>CM076576.1:171981790-172112636 GCA_034641835.2 Pinus albicaulis | reverse complement strand
TGAGTTAGTGTGAGTAGAGAGTGAGAGGTTTTCTGCTTTGATGCCTTCGGGCAGTTTGTAAAGGGCCATGAGTGTCGAATATCAGGCCAAAGATAAGTTTGTAAGTAGTCTCATTTTGTTTATATGAAAACATTGCTCAGTATTATATATATTTCAGTTGATTGATTGAGGAACTGTATGAATGATTTCTGAAGTGGGATTTTGAAGTAAATTATGTATGTAATTGTGGAAATTGATATGCAAATTTTGTGAAGAATAACATGGAAAAGTTGTGTGCGGTTTCTGGTTAAATGTATATGCCTGAATTGAAGTGACTATGGGAGTTCGACGGGATGAAAACGAGAAAGCATCGAAGGCTTTTGAATTCCTTGTGTGTTTGAATGATCTACTTAAGTATATCACTTTTTATTCATTCGTATCTTTCGGCCCTTCGCTCGGCTCGAGAAAAGCTGAGCGGATTTTATATACCTGGAATTGTGAAATGCCTTTGGGCTTTTGTTGCGATCGATTTCTTTGTGATCGAAACATAAATATTTGTTTATCCATTTTTATCATTTTAAATGATTTACGGAGCCCTTCACAGCTGCATTGCATTATTGGCTCTTGGGGGAAATAGAACAATTTAATACACTTTCTGATTGGGGAATTTCCATGACTAACATTTCTTAGGTATTGAAATTAGGCCGGTATGCATATTTAAAATGTTATAATCTACTCATAAGATAATTTTTTGCAAATGCCGAGATAGTTACCATAGAAACAAAAAGAATTTAATCATTCTTTGTGAAAAATGCTTTAATTAAAGACCAGTGAGTAATTATCAAATAAATCTAGTCTGCGTTTGAATCCTGTGGTGGAATGCCGGCGCTGTAATCAATCCATAAGGTGTAATGCCAAAGAAAATGAGTTGTGAGAAGTCAGAACATTAAGAGCTAGAAAATTCAATGTATGATAGCGTTGAATGATGAGTTGATAATGCGTCTTGCGAGTTTGAATAAGGAGAGGTAATTTTATTATCTTGGTATTCGATTTTAATCAGAGTCTGGTTGAAGCCCGGTCTGCATCTTCGAGAATCTTGAATGAATCCAATTGTGTTGATTTGGAGGATAAAGTGGTTGAATTAAAACATTCACATGTTTGGATAGTATAATAAGCATGGCATTTGATTTTGTGAGCTTGATAAGCAGATTGGGAAAAGGCGCATTTTTAATATTTGGTGCAGAAATAATGAGCCAGAAGGCGCAGTCCAGAGATGGGTTTGCCAGACTCAGTCTTAACGCATTATTGATTTATGATATAATTCGATATGGTAGCGAAAGCAACTGAGATCTATTCTAGTGCAATTGTAACTGATTTTAGCTTTAATTGTCAAAGATCTGGTGTGATTATAGTGGGTCAATGAGTGCAGTGACAAATGCGTGATGCAATTAACCTTGAAATCTGGTGCCTAAAGTTCTGGCGTGACAAAGTTAGTATTCTAGTGCTACTACCTTCTTGTCTTGTCTTGTCTTTGTCCCGGTGTTTTGAAAAAATCAAGTCCAAATAAGGAAAGCGACCAAAGACTGATGCACATGGAACTCGTGAATCTATTTTGGTAATTAAATTCAAGGAATGCAAATTGTTGATCGGTGTATGATGTGAATTGATTTGGTGCTTATTACAGTGATGTCTTGACCAAACTGTTATAAAGTAATTTGTTCAAACAATTGATGGGGTAACACAAAGATGAGTGTAATGGATACATAGAATTTGGGGTTCCTTAAATCTCAATTTGTTGAGTTAGGCGCATTGAAGAGAGGGACTTGGGTTTTGAAACATTGGGAATGTTGAAAATTGCCGTGTATTGAAGTTGAATTGGGAGTATGTTTGCAGGAGCATCAAGGGTATTTTATTTGTAAATATGTTAGAAAAGGGGGTGTGACAATTTTTAATATTTTATTTAATTAATTTGTTATTTTAAATAAAATAGGAGAGTGAGGATTTTGCAAATATCCTTTTATTAATTAAAAGGATATGAGAGAATTTGGGTAGTTAAGGATATAAATTAGGGATAAGATTCTAGATAATAGGATTTGTTGAGATATTTTAGTGATATTGAGATATTAAGGGGATTGAGCATTAAATTAGATCATTTTTAAAATTGTATAAATTCATTAAGCCTCAAAGGCATGGGGAGGAGATTGTGAGTTAGTGTGAGTAGAGAGTGAGAGGTTTTCTGCTTGGATGCCTTCGGGCAGTTTGTAAAGGGCCATGAGTGTCGAATATCAGGCCAAAGATAAGTTTGTAAGTAGTCTCATTTTGTTTATATGAAAACATTGCTCAGTATTATATATATTTCGGTTGATTGATTGAGGAATTGTATGAATGATTTCTGAAGTGGGATTTTGAAGTAAATTATGTATGTAACTGTGGAAATTGATATGCCAATTTTGTGAAGAATAACACAGAAAAGTTGTGTGCGGTTTCTGGTTAAATGTATATACCTGAGTTGAAGTATCGACTATGGGAGTTCGACGGATGAAACAGAAGCATCGAGGCTTTTGAATTCCTTGTGTGTTTGAATGATTTACTTATTGTATCACTTTTTATTCATTCGTATCTTTTCTGGCCTTCGCTTGGCTCCGAGAAAACTGAGCGGATTTTATATACCTGCAGATTGTGAAATGCCTTTAGGCTTTTGTTGCGATCGATTTGCTGTGATCGAAACATAAATGTTTGTTATCCATTTTATCATTTTAAATGATTGACGGAGCCCTTCACAGCTTGCATTGCATTATTAGCTCTTGGGGGAAATAGAACAATTTAATCTGCTACAGATTGGGAATTTCCATGACACGCTGCAGTATTGAAATTGGGCAGTATGCATATTTGAAATCGTATAATCTACTCATAAGATCTGTTTGCAAATGCCAGATACCTGTTGATCGAAACAAAAGGAATTTAATAATTCTTTGTGAAAAACGCTTTAATTAAAGATCAGTGAGTAATTATAGTCTGCGTTTGAATATTGTGGTGGAATGCCGGCGCTGTTATAAATCCATAAGGTGTAATGCCAAAGCAAATGAGTTGTGAGAAGTTAGAACAGTAAGCGCTGGAGAATTCAATGTAAGATAGCGTTGAATGCTGAATTGATAATGCGTGTTGCGAGTTGAATAAGGAGAGGTAAGTTTATTGTGTTGGTATTCGATTTTAATTCAAAGTCTGGTTGAAACTGATCTGCGTTTTCCAGAATCTTGAATCGATTCAATTTGTGTTGAGTTTGGAGGATAAAGTGTTGAATTAAAACATTCACATGGTTGGATAGTATAATAAGCATGGCATTTGATTTTGTGAGCTTGATAAGCAGATTGGGAAAAGGCGCATTTTTAATATTTGGTGCAGAAATAATGAGCCAGAAGGCGCAGTCCAGAGATGGGTTTGCCAGACTCAGTCTTAACGCATTATTGATTTATGATATAATTCGATATGGTAGCGAAAGCAACTGAGATCTATTCTAGTGCAATTGTAACTGATTTTAGCTTTAATTGTCAAAGATCTGGTGTGATTATAGTGGGTCAATGAGTGCAGTGACAAATGCGTGATGAAATTAACCTTGAAATCTGGTGCCTAAAGTTATGGCGTGACAAAGTTAGTATTATAGTGCTACTGCCTTCTTGTCTTGTCTTGTCTTTGTCCCGGTGTTTTGAAAAAATCAAGTCCAAATAAGGAAAGCGACCAAAGACTGATGCACATGGAACTCGTGAATCTATTTTGGTAATTAAATTCAAGGAATGCAAATTGTTGATCGGTGTATGACGTGAATTGATTTGGTGCTTATTACAGTGATGTCTTGACCAAACTGTTATAAAGTAATTTTTTCAAACAATTGATGGGGTAACACAAAGATGAGTGTAATGGATACATAGAATTTGGGGTTCCTTAAATCTCAATTTGTTGAGTTAGGCGCATTTAAGAGAGGGAATTGGGTTTTGAAACATTGGGAATGTTGAAAATTGCCGTGTATTGAATTTGAATTGGGAGTATGTTTGAGGTGCATGCTTTTATATGCATAGAGAGTAAAGATTCTGGGGTTTGCAGGCTCTGCCTGCATCAATTTTTGGTATCAGAGCTTGGCTCTGTTGAAATGAAAAATGTTTATTTTCTGAATTAGGACAAGAAGGTTTGTTGAATGTATGATGAATGATTGAAAAGAAGATCAGATTTTAAATTTGATATGCAAGCTACACAAATGCTGTGAACAGGATGGCAAAAGCGAAAGGAGAACAAGATCCTGCAAGATCTTAAGAGGTGAGATAGTTTTCTGAATTGAAATTTATGATTGAAGTTTATGGTTGCAGATAAGATGATGGCAGTGAACCTGACATTCAGTGAAAGACTGGATAGGGAGGACAATTGCAGTGTCCTGAAGAAGAAGGTGAGTTGAAGAGATAGCCTAGAGAGAGAGCAGAGGAGAGTGCTCAAAGGGTTCTAGAGGCAATGAACCAAGTACTTACCAAAAGACTGAGTGAGGAGAGCTTGGTGAGGTAAGTGGCGGAAAGACAGGAGAGCTTGTTGCTGAGGCTAGTGCAACTCATGGAGAATATGATCATGGAGGATCAGATAAGAGGTTCAAAGGAATGCCACAGAGATGAGATGACTGCAGAAGTCAGAGAAAGAGAGATTGCAGTAATAAAGGTACAATTGCAGGTACTAGAGGAATGGCTGCAAGAGCAGGAAAATCAGAATAGAGGTTGGATCTTTCCACTGAAGGGAAAGAGAGTGATTTGGCGACAATTGCAGGTAAAGTTGAGGCAAAGTGTGATTGCCTTATTGAAGAAAGGACTTAGAGTTCTTGAGCCAGCGTTGGAATTTAAAGATTCCACATGCAGATTTGTTCAGAAGGATGTGTTGGAGGAAGCAGTCAAGACTGAAAGGTCTTGTAGTTTTAAAACTGACAAGTTGTGTATGTTTGCAGGTACAGTACAGGGAGATGAGCAAGCTTTAGAGTTTGTTCAGGAGAGAGAAGAGTTGAATCTGAAGGCTGTTCAGATTGATGCTGAGATAGCAAGATCTCATAAGGGAATGAAGACAGAGGAAGAAGAAAATGATAAGTATTCTGAAAAAGAAAGTAGTGATGCTTTTTCTGTTACAGTGCAAGAGAAAATTCTTGTGGATGCTGAAGAAGAGAAGCAGTCTGAAGCGCAGATAAGGGAAGTAACAGCTGCTACTGTTGAACATTTTGTGCAAAATGAAATTTTATGTATGAATGCAGGTGATGATGATATGCTTCAGCAATGCTACAGAGAAATTGCATTGTTGGAATATTTGTTGATAAATTCAGAGTATGATAGAAAGGTTGCAGCAGACGAAAGAGTTCAGTACAGTGAACGAGAGCAGAACGACATCTTAGAGACAGATGGAAAGAAGGCGAGACTAGCTGACAGTCTCATGGTGAATACAAATCAGCATACTGATGTGCTGACAGAAGAGCTGGGAAGGAACTTAGAGCAGCATACTGAAGTGTTGCCAGGGAAAGCTGAGGAGAAAGTCAATAAATATTTTCTGAGTCTTGAAGAAGACTTAGAGCTACGGATGACTGAATCTACAAGTGAGACCGTTGGGTCTTGTGATTTTGATGCTGACAATTTGATTGTGTTTACAGGTGAGAAATAAGACAGTCCATCATTTGGAATTGTCTTGGAAGAAGAAGAACTGTTGCAAGTAGAAGATGAGACAATCATGTCTCATATGCGGAGGCTTGTTACCATGGGTGACAAGGAATAATTGGCTTGTCTGGATAGCCAAGAGAATACTGGTGGACAAAATTTTGAAGCTGCTACAGTGATAGAAGATGAAGCTATGGTATTTGCAGAACTTGATTTGATTGCCCGAATCAATCAAGATAATGATGAACAATTACTGAAGATTGTCGAAGAGGAAGATGGAGATTATGCTGAAGTTAATTTGCAACATGTTGATGAAATGCTGAAATGTTTGCTAGAGACATTTGAACCAGAGAAAAAAGTTGCAAATGAAATTGCAGACGATGAGCAAAGGAATTTTGCAGAGGGACAGGAAGTTTGGGAGGCAGCAACATGTGAGGCGACATTTATAGTAGCAGCAGTAGAAAAGGTGCAAAACAGTAGTAAGGGTGAAAAGGAAGCGATCAAAACAAGTGAAGAACAAGCAAGAATGAGACTTCAGCAATCAAGAGATGGAAACAATCAGCAAACAGAGGACATACTGGACAGAGAAATTGAGTTGATAAGGAGGTTAATGATAAAAATATCCCAGAGAAAGACGGCAATAAGAAAGAAAAGGAGCGACAACAAGAGAAAGACAACGAAAGATTGCGAGAGCACAGCAAATGGAGCATTACAGCACAAAATATGGAAACCTGGAGGACAACAGCAGATAACAGTAAAGCAATTGATAAGCAAGGAAAGATTACAAAATAAAATTTGGGATCCAGGAGGAAATAATTATCCAGACTTATGACCAGGTGGTCATGAATTTTCTTACATGGGGAGTCTGATGCAGGAGCATCAAGGGTATTTTTATTTGTAAATATGTTAGAAAAGGGGGTGTGACAATTTTTAATATTTTATTTAATTAATTTGTTATTTTAAATAAAATAGGAGAGTGAGGATTTTGCAAATATCCTTTTATTAATAAAAGGATATGAGAGAATTTGGGTAGTTAAGGATATAAAGGGATAAGATTCTAGATAATAGGATTTGTTGAGATATTTTAGTGATATTGAGATATTTTTTTTTTCCACAGAAAAAATCGGTAACTTTTTATTTATAGAAATGAAAAGTTACACATAGCATATGCATTGAAGCATTTTCAGAAATTGCCCAATGGGCACATGTGCATTGGCACACAATGCGTTGTAGCTAGGCTACCTTGCATTCAGAAAGAATGAAAGAAAAAGAGAGAGAACTGGGAAGGGAGAAAGGGACAGAGAAACTAGAAGCTACTGAATCGTGGGAAAGACGTCCCACACTCAGGTTTTTCTGCCTTTCTTCTTCTCAACCTTGCGCCATTCACCCTGGGATGGAACACAAGTGGCAAGGACAATCTGATTTTCTGCATTATGGATTCCTGTGTCCTTGTCCGAATCTGACGTTTCTGATGTATGATGTCTTTTAATCCCTCCGCTGCCCATGTCCTCGGCATTCATGTCTGATTGTTTAGTTTGAAGGTGTGGATCCATGGGTGCAGTCATATCCTCTGTTTGTACCTCTGGTTCCTGTGTTCGCTGCTTACTTCCTGGCGGAGCTAGTTCCTCTTCTTCTTCTGACTCATCCTCCTCTGAGTCAGGAGGGGGATACTGCCAACCTTTCCTCTGCTTCCTATTCGGTTTCTTTTTGTTATTTGTTTTCTTAGCTTCTGGACATGTATTTTGAAGATGACCTGTCATCCTGCAGTTCCTGCATCTAAACGCAGTGTTCTCGTAATCAAGTGTTTGCAACCAATTTTGGTGCTTATAAATCAGCATGATATTCTCCGGTAGCCCTTTGCTTAAATCTACTTCTACACAGATCCGAGCAAAGGTGAAAATTCTTTGTTCTATTCTTTCCATGTCTGTTTTGATATACCGCCCAAGGCTATTCCCAATGCTCTCGAGAACCTGTTCATTCCAGAAATGAAGAGGCAGGTTGTAGAGTCTCACCCATACTGGTAATCTGGCAACTGTCATGGTGTTGGGGTCAAAATCTGGAAACCATGGGGTTATAAACAGCCCCGTGGACCCCCAGAACCAAGGCCCCTCTCTGATTATGATATCTCTTTCCTCTGAGGTTTGAAATTTAACGATAAAAAACCCCTTGGAACAGAGATGTATTTCACATTCCAATGACCATTGTGTGAAGATCCATTGAAATAGGTCCATGGGTTTGGGCCAAAAGCCGTTGAAGCGGCAGATTAATGCCTGGGCTTCATATGTCTTTATATGCTCCTCTGCGGCTGAACTGTTTATTTTTAGTGCTGGGGTTTGGTCCTGTAGTTCTACTATGTAGGGTCTCGGCACATTTCCAGTCTGTTCTGGAGGTGAGCCTGCTACTTTCTTCCCCTGTAGGATATTTTTGTAGGAGGGCCCTCCATTTGATTGTTGTTGGCTGATGGGTGTTTTCCCTTTATCTCTCCCTGCAGATCTTGGCATGCTCTGATTTACGGCACCCCCTCGCAGACGCAGGTTTAGGGTAATGGTCATTTCTGCTTTAATGGAGTAGTCCTTTAACAACCTGCAATCCTGGAGAGAGCTGTGCCCATTGACCAGATGTTGGGTCGGAACTGGGTACCCCGTCAATCCCCATATCTTATGCTTTAGATGTAGAATAGAAGTATCATCGGTTACCCAGATTAAGAGAGACTTTCCCATAGGAGGTCTAATAAAAATTTGAAAGGGAGGGGAATTCAGCAGAAGCAGGTTCTTACCTGTTGATTGGGACTCAGGGAGCGTTATGGCTGTTTGAGATAGAGCAAGAAGCGCTCCTTGTTTTTGCTGATCCCTCCTCTCTACCTCTCCTTTCTTTTGATTCGGTAGTGGATTCAGAAACAGAGATCTCGGATCAGGGAAGCGCCTGCCCCCAAGCGCTCTAAGAAACAGGGGTCCTTGCACTTGACGGCAGTGATCATTTGCCAGTCTAAACCACGACGACCGAGTCTCTCTGCCTATCATAAAAAAATCAAAGAAAAAAACTGAGGCGTTGTCTTCCCTAGAAAGTGTGGATCGTACCAGCGAAGGTCGATAGCAGAGAACCATTGATGGGGCCGGATCACCTGCTAATCGCTTCGGGGCTGAAGACATTTCTTGGATTCTGCGAAATACCTCCCATGGGGCTCGAATCCAGCCTTCAGATCCATGAGGCACACACAGACTTCTCACGCCGTTTGTATCTGATGCAGTTGGATCGGAGTCCTCATCGCCGGAGGGCCTTCCTGGGGCAGAGCATCCCTGATCCACAAACTTGGCGGCGGCAGAATATTGCAGAACCCTTGTAGAAACCCTTGCTGCCTCCATCGCTCTGAGAGAATATCAGAAAGCCTACACGACGGTCGGATCTCCGTCCGTGCTCTATTCACCTTATCTTCAATGATATGTGCAACCATGTACGATACTAGTGATATTGAGATATTAAGGGGATTGAGCATTAAATTAGATCATTTTTAAAATTGTATAAATTCATTAAGCCTCAAAGGCATGGAGAGGAGATTGTGAGTTAGTGTGAGTAGAGAGTGAGAGGTTTTCTACTTGGATGCCTTCGGGCAGTTTGTAAAGGGCCATGAGTGTCGAATATCAGGCCAAAGATAAGTTTGTAAGTAGTCTCATTTTGTTTATATGAAAACATTGCTCAGTATTATATATATTTCGGTTGATTGATTGAGGAACAGTATGAATGATTTCTGAAGTGGGATTTTGAAGTAAATTATGTATGTAACTGTGGAAATTGATATGCCAATTTTGTGAAGAATAACACAGAAAAGTTGTGTGCGGTTTCTGGTTAAATGTATATACCTGAGTTGAAGTATCGACTAAGGGAGTTTGACGGATGAAACAGAAGCATCGAGGCTTTTGAATTCCTTGTGTGTTTGAATGGTTTACTTATTGTATCACTTTTTATTCATTCGTATCTTTTCTGGCCTTCGCTCGGCTCCAAGAAAACTGAGCGGATTTTATATACCTACAGATTGTGAAATTCCTTTAGGCTTTGTTGCGATCAATTTGCTGTGATCGAAACATAAATGTTTGTTATCCATTTTATCATTTTAAATGATTGACGGAGCCCTTCGCAGCTTGCATTGCATTATTGGCTCTCGGGGGAAATAGAACAATTTAATCTGCTACAGATTGGGAATTTCCATGACACGCTGCAGTATTGAAATTGGGCAGTATGCATATTTGAAATCGTATAATCTACTCATAAGATCTGTTTGCAAATGCCAGATACCTGTGGATCGAAACAAAAGGAATTTAATCATTCTTTGTGAAAAACACTTTAATTAAAGATCAGTGAGTAATTATAGTCTGCGTTTGAATCTTGTGGTGGAATTTCGACGCTATTATAAATCCATAAGGTGTAATGCCCAAGAAAATGAGTTGTGAGAAGTTAGAACAGTAAGCGCTGGAGAATTCAATGTAAGATAGCGTTGAATGTTGAATTGATAATGCGTGTTGCGAGTTGAATAAGGAGAGGTAAGTTTATTGTGTTGCTATTCGATTTTAATTCAAAGTCTGGTTGAAACTGATCTGCGTTTCCAGAATCTTGAATCGATTCAATTTGTGTTGAGTTTGGAGGATAAAGTGTTGAATTAAAACATTCACATGGTTGGATAGTACAATAAGCATGGCATTGATTTTGTGAGCTTGATAAGCAGATTGGGAAAAGGCGCATTTTTAATATTTGGTGCAGAAATAATGAGCCAGAAGGCACAGTCCAGAGATGGTTTTGCCAGACTCAGTCTTAACACATTATTGATTTATGATATAATTCGATATGGTAGCGAAAGCAACTGAGATCTATTCTAGTGCAATTGTAACTGATTTTAGCTTTAATTGTCAAAGATCTGGTGTGATTATAGTGGGTCAATGAGTGCAGTGACAAATGCGTGATGCAATTAACCTTGAAATCTGGTGCCTAAAGTTTCTGGCGTGACAGAGTTAGTATTCTAGTGCTACTGCCTTCTTGTCTTATCTTGTCTTTGTCCCGGTGTTTTGAAACAATCAAGTCCAAATAAGGAAAGTGACCAAAGACTGATGCACATGGAACTCGTGAATCTATTTTGGTAATTAAATTCAAGGAATGCAAATTGTTGATCGGTGTATGATGTGAATTGATTTGGTGCTTATTACAGTGATGTCTTGACCAAACTGTTATAAAGTAATTTGTTCAAACAATTGATGGGGTAACACAAAGATGAGTGTAATGGATACATAGAATTTGGGGTTCCTTAAATCTCAATTTGTTGAGTTAGGCGCATTGAAGAGAGGGACTTGGGTTTTGAAACATTGGGAATGTTGAAAATTGCCGTGTATTGAAGTTGAATTGGGAGTATGTTTGAGGCTTGCTCAAATAAAGCCCTATTATGACTCCATAGCCCAATGGACTAAAACCCAACGTTATATCTATCTTTTTAGCCAAAGCTTGTTCTGATTTCTTGCAACTTCACACCTTTGAAACTCTTTCCATTTAGGACTTTCCACTCAAATAATAATCATGCTCAACCATCCAAAACAAACAAAAGCCCTTGGACTTCATAACTAGCCTAATATCATTACCCAAAAGCTTTAAAGATAAATCCATCTTTGCACTTATTGGAGAGATCCCTCTCCGGATTTAGGAGGGCTAGATCCTAGAATCCCAAAGTGGTTCAAATAGTGTTATCTCTACAATTTGACTTTTCCAATCTTAAAAATTATAGGGAGCTAACAAAAAGAACTATTTTAAGCTTTTTATTCCTCCATTTTCACTCATTTTACCATTTCATCATAAACAGTCTTTTTCCCTGCTAAAAAGCCCCTTTTTGCCTTTCCTTTTACCCCTCATTTCATCTAAAAACCCTTTAAACCTTATGAAAATTATTTTATTTTGGTTTAAGGTCCCTTTTTCTACCTATCAGAACCTTTGAAAAGGTTAAAAACCCTTGAAAAATATTTCTTTGGCCTTTTTCTGCTCATATTAAACATTAGGTTTTAAGCCCCTTTGGCTTAGCCCCTAGCTCCTTCTTCGCCGTATGACTCAGGTGCTATGACCAAGCCCCAGGCCTTCAGCCCCTTTTTCCTTGGCTCCCGGTCCCCTTACTCTTCCATGGGACCGTTCCCCAGCACCTACCCTTAGCCCCCATCGGCACATCGGAAAATCACGATTTTCCTCATTCTACTTTCCCTTTCCTCCCCCGATGATTCAATCGCTGATATGATCTACACCATTGATCTACCAAGATCAATGGATGTCGGCACTCCCCTCCTTTATCCATCTCCCGTCTATCCCCTTTCCCTTTTCCCTTCCAACGCATCTTGATCGTTGACTCCCATCATCCAACGGCCCCCATTTCTTTCAACCGTTTAACCCCGCATATAAATCCATCCGCTACCCGACGATTTTTCTGGCATAATCCACTAGCCCATCGTCCACTAACCTTCCACTACTCCAATCGATGCTTGCCACTTTTCCTCTACCTCTTTACCCGTTCAAGCACCTTTCCTCCATCGCGTTACATCTTCACCGTTGATCTGGCTTCCTTAGATCCAACGGTCATCGCATCGTTTCGCGCATGATCATCCATTTCTCCCGATCATGCAATTTGAACGCAAAATTGCTGGCTTTGTGGAGGATATGTGCTAGCTTCTGATGCGTATCGCGTACCCCCGGCGCAAAACCACAAACCACCGTTGCCTCGCACGAAAATCGCTCCGATTTTCTGCAAAACTTCTGATGCACTTTCGCGCCAAACCATCTTTTAAACCTTGTTTCTCTACCTCTTCGCCCGTGGAATCTCCTCCCAGATATCCATTTGCCTCTGCAATGCTCCTCCACCTCCCTCGAGCCCTCTATCAAAATTTTTTTCCCCAATTGTAGGTTTTTACAATAGGTTTTGTGGTCTATGCAGGTTCTAATGGCGTTTAGAGTTTTGAGGCCCTCCCACAGCCAATCATAGTGGCTCAAGGACAAAGGTGAAGATCTTCAGGCTTAAATTGTATACAGGGAGGGACAAAAACGGGTTAATTTCCAAGTTTCTATCAATATATCATGAATATTGGCTATTTATCAAACCCTCCAGTGCACCAATGAAACTCTTGCACACAGCAACAACAGATCAGTAAAGAATGTCAAAGATAAAGCCAAAGGGTCAAGCATTAAATCGAAGGTTAAATGCTTAATATACAGGTTTAAAGGTTAAAGCAGAGTTTAAAGACAAACGATTAAGGTTTACATAGTTAGCAGACAAGACAAAGAAGCCCAAAGCTGATTAAAGAAGGCAAAAATAGCCTTAAAGCACTAGTTAAAACCTAAATCAATGCTAAAGTTTTTAAACAAGACATATCAACAAAAGAAAGGCCCAGAAAGAAAAATTAGGCCTACAAATCCTCGAATACAGCAAAAAGGAAGCAGCTATTTACTTAGTTAATCAAACTGACACCTTTGGCCTACCCTTTATCTGTAAAGAAAATTGGCAGTTATTGCATAGATAAAATATATTTTAAGTTGTTAGGAATTTATTGTGAAAGATAGAGATAGGCTGCAAAGTCAAACTTTTCACCTATCTTTCCTTAGAAATTAAAGACAAAGTTATTAAAACAGAGAAGTAGTTGCACATGTTTCTACCTTCTGCCTTGCATGGTTTTCAAGGCTAGAAATGCATTTACTCTGTAATTAATAAAATTTTGAACCCTAGAATTAGTTCCACCTCCTCATTTGTAGCATAAATACTGCATTGGAACTAATTGTAAAGGTGGGCATTTGATGACTCTTTGAAATATTCATAGTTCTGCTGAATTTGAAAGGAAATTGATGTTTTGGAACCTGTAGATGTTTTTGACCTATTTGTTGATGGAGAAAGCTCTGTCATTGGATCCCTAAGCTTGGATTTTGGTGAAGTATTCTAATCTATTAATGTTTTTCCTATTTTCCATTCTGTTTCATCATTTCTTATTACAGTAGAGTAAAACATTTAGACTAAGAAATGTCTTTTGAAAGTGCCTTAGTTCTGTTTACTCTTCACTGTGTTAATGTTTTCTTCTGCTGAGGCATTCTAGAGAATTATTAATTGCTCTCTTGAACCCTTATGCTTGTTTATTTTATAAATAGTTCAAAAATTTGGTATCAAGAATGAATTAAGGTTTTCCCTGCTTACTTGCTGCCACTTGAAAACTGTTTCTGAAGTCTCCCTTTAAATTACTATTGTTTACAGTCTGCCAAAGAGGTCTGTTTTGAACATACCATTTATTCTTGCTAAGATAATTGTTTTAAAGGTCTTTATAGCTGTAATCAAATATTTCTAGGAGTTCCCTCTTCTATGAATGAAGTTATTTGTAAATCTTGAATGTTTTCTTATTCTTGAAAGTGAAATCTTTGGATGAAATAGAGCATTCCTTGACTCCTAGATTTCATTTGAAAAGTTTGTCTTGAAATTTTTATTTGCTGAAGTGTGATTTGTAGAATTCATGGTTAGCCATGTCTATGGAATACCTTTTCATGTTCAAATGATGTTTTAAGTCCCTTTGTTGAGAAGTACATATAATTAAGGATTCTTAATTGCCCTTAGTTCTACTTGTCATTATAAACCTTTGATGTCCATTTCATTCCACCTGAAAGACTTTGTAGATCCACTGGCCAAGTTAGAATTTCCCTTTGATACCTCTGATCTATTGACTGAATTGTCATAACTTCTATTTGAATCCATTGCCCAATGACTTATAGATTTCCCTTTAATATCTATGTTGCATAGATCATCATGTTCCACTAAACAATCAAACAAACTCATGCTTAATAACTAGCCTAAAATCAACATTTTACAAGAAAACAAGTCATATCTTTGCAAAAAATTGAGATATCCCTCTCTACGACTAGGAAGGCTAAGTCCTAGAGCTCTAAATATTGGTTTGAATGTTTCCTTGTCATTTGGTTTTCCAATCATCCAAATCACAGGACCCCAACATTTTGGCAATCACGGTGGGACCTCTGAATACATAATAGCCTAGAAAGCCCTTATAGACTCATTAGTCCTTCAATAACTATAGAAACTCAGAAAACCCCAAATTTTTTTTTATATTGGTTTCATAATAAACATGGGTGGTGCACCATAACATATTTTACCCTCAAAAGGCTAAAAGCTTCCACCTGGCGACTCCACTGGCCTCCAGTAGGCCTATTACTTCACTAGTCCTTGTAAACTCCCCTGGGAATGCATTGAGAAAACCCAATCATGTTGTTGGTGGAAAAAAAAGTTAAAATCTTCCACCTAGCGACTCCACAACCTCCAAAAGACCTAAATACTCCACTGGTAGATAATTCTATACTAGTTGACAAGATACAGTGACCTCTTTTTTACAAACATGGATCCAAGTATAGAAAAAGAAGCAAAACTAGATACATTATTGGACATAATGGAAAAAATTATGTACATACTTGATAAAATATTGCATAGGCATGAGGTTGATACAGATATTGATTATCCATAACAACCCATACTTTATCCTAATCAAACACAAACTCAACCACTACAAGACTTATACAACAAGAAAAATATGTATGATGAGAACGATTACAGAGAAAACAATGAAGAAGGTTGTCAAGAAAGTTCTGATAGCCTAAATTTATCTTGTATTATGCTATTAAGAGAACTTTATGACCAAAATGCAAAGGCAGAAAGTGAGTAGTACTTTGAGGAAAAAATAAGCCTCCTAAGAAACACAGAACCCGAAATAGAAGACAAATCAACACATATAGGGACTCTCTGTCTATGTTATAACCCATTTCATATTTCAAAAGGAGACTGGCATCCTGACAATATAATAGAAACAAAACATGAGCCTCAAATTGACTATCACAGAGATCAAGAAGAGTTGTTTGAGAGCGAGAAAGATCAGGAAAAAGAAGAAAATCCTTAAAGTTTCCCTGCAAGCGCAAGTAAAGATCCCCTAAGAGAGGCTCAAGAAGACATCCAACCTCACAATCAGTCAACACAAGAGGAAGAGGACTGTTTTTTTTCTGTCCAAATCCAAATAAAAGTTCCTCCTCTTTTGACAGAAGAAGAAATTGATAAAATATTAAATAAACAGCCAGCCGTCAAAAATTATTTTGAACAAAACACTTCTGCTCATCTACCTACTGAACCTTGTTCTCCTAAACCAGAAAATAAACTTGTAGATCAGCTTAAAGAAAAAAAAAACTGATAATCCAATATGTTTAATTGGTGAGATTTTTTATACTAATGATTCTCTAAATACTGATAAATCTGATGATGATGATGAGCTCCAAATAAAAACTAATCATGCAGAGTAACCAGTAGTAGATTGATGTCATGAATTTCAATATCATCGGCTTGAAAGCAGTAATCAAACAATGCAGCCCATCAGAAATATCTTTCACATAATTGGGAATCAGCGATCTATTAGTTGTAATGTTGAGATTGAAAAGAATGAGGAACTTCTTGAGCAAGTTGAAGATAAGAAGCTTTCTCTTGAAAAGGTCGAGGTAATCAAACATACCCTTGCTCAATAACTTGGTGACCTCTTCACAGAGTTCAATTCACTCAATCAGAACATGACAGGACTACAAGAGGACAACACTACAATATATGATGAGTCCTCTAGTTCAGATAATAATGAAGATGAGGAAGAGTTTCTTTCTCAAAATAATTTTAATCTTGATCCAGTGGAGGAAAATGTAATCCTGGTTGAAACCTATCTTAAAAATACCCATAACCAGGTATTATTTCAAGATCCCTTTGCTAAATTCTTGAAGACATTTTAAGAAGGAGTAAAAGTTGTTAGGAGTAGTGTATTACCAAAATCAAGAAGATTTTGTAGCACTGCTGCTAAAGAAAAAGTGAAATGGGAGTGGCCCTATTTTTCCAGCATGCTCAAGGAGATGGGCAAGGATCAATCATGGAACCATTTTCTTGATTGGATGTATTGGAAAAGAGAATTTATCAGCTAAATATGTAAATTCCAAATTAGATTAGGTTAGATAGGAAAGAAAATAAGCTCAGCCTTTGAGAATTTTTTTAGTCTTAGATTGTTTTGAAAAATTGAAAAAATACAAAAAAAATAAAAGAAAAGAATATGAAAAGAGGGCAGATTCAAAAGAGGTAACGCCCCATACCCAAAAAAAAGAAGAAGGAATTTTCTGTAAGTGAGCAAATCTAAATGCCACTACTAATTCCAAAAGATATCTTTTTCAGTCATCTAGCCTAATCATGGTTGAACATGCTTTAAATTTATGTTGATAAGTTAGTAGAAGCACTGATTGATAATATTATTTCAGAATTGTCTTATCAATAGAATAAATTAGGATAGAAGAAATAATGGTTCAAACAAACTCAAAACTTGAACCAGGAAAAGAAGAAGAAGACAGCTCAAAAAGATCAAAATTAGAGCTGAAAGAGAAGGGAAGGATGCTTACTATTATAGGATCTTAAGCCTTCACAGTTTTGTTTTAATTTTCTGCAAATAAAAGTCTAGGTGCAACTGGTTTCTTATTCCATAGACACTACAACAAATCAGATTGTTTAATCTTGGTTTGTCTGTGTTTAAATTTCTGTTTTAGAATGTAGAGAATGCAGATCTGTCAAACAGCTTAATCTTGACAGATAGTAGATTAGGTAGAGAAGCTTTAGAGTCCAACTGTTTAATCTAGACTCTTGGAAGAAATAAGGGTAGCATTAGATAGTTTTATCTTTATGTTTTCAAAAATAATATGTAAAAGGGATGCCAGTCCAAGTGCACTCTAAAGAAGAAGAAATTCTAGGACAAGTAGAATTGGGTAGGTAGAGATATTGTTTTAGATAATTTCACAAACTACAAGTTGCTGAAATGTTTTTCAAATCCAAAGAGAACCAACAGAGGAAGGAATAAATTCTACCCAATGGACTGAGGCCCTAGTCTGCTAAAAACTAGAGATTGATAAACTAAGGTTCTGGACACCCAAAGAGAAAGTTGTCCTCCCCAAGTGGAGCCACTTTTAGCCATCTATAATTATTATATACCTAATGATGGCAAGAATAAGTTTGTAGGCATTCAAGAAAAAAATTTCAAGCTAAAAATGTTAGTTCTTGAACCCTGGCAGTTCTCTCTGTCCAAAAGAACTCAATTCATTGATTTTTTCACTTAAAAGACTTCAAAGGATCCCTACTGGTTTTAAAAGAACTGTTTTAAGAATTTTTATTCCTCCATTTTCACTCATTTTACCATTTCATCATAAACAGTCTTTTTCCCCTGCTAAAAGGCCCCTTTTTTCCTTTCCTTTTACCCCTCATTTCATCTAAAAACCCTTTAAACCTTATAAAATTTCTTTTATTTTGGTTTAAGATCCCTTTTTCTACCTATCGGAACCTTTGAAAAGGTTAAAAACCCTCGAAAAATCCTTCTTTAGGCATTTTTCCGATTATATTAAACATTATGTTTTAAGCCCCTTTGGCTTAGCCCTTAGCTCCTTCTTTGCCATATGACTCAGGCGCTATGACCAAGCGCCAGGCCTTCGGCCCCTTTTTCCCTGGCTCCCGATCCCCTTACTCTTCCACGGGATTGTGCCCCAGCACCTACCCTTAGCCCCCATCAGCACATCAGCAAATCACGATTTTCCTCATTGCACTTTCCCTTTCCTTTGCTGATGATTCAACTGCCAATATGATTCGCACCGTTGATCTACCAAGATCAACGGCTGTCGGCACTCCCCTCTTTTATCCATCCCCCTTCTATCCACTTTTCCTTTTCCCTTCCAACCCATCTTGACTGTTGAATCCCATCATCTAAGGGGCCCCATTTATTTAAACTGTTTAACCCCGCATATAAACCCATTCGCTACCCGAAGATTTTTCTGGCATAATTTGTTGGCCCATCATCCACTAACCTTTTGCCGCTCCAATCGACGCTTGCCACCTTTCCTCCACCTCTTTACCTACTCGAGCACATTTCCCCCATTGTGTGCCCTCTCCACTGTTGATCTGGCTTCCCCAGATCCAACGGTCATCGCATCGTTTCACGCCCTATCATCCATTTCTCCTGATTGTGCAGATTGAACACGAAATTGGTGGTTTTGTAGGGGATACATGTCATCTTCCGACGCGTATCACATTCCCCTGAAACAAAACCACAAACCACTATTGCCTCGTGCCAAAACCGCTCTGGTTTTCACAAAACTACCAATGCACTTTTGCGCCAAAACCATCTTTTAAACCTTGTTTCTCCGCCTCTTCGCCTATGGGAGCCTGTGGAATCTCCTCCCACATATCCATTTTCCTCTGCAATGCTCCTCCGCCACCCTCGAGCCCTCTATAAAGCATTTTTTCCCCACTTGTAGGTTTTTATAACAGTTTTTGTGGTATGTGCAGGTTCTAATGGTGTTTAAAGTTTTGAGGCCCTCCCACAGCCAATCATAGTGGCTCAAGGGAGAAGGTGACGATATTTGGGCTTAAATTATATACAGGGAGGGACAAAAAGGGGTTAATTTCCAGGTTTTTGTCAATATATCATGAATATTGGCTATTTATCAAACCCTCTAGCGGACCAATGAAACCCCTACACACAGCAACAACAGATCAGTAAAGAACA
The DNA here is from genome assembly GCA_034641835.2 of Pinus albicaulis. Classification (NCBI taxonomy): domain Eukaryota; kingdom Viridiplantae; phylum Streptophyta; class Pinopsida; order Pinales; family Pinaceae; genus Pinus; species Pinus albicaulis. The sequence goes on along the minus strand of CM076576.1, from coordinate 172,093,378 downwards.
TCAAAAATAAAGCTAAAGGGTCAAGCATTAAATCTAAGTTTAAAGGCTTAATCTACAGGTTTAAAGGTTAAAGAAGAGTTTAAAGCCAAATGATTAAGGTTTACACATTCAACAAACAAGACAAAGAAGCCCAAATGTGATTAAGGAAGGCATAATTAGCCTTAAAGCACCAATTAAAGCCTAAATTAGTTCTAAAGTATTTAAACAAGACATATCAACAAAAGAAAGGCCCAAAAATAAAAATCAGGCCTACAAATCCTCAAATTCAACAAAAAGGAAGCAGTTATTCACTCAGTTAATCAAACTGACACCTTTGGCCTACCCTTTATCTGTAAAGAAAATTGGCAGTTATTGCATAGATAAAAGATATTTTAAGCTGTCAGGCAGTTATTGTGAAAGATAGAGATAGGCTGCAAATTCAAAATTTTCACCTATCTTTCCTTAGAAATTAAAGACAAAGTTATTAAAACAAAGAAGTAGTTGCACCTATTTCTACCTTATGCCTTGCATGGTTTTCAAGGCTAGAAATGCATTTACTCTGTAATTAATAACATTTTGAACCCTAGAATCAGTTCCACCTCCTCATTTGCAACATAAATACTGCATTGGAACTCATTGTAAAGGTGGGCATTTGATGACTCTTTGAAATATACATAGTTCTACTGAAGTTGAAAGGAAATTGATGTTTTGGAACCTGTAGATGTTTTTGACCTGTTTTTGGATGGAGAAAGCTCTGTCATTGGATCCCTGAGCTTGGCTATTGATGAAGTATTCTAATCTGTTAATGTTTTTCCTTTTTTCCATTCTATTTTATCATTTATTATTACAGTAGAGTAAAATGTTTAGACTAAGAGATATCTTTTGAAAGCACCTTAGTTCTGTTTACTCTTCACTGTCTTAATGTTTTCTTCTGCTGAGGCATTCTAGAGAATTCTTAATTTCTCTCTTGAACCCTTATGCTTGTTTATTTCAAAAATAGTTCAAACAGTTTGTCTCAAGAATGATTTATGGTTTTCCCTGCTTACTTCCTGCCACTTGAAAACTGTTTTTGAAGTCTCCCTTTAAAGTACCATTGTTTACAGTCTGCCAAAGAGGTATTTTTTGATCATACCCTTTGTTCTTGTTGAGATAATTGTTTCAAAGGTCTTTATAGCTGTAATCAAAGATGTCTAGGAGTTCCCTCTTCTATGAATGTAGTTATTTGTGAATCTTGAATGTTTTCTTATCCTTGAAAGTTTAATCTTTGGATGAAATAGAGCGTTCCTCGACTCCTAGATTTCATTTGAAAAGTTTGTCTTGAAATTGTTATTTGCTGAAGTGTGATTTATAGAATTTATGGTTAGCCCTGTCTATGGAATACCTCTTCATGTTCAAATGATGTTTTAAGTCCCTTTGTTGAGAAGTACATATAATTAAGGATTCTTAAATGCCCTTAGTTATACTTTTCATTCTAAAAATTTGATGTCCATTTCATTCCACCTAAAAGACTTTGTGGATCCACTGGCAAAGTTAGATTTTCCCTTTGATACCTCTAATCTATTGAATGACTTGTCATAACTTCTATTTGACTCCATTGCCCAATGACTTAGATATTTCCCTTTTCTATCTATGCTGCCGAGATCATCACGTTCCACCAAAAAATCAAACAAAATCATGCTTAATAACTAGCCTAAAATCAACCTTTTACAAGCAAACAAGTCATATCTTTGCAAACAATTGAGAGATCCCTCTCTAAGACTAGGAAGGCTAGGTCATAGAGCTCTAAAGCTTGGTTTGAATGTTGCCTTGTCATTTGGTTTTCCAATCAGCCAAATCACAGGACCCCAAAAGAATCCTCATTATTTCATATTTTATGTTTCCCTTATGAAGGGAGAATTGTCAATGTTGATCAGATGGACTATTCTCCTATAGATCTGAATGCATCTACTGACTCGATGATTCCCTTGGTGAATGATACCAAGCAACCTGTTGAGAATTTTTGGGTTGGAATGTATACATCCTTGATGGGTACTTTTGATTTTCTACCTCCTTTGGCTCATATCAATGCTATTTCATCCTCTAGGGTTCCCATTCGGAAAGAGTTCTTTTGAACTCATTATTTTTCGGATCCTTGGAACTTACCTTCTCCTACCTCCACATTAGAATAAGGTAAAGTAGGTGGAATGGAATTTCCTATTTCTACAACTAATATTTCTTATAGATCTATTGTTGACTCTATATATTGTGGCTCTGGCTTGGACTCTTAGCTCAACTTTTTCTCGGGATTTCCTTGATACCACTCTTCCATCTAAAGATGCCATCCTTGAAGCACTTACTGGTGTAGAGAGACCATGGGATTATTTGCATTGTCAGTATTATTTTTTACCAGACTTGAGAGAAGTTGAATCAAGTTTATCGAGCCTTCAATCTTCTGGTCTTGTTCATCCAGTCCTGAACCCTTTAGCACCACTGCAGGTATTTTCTGAAGGGAACATGGCTGATATTTCTTCTACTACCTCGGTGAACATCTCTAGAGATCCAAAATTATTGAGAATGTCTTTATTGGAGCTTAATGTTCCCTTGAAGAAATTCAAACTTACACCGATCTCTTTCGAGAATTTCGGGATGTGTTTGCTTGGTCTTATTAGGAAATTCATGGTATAGATCCATTTATTTTCCAGCATGAGATCAAGACATACGAAAACACTAAGCCTATCAGGCATAAGCTTCTTCCGATCAACCCTAGGAAGGCAGCAGCTATCAAAGTTGAGGTGGAGAAGTTGCTTAAGGTGGGTTTCATATACTCCGTTCCATTAACTGAGTGGGTTTCAAATCTAGTTCGCGTGGACAAGAAACTAGGAAAATCCGAGTTTGCATTGATTTCAAGGACTTAAATAAAGCATGTCCCAATTATAATTACCCCACATCATTTATAGATCAGATCATCGATGAGTGTGCAGGGAATGAGATTTTCTCCTTCATGGAAGGTTTCTTGGGATATAATCAAATCACTGTCCGTCCTGAAGATCAACATAAGACTGCGTTTATTTTTCCCTGGGGTACCTTTTCTTACAAGAAGATCCATTTCAGCCTTAAAAATGTCGGAGCTATATTTCAGTGGGCCATGTCTTACGCCTTCCACAACATCAGACATATTATCGAGGCATATTTGGATGATTTAGCTACTCGTTCTCACAAGAGAATTGATAATCCTTTAGACCTTCGTCAAGTTTTTGAACGATGTCGATATTAAAAAATCCCGTTGAACCCTAATAAGTGTGTTTTTGTTGTCACATCTGGTTAGTTGTTGGGATTCATCGTGTCTATGGAAGGGATTCGTGTAGATCCCTTCAAGTTTGAGGCAATACTTCAGTTGCCTCCCTCATCTTCGATCTGTCAACTTCAAAGTTTGTAAGGAAAAACTAATTTCTTACGGATATTCATCATGAATTAAGAAGATATTACAAAAGGATTTATGAGGTTTTTGAAGAAAAGAGTTCCATTCTTTTGGGATGACTTTTCTTAATGTTCATTCGATTATTTTAAAAAAGCATTGACTTTTACTCCATTACTGAGTCCACCCGTTTATAGTAGGGATTTCCTATTGTATCTCACTGTAGCAGAATCTACCATTGGTATGGTTTTGGTTCAAGAATATTATGCTCTTTATGAGCATGTTGTATACTACCTTAGTTGAGGCTTGGTAGGTTCTAAACTCTGGTATTCTATGAAAGATAAAATTTCTTTGGCAGTTGTCCATGTTGTTTAGCGGCTTAGACATTACATTCTCCTTCATAAAACATATGTTTTGGCAACAGTCTGTTAGAATCCTATGTTTTTATAGTATCACAAGGTGAATGCCTATTCCTTCTATTTTTCATGCTAAAATTAATATTCCATGACTATCATTTATTTTCAGAAAAGAAAAGGATATCCTGGCTATTAGAAGGGTCAAAGGAATCGACCTACCATTTGGATTCAGTTAAAAAGAAAATATGACTGATCAAATGTGATAATGAGCTAAACCTCACTGCTTTCATTATTTCTGATTCTCCCTCTTCTTACCTTTCATTTTACCTATTTCTGACACTCCCATGCTCTAAAAATCCTTTTTTCCCTCAAATCCCACATACATAACCTTTTCAGACTTACCGCTTCATAAAACCCACTTGTGATTGGGAAATGCGAAAAGGTATAAGCTCTACCCGCTTTCCACAACCCGCAAGTTTCTAGCTTCTCTTTGCAAATCATTACCGAAACATAAAAAAATATTCCTATGCGATAACCAAAATCAACATAGAAACCTTCGATATTTCATAAATTCCTTACCTTCCACCTTTTCACACTTGCCAACATTTAGCATGGCGCATGGTGCACTTTGCAACATTTAAGACTTACTGGTAAGTGCATGCAAGTTAAAATATTTAACTTACGATGCAACCTGAGCACAAATCGCAAATCGCAGATTTTATAAAACAAGTGCATGGGTAAATGTTAAATTCGCTGAAGTGCGATGTGCGATGCGGTGGAGCTCAAGCACAGATCGTAAGTTTTACAAGTTAGCCATGGGAGGTAAATGTTAAATTCGCCGAAGTGCGACGTGCGATGCAGTGGGGCCCGAGCACAGATCAAAAGCTTTACAAGTTATTCGTGAGAGGAAAATATTAAATTTGTTGAAGTGCGACATGTGATGCAGTGGGGCCTGAGCGCACATTGTGCATCGCAAGTTTTAAAGTTTAAAGGGCTAAGGAAAAGTTAAGTTTTGCACCATGTGAAGTGCAATGGAGGCTCGTATGTGATGTGTTTTCAAAGGAATATTTCAAATAATTTCAAATCCGAGTGCGGGGCCTTTTTTATGTTAAATCACTTCAGACGGGGGAAAGGAGTTTATAACGTAAAATTCATGGGCACCAAAGCAACATGGGAAATGGTGGGAACTGATCACAATGAGACAAAAAATTCAAATCAGCTAGGTAAAGTGCAGGTAATTTGCAACGGTGGATTTGGGGCACGCCTTAGGCCTACGGTGGAGATCCACTTCACACACACACCCCCCCCCCCCCTCCCCCAACAGTTTCTTATTAACATGGGAGGGGGGCTCTGAATTCTACTATTAATGGCCGCCCAATCTGTGATGTGTCACCCTCTCATGGGAAATTGGCATAGTGAGGATATCTTAGAAGCAATTCGTGAATTTCATGATCAAGTTAATTGTCATGACAATCAAGAGAAGTTGTTTAAGAATGAAAGCAATCATGAAATGAAAGAAGATAAACAAGATCTCTCTGGGGGGACAAATGATAATTCATCTGCTCTTTTGTGTGAGGCTCAAGAAGACATTCAGCCTCATGATCAATCTTCACAAGAGAAAGAAAACGATGGTTGTTCAATCTAAAGAACACAAAGAATCCCTCCTCCTTTAACTGAAGAAGAAATCAATCAGATTCTAACCATACAACCGACCTCCAAATTTTTATGTAATGAAGAGATTATTTCAATTTATCCTACTTCTGATTTGAGTACTGAAGCACTTTATCTTAGAGAAACAAAAGCAAAAATTGATACCGATGCTATTATATCTCCTCAAGAAGGCCTATTGCCAGAAAATTCTCCTATTCATCAAAATGAGGGCCTTCAAACAAAACTCAGCCAACTCAGTCAAGAAATATCAGGTTTGCTTGAGGATAGCATAATGGTTTATTATGAGGATTCCATATCAGATGACCATGAAGAAGTAGTAGAGTTTATCTTTCGGAAGAATCTTGAGTAGGACAAAGTGGGACAAGGAGCAGTCCCAGGTGAAGTTTGTTATTTAAATATTCTGGGCCAGGTATTGTTCCAAGGTCCTTTTGATGGTTTCTTAGAATCATCTAAAGAAGGAGTATGTTATGCTAGGAATGGTTTTTTGCCAAGTTTAAGGAAAATTTTGAGCATTATTGTTCCAAGGCAAGTAAAATGGGAGTGGCCCCATTGTTATTTTAGCATACTCAAAGAACTACACATGAATCAATAATGTGGTCATTTACTTGATTGGTTTCATTGGAGAAAGGAGTTCAATTAGTATATATATGTCTCCAAGTTAGATTAGGGTAGGTAGGTCTGCAAATAAGCTCAGTACTCTGAACATCTTTCAAAATTTTAGTTTTATATTGCTTTCTAGTTTTCAGATCAAGTATGTGTCGTACTTCAGTTTGCAAAGAGTGTTGACTTAAGCTTGAAGGTTTTCAGCCATAGAGATTGTAGCAGATCGGATTGCAGAGTGGGATCAACCCAATGGATCATGCTACTATTCAACGATGTTATTGACACCTCTTGAAGGAGCTTTCATCCCTAGTCGGAGCCACTTTTAGACTCCTGTATTTTAACAGTATCCCAAGGTGAATGCCTATTTCTTCTATTTTTCATGCTGAAAATAACATTCCATGACTATCATTTATTTCAAAAAATAAAAGGAGATCATGGCCATTAGAAGGGTCAAAAGAATCTACCTACCATTTTGATTCAGTTAAAAAGAAAATATGACTGATTAAATGTGATGATGAGCTAAACCTCACTGCCTTCATTATCTCTCATTCTCCCTCTTCTTACCTTTCATTTTACCTTTTTCTGACACTCCCATGCTCTAAAAAACCTTTTTCCCTCAAAGCCCACATACATAACCTTTTCAGACTTACTGCTTCATAAAACCCACTTTTGATTGAGAAATCCGAAAAATTCTAAGCTCTGACTGCTTTCCACAACTTGCAAGTTTCCAGATTCTCTTTGCAAATCATTACTGAAACATAAAAAAAATTTCCAATGCGATATGGTAGGACCCGCCTAGACCTTTATACATTACCAAAATCCGCATAGAAACCTTCGAAATTTCATAAATTCCTTACCTTCTACCTTTTCACACTTGCCAACATTTAGCATGGCGCATGGCGAACTTCACAACATTTAGGACTTACTAGTAAGTGCCTGCAAGTTAAAATATTTAACTTGCGATGTGACCTGAGCACAAATCGCAAATCTCAGATTTTATAAAACAAGTGAAAGGGTAAATGTTAAATTCGCTGAAGTGCGATGTGCGATGCGATGGGGCTCATGTGTAGATCGCATGTTTTACAAGTTAGCCATGGGAGGTAAATGTTAGATTCACCCAACTGTGATGTGCGATGTGGTGGGGCCCAAGCATAGATTGCAAGTTTTACAAGTTAGCCGCGGGAGGTAAATGTTAAATTCGTCGAAGTGCGATGTGTAATGCGGTGGGACCCGAGTGCACATCAAGCATCGCAAGTTTTTAAAGTTTAAAGGGCTAAGGAAACATTAAGTTTTGTGTTGTGTGAAGTGCAATGGAGGCCTGGATGTGATTTTTTTTCAAAGGCATATTTCAAATAATTTCAAATCTGAGTGAGGGGCCTTTTTGTGTTAAATGAAATCGGAGGGGGAAAGGAGTTTATAATGTAAAATCCATGGGCGCCAGAGCAAGACAGGCGATGATGGGACTCGATCGTAATGAGAAAAAAAGTCAAATAAGCTAGGTAAAGCGCAGGTAGTTCTCAACAGCGGATCTGGGGTGCGCCTCAGTCCTACGACAGAGATCCACTTCACACCAACCTCCCCCCCCCTGATAGTTTTTGGTTAACACGGGAGGGGGGGGGGGGGTTCGAAGTTCGGTATTAATGGCCACCCAATCCACAACGTGTCACCCTCTCATGAGTTCGCACACTCTCCCCCCCCGGCCCCCTTCTATTACCACTTACCACTTTGGGGGGGTTCTAAAATTCCATTTACGCTCCATCAAAACCACTCACCGCCATTTGTCCAGGAAAAGAGAATTCAGGCTAAAATAAAAAAGGGTTCGTGTTCTCAGAATCCACCAAGGCCACCATGGAGTGAAGACTCGTATGAACATAGAATGAGCTAGGATGGTCAAGTCAGGAAAAGTGGGGGATCCATGACATAACAACAGAAAGTGAATAAGTGCAAAAGTTAATGTTACAATCGGTGTGCAAGAGATATTTTAATATTAGGTAAGAAGTTAATGTAGAAGTCAATATAGTAGGTGGTTTGCCAAAGATATTTTAAATATTAGCCTAGAATTTATTGTAGAAGTTAATATTGTGGGCGATCTGCTAGATGATATTTTAGTTCGGGCCCTGAGTGGCAGCTATTGTCACAATTCCATTTACTTTGTAGTTAATGTGGATTGCCGACCTAGATTAGGGAAACCGCCTCAGTTTCTGTTAAATACTGCATGTATTTTCATTATCAAGGGTTGGACTTTGTTTATACTCTATGTTGCTAGATTATTGTATTGGAGCTCTATAACAGTTTTGAGCTGGGCATCAATAACAAAAGAAGGTTCATAGGATCCTTGAGCTATGTTAATGGTGATGTTATTTCCTATGTGTTAACGTTTTCCCCTGTCTTTCCATACTGTACTCCAGTTTCTCTGGTTACAGAGTGGAAGTTGTAGATTAAGATATGCTGAGAGAGCACCTTAAGCATGTCTGTTTTTGTTATCTTAATGTTTTCCTCTGAAATATAACTAAATAATTCTTAATTTCTCTTTAGCTCTACTGAAATTGTTGTCTTAAAGGTTTTCCTTTGAGGTATAGTTAAATAATTATTCACTACTCTTTAGCCTTACCAAAACTGACATCTTTAATGTTTTCCCTTGTGAAGTTTAGTTAAATAATTCCTAATCTCTCTTTAGCTCTACTGAACTTGTTGTCTTTAAGGTTTTCCCTTGAATAATATTTAAATAATTCTTCACAGCTCTTTAGCCTTACCAAAGCTGATATCTTTAAAGTTTCCCTTGTGAAGTTTAGTTAAAGAATTATTAACTGCTCTTTGGCTTCACAAAACTAGTATCACAAGTGTTTTTCTTTGAAAGTATAGTTAAAGAATTCTTAAATGCTCTTTAGCTTTCACTACCTCCTATCATATCATATTCACACTGCCAACAAGATCCATTTCATATAGTTATCTTGTCCTGTGAATGACCTTGAAAATTTGATGCACAATTCAACCCTTTTATTGACTCCATAACCCAATGGATTAAACTTCCCATATTCTATTTGTCCAACCAACCAAATCAAACAACAAAATAATCTCTATAACTAGCCTAAAATTAGCATTACCAACCACCAAAGTTAGATCCTAAGTCATAAAGATATAGAGAGAGCCCTCTCTGAGCCCAGGAAGGCTAGGTCCTAGACTCGAAAGAGGTTTGATGTTATCCTTTGCTGTTTGTTCTTAAAAATATTACAAATTACGAGGAGTTAACACAGTCAATCCATTTCAATTTTTTGTCAGTAGGCGAGTGATTGGGGGCAAATACAATTGATGGATTGTTATTTTGCAAGAATTTGATCTTGAATTTTTATCTTCCAAGTCCAAGAAGTCATTAGTATTCTCGGAGTTGATTTTTGAGTTTCCCTGTGGAGAAGAGATTGTTTATGAAGAATCATTTCATGACGAAAATCTTTTTCTCATTTCTTAACAGGATCCTTGGTACGGAGATCTCATAGTTTATCTCCAGACCGTGAAGTTTCCCTTAGCTTTTTCAAAAGATGAGCGCCGAAAGTTGTGTCACTTAGCCAAAAGTTATTTGATTATTAGTTACACTCTATGTCGTCGCGGGGTAGATTCGATCCTTAGACATTGCTTAATTCTCAAAAAATCTGAGGTTGTGTTGAATGATTACCATAGTGGAGCTTGTGGTGGTCATTTATCTCGGCTTGCTACAGCCCAAAAAATCTTGCATGCAGGATACTTTTGGCCTTCTATTTTAAAATATTGTATTGAAGTGATAGAAAAGTGTCATCCCTGTCAGTTTTATACCTGAAAGATGCACGCTCATCCAGCTCCACTCTTTCCTATCATCACTATCAGTCCTTTCACAAAGTGGGGTATTGATTATACTACTTGTAACCTAACTTTGGCTAAGGGTCACAAGTACATTATTGTAGCTGTAGACTACTTCACAAAGTGGGCTGAAGCTATGCCCAATTTTCGGAATGACGGTGAGACAAAAACCCTATTCCTATTCAATCAAGTCATTTCTCGCTTTGGTATCCCCAAAGATATTTTCACTGACCATGGCAGTCATTTTCAGAACAACATGATGGCTGAATTGGCTATGAAATTAGGTTTTTGGCAGGAGCATTCATCTCCTTATTATCCTCAAGCCAATGGGCAAGTTGAAGCTATTAGCAAATCCTTGAAGACAATTCTTCAATGGAAAATTGGTAAAGCCAGGTCCAATTGGTGTGTCATGTTGTACCTTGCACTTTGGGTATATCGGATGTTTGTAAAGAGTGTAACCGGTTTCACTCCATTTCAACTAGCTTATGGGTTGGAATCTATATTTCCTATTGAATGCGAAATTTCTTCCCTTAAGTTAGTAGCTAAACTTCTTCCTGACACTTCCAGTCTCGAATAATGCCTTATCCATCTAGAACATCTCGATGAGAAACATCGAGATGTAGCTATGATGAATGAGGCACATAAGAAATGGGTGAAGGTTCAGTATGATAAGGAGGTCAAGGTTAGGGTTTTCTCTGAAGGTGACCTTGTCTTGGTTTATGCCCAAGAGAAGGATGCCGTGGGGTTGGGCAAGTTCAAATCTATATGGTATGGTTTCTTTATCATAAAAAAAGTCCTGAAAAAAGGAGCTTATGCCTTGGTTGAATTTGATGGGAATGAGTTGGCAGAGCCTAGAAATGGGCTCTATTTGAAAAATTACTATGCTTAGTCTTAGGCCTAGCATCTGATTTGTTGCATATATTGTATTTTTGTACATATCTGTGTTTCGATTTTTGGTGTGGTTTTGATGATTTTTATCTACTTTATCAGGTACTGTTGGATGAAATGAGTCATTTTGGATTTGTCAATGGTGTTAGTAGACATACCCAGAATCTGGCTTCCGCGGCTTGGGTAATACACTATCCATCCGGTCAGTTGTTAGTTTCAAGAGGTCTCTGCATTGGTCCTGCTTCGAACAATGTAGAAGAGTACATTGCAGTGGTCAACCTACTCTCGGGGGCAATATCTCTTTGTGTTGATTTTTTAGTAGTTTACTTGGATTCACAATTGGTGGTTTCACAATTGAACAACACCTATCGTGTGAGAGACCCATTTTTGCATCAATTATTTCTGAGGGTACGTTTATTACAACGTTCCTTTCAATTTATTACATTCATTCATACTCCTCGATATGATAATTGGTTAGCAGATTAATTAGCTAATCAAGCACTTGATTGGCATATTAATAATTCATACTTAAAAATATCAAGAACATCATTCATCATTATACATTTTGGACATCACATCATATAAAATTTCTATATATATATATATATATATATATATATGAGAGTGTTCAAAATATACAAAATTTAGGACCATCATGTCCTACAAAATTGGGACTTATGCCCGATCATGTCTATCACAAAAAATATTACAGTCATCCTATCAAATTTAAGTCTACTCTTGAGGTCCCTGCCCAACATTTGTGTTCCGATAGAACACAATGGAAGTTGCTACATGATAGAATAACTGCACCCAGTCTCGTGCTACCCTAACCACCCACCTCTAGATAGCCTCCGAAAGGTCCTCTATAGCGGCCATGGGTACTTGGAAAGTCAAACTCTCCAAGTTTTTCTTTACAGCATGGAGGGTGCTTCCTGGGTCTTCAGCATCCCCCTCACCTCTACAGTGCATGTGCCTTGGGTAGCCCTTTGGCCTAACTTGTCCCATGTTTGCGTCATGATCACTAAAATTTTGTAATTCATTTTTTCCTATCAAAAACATTTTTTATTTTCTGTATAATTTGAAAAAATCCAAAAAATCATATGGTTAAAAAATCAAAAAATGAAATCTTACCAATTGCACCCCATGTTGCTCTAGGTGGAATAACCAAATCAGGATCTGCTCGAAAATCTATCCCATCATAGGGATAGTCCTCCACTGAGATGAATTGTTCTTCCCACCACTAGAAGAACTCATCATCCCAAGTGGTTCGGGGAACTTCACTTCTCCCCAATTTCTTCATCAAATCTTCCCATTGGGCTATTCTTGGATCCCTTGGGCTACTGATAGTAGAGATGACCTTGGGATGAAGCCCTTGGACTCTCTTAAAGAAGAATGTCAACAAATTGGTGTCGTATCCAAAGTGTTTTGTCTTTGTCTTCCTGATAGAAGTAAGTTTTTTTTTCATGTTCGCCAATAAGGTTGTGCACCAGTCGTAAAGATGAACCAAAAATCCCACTGCTATATTCATAAGAGTACATGAAGCCTGGTGTAGAGAAGTTGATCCTTCCACTCTACCAATAGTAAAGAGAAGGATTTTCATGTGCAAATCCCTCACATCTTTGATGGGGATTTGAGTTACCACCTTCTTTTCATCATCTACGCTATAGACTTGGACATAGTCCTCTACGTTAAGCCCTCCAATCGGCTTGCTGGGAAATTATAGTGATATAATATATGTCTTATACCTCTATTCGTAATGGTATCTGATCAATTATAAAGAAATATTCTTCCGGTTCGCAATGATCAACTAGCATCTGAAGAAATCGAGCATTTCTTTTCATATTCGACATTTTGAAAAATTTGAGTAACCCACAATTCTGAAGGATATCTAAGGATTTTTGGTCCTCCATCACTTCATTATCAATAGCACTGTGCTCTCGCTCTCTCCAACTGATCAACATCCTAGTCAAATTCATCATTTGACTGATTAAATACAGGTTTTTGAATTCCGCTATGCACAAACGTGACCCTGTTTGTACATAGTCGTGTATATACATGAGTTCCTTATCATGAACTCGCGTATGTTTAGAGGGTTTCAACGAAAATCCATTTCCTACAGTCAAAATCCAAAAATTTGCTTGAAACAGGAATTAAATGAGTAAATGAGATGATTACAAGGTTTACCTAACTAATTTGAGGTGATTTGGTGGCTGATTGCTCCGTATTCAAGAAGAGGATTTTTTTCTCCATGGCTCTTTTCCCACTTCTGCAATGCACAAATGATCATAATGTGAGTCAAAATGCTTATTTATGCCCAGAATTTGATTTTTTTTCACAAATTTCAATTGTGTCTATTTTTTGTATTTAATTAAGGTTGTTTAACCTTTTCTCTTGTAAGCATTGGGAAAAGTTATTTTCAGGTACAGTCTGCTGAATTTGAGATATTCCTAGTTTTTCCTTCGATTCCATGACCGTTGACCTCTCATGGCAGGTATTTAATTTCAAACTAGCATATAGGTTAGGAAATTCACTTTCTGTTGCATTTTTGCATACTAGCCTCCATTTTTATCACTTGCCATAGGTTCGATCCCATCATGTCATGAGTATTTAACCCTTTCACTCGCTGATTTTTTAAATTATGACTTGGTGGTGGAGCCGCCCTTTACATGGGCTTCCTAGTTACTTCCTCGCTAGCATTCGTCGCCCATGCTGCAATTTATAAAGGCTCGAGAGTCCTCTTTAGTCTCGCCATGACTTATGCGTTGAAGCTTCATTCTTCTTCTTCTTCACTATCTTTATTCTGGCCATTTACCCTAGAGGCTCCCATATGTTGTCGAGTTGTATTACTGCAATTCATATTGACTACTTTTTTATCATGGCCTTTAGTCGACTTCATTTGGACTCATTTTTAAGCCCTATTTTGACCATGTCTTTCTGTACAAGTTAACCATGAAATCACTTAGCCTTCACGACTTGACACCTTTACCCATGGATGGAACATTCCCTTAAGTGTCACTTACCAGTTTTCCTCACCTTGCATTAAGCATAGGATTGTTCCTATCCTAGGAACTAGTGCATCTGTTTACCGACACTCATTCTATCCATTGTACTATAGGCATTATTTTATTCTTTTTTCAGGATTTGAAATATGAAAAAGAAAAAAAAAATTAAATGTTTGAAAAAGAGCGGGACTAAGATAATACTTCATACTTGATGGCAGCTATAGTGTTAGTTGTGTCTCCCTTGAACAAAGCAAAAAAAAAGCTAAGTCTTTTCTCCATTTGGGATGGTTTTAGTTTTTTACTTAGGAGAAGTCATAACCTTATTTTTTGAGTCAGTACTACCCTAGTTAGTTATCTCTTCCAATAATATGGAGGGTTTTTTTATGCCTCTTGCATGAAAAACTTATAGAGAGTTATCATTTGCTACCATAGTCAACATGATTCATGCTTTTGTTCAAGTGAAGTGAACATGAGTTAGCCTTTCTGCGGTGTCTCTTGACTCATTTTTAGTCTGCCTTCATGGTCTTGTTAGTATCTTTCTCTATCACATCATATATTTGGTCCTTTGCTCGTACTGGTTTGAGAAGGTCTCCACTGACTTCTTGCCGGTGGGTTTGTCTCTTATCGACTACGACATATTTCTCTCAGAGTAAACCTAGAGCTGCACCCTGGCCCTGTTTACATCATTGATAGGTGACCTTTTTCTTAGCATTTGATCAACATCATGGGTCTTTGACTGAGTGGTTTCCCTTGTGTTCAACTTCAGCTTACAATATAACACCTAGGATTTGTACATTACCTTGATTTCCATTTGACCCTATCGATGGATATCTCATCTCTTTGTCAACTTCCATTATTGGTTGGTTCAGAGGGTTTCTGTCGTGCGCTAGCTTCATCTTGTGCATGGAAAAAACGTACTTCAAGTTGGTTACTTCACTTTACTTCATCTGATTCCTTCCGAATCTTGGCCTGCAAGTTACACTCACACTGGACTGATGTGGGATGCCTTAATGCCTTCCTTCCAACAAATATTTTCCCATCGACTCCGACTCATTGCATTAGGAATAAGGTCTAGAGTCGTTTTTGTCAATACCTTATGGTTTGCAATCATCAGTGGTAGACACTTCGCTATCGACAGTGAGAATACATCATTGTCTCCTGATTGATAGATTCTTCAAGTGTTCGACTTCAACTCATTCATTCACACTTGATAGAATGTACTAGGGCACCTTGACACTCATTATCATTATCAATGGGTTGTCTCGCATTTGTTAATGGTATACATCAATGACCAGTAATCAAATGATTTCTCACATGGTCAACCTTAGCTCATTTATTCCCATTGTGTAGAATTGTTCCATGGTGATCAATGAAGACCTCGAGTTTGCACCAACATGTTTTGGTTCACTTTGACAGCTCCTTCAATTTTCTTCCAGTGACACCATCCACTCTTATATGTTGCAGTTTCATCACAACAACATCTTATGTGTTGGCTCTCGAGTTGTGTGTTGTACCATTTTTTCCACCACTTATGATTTGGTACTTGGAGATTCAGTTGTGACTTCAGTAATCAGATATCTTTGCAACATCATTGATCAATTTTTCTATATGTGATAGTTGGACATGATTTTTACTTATACTTCCAGGCAGTGATCAGATGATTCATTATGTACTTTGCATATCGGCTATACTGGTACACATATTAGATCCGCTCCACACTTCATATGCGGATATGATTTTATTTCACTGAGCATGGGTATGTCTGCCTCAGACATGAGCTATCTTTCTGATTTCTATCACTGGTTTTTGGCAGGTTGAAATATGGTGAAGTCTTCTCTAGTCCTCACAAGGTTATTTCTATGCACATAATACATTTTGGCCATCATGTACCCCTTATGACCTCATATATTAGGGGGCATCTGTTATAGCATAATTTATCACCATTATATACTTTATGACTTATGCATTCACCTTGGGCAGCCCTTCCATTCAGACTTGGTCACATTTCTCAAAAAAAAATATTTTAAAATCCATACGCGAATCTGCCCAAAATTTTCCACGTATACACTCGGGTCCATACATATTGAACCTGTATATGCTATTTAAAATATTAAAAAATATAAAATTTCCCTACTTTTTAGGTGTGGTTTACGATTATTCCTATAACTTAACTACCCCAGCTCGTGGCCTAACTGTTCCCCAACTGAAAAAACTAATTTGAGGAAGTATAAATAGCCATCAAGGGAATGGCCTAAGGGAGGAAGAGAGAGAATTATAGATATTATACCCTGTTATAGCCCTGAACAAGTCCGATATTTCCCCTATGCCTCCTACACTTTCCATATTTTCAAGAAACCCTTGTTTCCTTGTGATGATCACCTTCATTCTATGTGACATACATTGTGCACTATTTATGGAAGAAGCTTTGTGAGGCTAGCGCTAGACAAACCGAGGCTGTGGTAGATCTCAGGTGATCTCTCCACTATTTATTTACTGTACATGTTATCAATAAAAGAAGTGCCACCTTGTTCTTGATGTTCATGTGTCATATATCTCTTATACATGCTAAATGATCTTGAATAGTTCATTTATTGTTATTTTTATGATATTATGCATGCTATTTTTCTAACATATAGAACATATATGTTGTACAACTAGGTTTTTGTGCTTGTTCTTTGTTGTTTTGCAGGTTCTAGAGCACGAGGAGTTGCAGGGTATTTGAACCCTACAGGATCTACTACAAACGAAGGATAAACTCGTAATATCTGCAATCCTTACTTTCTAGTTTAAAGTGTAGAATTAGGTTATTTGAGTCCTTCTTGTGATGACATGCCCCTGATCTGTGAAGGTTTATCAACCCAAGATCTTAGAGTAACATTGACCATAACAGTACCCATATCTAGATTCATTTGTTATTATGTATTTGGATGATATATTGATATGCAATTCTACTTCAAAGGAGCACGTGTCATATTTAGTACAAGTGATAGAGAATGAAGAAGAATTGACTAAATTATAAAATATCAAGAAATGTGAGTTTATATCACAATATTTGGTGTATTTAAGATATGTGATAGGTGGAGGAGAGTTAAACATAGATCTTTCCATGATGGAGTACATCATGAAGTGGGTGCATATCAATGTTTCTGAAAATAGGAGTTTGGTTGGAGCAATAGAATACCAAAGAAAATTTAATGTCCCATTTTTAGCAGTAAAAACACCACTCCATACCATAATAATAAGTGGAAAGAGATTAAAATGGTGAAAGGGTCAACAAAAGGCCTTTAAGGAGTTAAATAATAAAACCAATCAAACATTAGTTTTTGCATTATCGAACTTGCAACAACCCTTTGAAGTGGAGACATATACATGTGAGTATGTTATGGGAGTAGTATTGATGTAGGTAAAAAGGATGGTATGCTACCATTCTGAAGTATTCAATGGATTAGTTATCAACTACGCTACCGATGACAAGGAGCTCTACACCTTGGTACAAATTGTTAAAAAGTGAGAACACTATCTGATGGGAAAGGAGAAAATAATCCACACAAGTCACTAGCGACTATAGTATGTGTTGGCTTAGACAAGGTTTCAATAAACCAAGAAATACAAGTGGATGTGATTTTTACAATAAATTTATTTAGTGATCAAGTATAATAAGGGAAAAAAAAACCACAAACAAGTTGTTTGAAATTATTTTAACTCCACCCACAAAAAATATCATAGCTTTGGGAGCTTTGATGCACATGGAGCCTTTGACCTGTGATGCATAAGAGAGGCATACGAAAAGGATGAGGATTTCAAGGATTTATTTCAGTAGCTCAAGAGCCAGAGTCATGTGCGTGATGGTGACAACACAATTAACTATCATCTCTGAAATGGATTGCTCTACAAGTCGAACACGACATGCGTGCTTAAATATAAGTTATTGTAGCTAATGAAAGAGGCCCACACCTCCAAGGTTGCAAACCATTTTGGTGTAGGGAAAATAGTGGGCAAGTTACACATATATGTATACTTGGGAAAGATGAAAGAAGATGTAGCTAGGTTCATAATTGGATGTATGGTTTACTATAATAACAATCTTAGTAATTGGAAACAAGGTTTATATCATCAATTACATGTGCCCACTCGTCCTTTAGAAAGCATTTACATGGTTTGTATAAGTTTTACAAACAACTAGGAAGGGACATAAATTTTTGTTCGTGGTAGTAGATAGGTTTAGCAAGATGTGCATTCTCATTCCATATAGAAAGACCATCAACGAGCAAGAAGAATGGTCTTTTTATTTGGAGAGTTTTAGGTGCACTTTGGGATACCAAGGATCATTGTTTCAGATAGGGACCCAATATTTCTTTGTCCATTTTGGAATAAATTGTGAGAGATGGACATGAAGTTAAAGATAGCTACAACATTCCATCCATAAACAAATGCACAAAAAGAAGTAGTCAACATGATTTTTGTGCATCTTTTGACAAGTTACAATCAAAGGAAACCAAATAATTGGGATGAAATTATGGTATATATACAACACTCTTATAACATAGTAGTCCACACTTATACTAATAAGTCTCTATTTTAAACTTGATTTGCATATTGTTCATCCTCACCCTTGGATATTACATATGGACAACGAGGAGTAATAGAAGATCTCATAAGAGATGCTTTAAAGGAAAATATTTTTTTGGAGAAGATTAGGCATATCCATTTGTAAATACAAAAGACACTGAGGAAATCATATGGAGAGTACAATGCTAAGAATGGTCAACACAAAACAAAGAAGTTATTCAAGGTGGAAGAGATAGTATGGTTACACTTGAATAAAGAGAGGTTCTAGGGTTCTCGTAAGAATCAAGGCTTTGTGATATGGTCCCTTCGAGATACTAAAAGAGGTAGGAGATAACATCTATAAACTCATTCTACCCCCATATTGTGCATTTACTCAATAGTGAATGTGGAAAATCTAAAACTCTGAGCCTTCCATGTTGGATTAGGAATAGGAACATGAACTACCTTCTATAGAGGATTCAACACCAGACACTCAAGTAGAGTTGGCATAGGATACAATTTTGTTAAAGAGGTCCAAAACTACAAGATGGGGGTAGGATGACCTTTGGAAGATTGGGTGAAAGGACAACTCCTAGGCAATGCTAAATGGTACTAGAAGGAAACGGTAGAGGAAACATTTCCTAGCCTGATTTAGTAAAATCTTTTGGGGACCAAAAGGCTCCCAAAACGGGAAGGTGTGATGTGAATTGGATCATTATATTGTATGTCATTCATCTTTATGCTTTTAGGGTGAAAAAACAAAAGAAATTAACTTATAGTAGTTTTAATGGTGGGACCTAGTTTGAAGAATAGGGAGTAGAAACCTTCTAGGGGTAGCTTGAAGCTTTAAACAATGTATTTTGGGGTAAAACTTTGTTGCTTAAAAACATCACCTGCTTGCACTATTTCACAGAAATACCTTTACAATGGTGCAAGAATCACATCAATTGGAGTTCGAATACAAAAGTTATGAGTCCTCAAAGTTGACCTATTGTGATTCCATGATAATTCGAGAGGATGCCATGTTGTCCCTTGTTACTCATGGAAAAGTGGTTCAGCACATGTGAATTATAAAGAAGATTCTAGCAAGGCAGGGTTGTAACCCATATTGAGAGTTGCATGGGTCAAACTTAACCCCTAGTTGGCTATCAAGCTGTGTTAAGTAGCTAGGAGAAAAATAGATTATAGTTCATTTTGTTCCATAATAGAAAAAAGTAGCTAAGAGTGAATAGAGGGAAAACAGGAAGGCTTTGCATTCTATAGAAAAACTAGAGACCTGGCTCATCTGTATTCAGTTCAAAGAAAAAGCTAACAAAGTAGTCACACCTTCTAGTTGAGTTTTCTCCAAAAAAATGTTTTCCAAATTAATTTTCAATATTTTATATATTACATACATCAGAAAACAACAGTCTGATAAATCTATAAAATTTATACTTCAGATTTCAATATATTTTTATTAAATTTCTTTTAATGAACTGGAAAATAAAATATTCATAAATTTTGCAGTTATCAAAACCAATAACCAAGAATTCAAACCGCACTCTGCTCTTTCCGCTAAATATAAAAACCCCTGCCTGTGAAGCCATCAGAATGAAAAGCTTGAACAGCATTTTGCACAACACAATCTACAACTGTTGATTTCAAGATTTCTGATTTTGAACTGGCTAAGCTAAAGGATAGAACATATCTACAAAACTCATCCCTGCCTGTCCATCCATCAGAACTAAAAGCTCGAACAACATTTTGCACGACACAATCTACAATAGTTGATTTCAAAGATTTCTGATTTTGAAATGGCTAAGCTAAAGGATAGAACATAGCTACAAAACTCCATCAAAAAAGAAAAGATAATTTAGAACATAGCCGCAAAACTGAATCTCAGTTTAATTCTTGTAGATTTCAAGGTTTCTGATTTTGAAATGGCATAGGTACAAAACTCCATCATCTCAATTACGAATTAAGAAAGAAAAGAAAGAATAGAACATAGCCAGAAAACTGCATCTCAATTGAGAATTAAAAAGGAAAAGAAAGAACAACGATTATAAAGCAATATGAAGCAATAGCATAAGAATATTATTGAGCTAAACCGTAAATCTAATTTTAGCATAGATGTAATTGCTAACAAAAACCCTAATCATAACAAACTAGGTGAACATATTCCCAGCAAAAGGAAATGGATATTGACAATTTCCAAATTCATAATCTTTCAGTAATAGGCATGCAATAAAGCTAGTAACAACTATTAAGTAGAAGAAGAATACCAACGAGGAAAAACGTAGGTCGAACATGTACATAACTGTCATCATGGACTGGCAAACACCATTCGCGTCCATAATAAACTACATAATTTCAGAGCTGCAAAACTGCTACTCGGACCTCATAGAAACCAATGATGGTCCTTAACACTGTAAAATGATGAAAGAAACTGCTTCTATTGATCTCCTCGAATAGTGATCCATGATAACAGGAGACAGATGTTCAAATCAAGATTTTAGCTGTAAAAACCATACAGTGGGAGAAGACTTAGTACACGCTCGCTAATAAAGTGCACCAATCAGAAAGAATAAATCCAATATCATTCGACACACTAAAATTGAAAGTAATTAGTTTCAATACCAACAGCCATAGTAGCAGGTAATTGAAGCATATTTTAAGCATATTTTTTTCTCAAGGTCAAATGGGCTGTTTATACATAATTGATTGTTTAGCCTTAGCTTCCATTCCATTCCAAAACACATAGCTCCCCGGAGTTTCCTTACAGACTAAGACAATAAATGAAGTTTTTAAATATTAAAACTTAGACAAAAACGGGATAAATAAAAGCCTAAAAAACAAATTCGGAAAAGCTCAGTAAACATGGAAAGTAATGAAAAGTTTGTAGAGATACCATTAATATAAGTACTTAAGAATAATGATTGCTAACCCAGGACATAGTTGGATATATTTAAAAAATATTTTCCCACCTTTGATGAAAAAAATTAGTTTGTGATATAAGAAACTATGATTCTGGTTATCTCAACCATCAAATTATTTTTGTTTAAGAGTAAAATCACATCCTTAACCTAAATCAATTTTTTTCATTCCTGAGTTTTGGGTCTGTTTCAAGGTACTGCAAACTTTAAACGTTAATATAAAAAAAACCCTCCAAATTCAATCCAGTACGAAAATTTAGAAATTTAAAAAATGACAATAATTTTTTTTCGTTCGGGAGTTTTGAGTCTCTTCCAGGGTACTGCAAACTTTAAACCCTAATATGAAAAAAAAAATCCTCTAGCTCTAATCATGTAAGAAAATTTAGAAATTTAAAAAATGTCATTGAATAGTGTATAAAATTTATTTAAAATGAAAAGAATAATTCACAAAATTCATGGTAATGCAAACTTTAAACCCTCATTACATTAGGAAAAAAACCTAAATCCAATCCAGTAACAAAATTTAGAGATTTAAAAAATGCCATTGAATAGTGTATAAAATTGATATAAACTGCTAAAAGAATAGGTCACGAAATTTTTAAAAATGTTCATAGAAAGAGCAGGTGAACAGTAACCTGAGTAATAGTTAAAAACAATCACCTTTCCTAATTTTTCAAATGTGATGTGAAATTAAAAATAATTAATTTTCAAAAATTCTATTACACATTATCATTTTTATTTTACAAAATTAATATAACTACAGTGAATTCAACCATTCTTTTTTGTTTTTTTGACAAAATTGATATGAGTACAATGAATTCAACCACTATAACTTATAACCTCTGGTTATGTTACTTTCACAAACACAAATAAATTGTAAAACTTAAATCTCTTGATATACACTTCATTTTTACCTCATTTTCACCTCACTTACCCCAGGCTGATTACAACGGTGATAGTACACTGTAATGATATATGCTCTGCAGATGGGACACCTAGCTTCAAATTTCTTTTCGCGCTTCCAATTCTTTATACAGCCTGCGTGGAATGGATGAAGGCATTTGAGAATAACATAGTTCTGCTCTGGTAAGATTCTTTCAATACATATCACACATTCGGCTTCTGAATCCAGAAGATGGTAAGCACTACCAGCAGCGTCATCATTATTTGACAAAGTAACAAAACTCTCTGAGCTTCTTGTTCTGAGAGTGGGCCGATCAGAACCGTTGGTATATGGCAGTGACAGGTAGCTGTGGTTCATCCAACGAAAGCTCTGTTCGGTTAAGGAGGCGATGTGGGCGCGAGAGAAAATATCCGTATTGAAAGCGACGCGTTTGAAAAACATTCTGAACTCCTTAAGCACCACGTAGGGAATACACAAGGGAACGAACTGTTGGGACACACTACGGGAATCATAACTGCCGTTATAAATAAAGAAGTTATATGGATTTAAGACCATCTGAAGTGATGGTGGCTTGGATTCATGTGTGCTTCTGCCATCAATTGAATGGGCTCTGACCATATGGAGAATCGATCTCGCGTCCGGCGGGATATTGTTGTGCTCCTCGTCGAGATTGGCGATATTCGTCCAACCAGCCGCCTTCATTCTTCTGTAAGTTGGACATACCCGTATAATACGCGGGCGGCTTCTCCTCGTCGCTGTCACGCTGCAGGATGCAGCGGCCAAGGTGTCCCAGAAAGCTTGAACCTTTTCTGAGGGTTCATCCACAAGCCAGCAGAGTCGAAGCCCTGAGTTCGCTTCATTATCATTCATATTTTCTGCGTATCAGTCGACTCACACAGGTTCAGCTTTTTAGTTGGGTATGTTCCTAGGTCGGACTGAAGGATTCTGTGTCCGGTATTTAGGTTCTGCCGCTGTCAAACCCTCAGACTCAAGTATTCTTAAATAGGCACTCAGGCTTTGAAGCAGTCAAACCGTAGTTAGGTCAAGAGGCGCTCTCGAGTCAAGAATGGAACTCAAAATGAAAAATGTTGTAACTTACGTGTTGCGCTTTTACTTGAAAAATTTTAATTAAAAAATAATAATAATTATATTATAATTATAATGGTTATTAATAATTAAATTATTATAATTATATTAAAATTATTAATGTTGTTGTTATAGGTAAAGATTTTATAAATATAACCAAAATAAAGTATGACAGTAAAAAAAAATTATTATTAATGTATTTATTGGTTTAATTAATTATGTATAAAAAGGTTGTGGGTCAACTTTAATTTGTTAAAAATAAAATTACATATTTTATTATAAAATGGAACAATTTACTAAATAAAATTTGGTTATATAAATGAATGTTATAAATAATAATGAGGAATTTATCATGTAGAAACTTATTTGAGTTGGAATAATCTCAAATCCTTAAAATTGGTGGTTTTTTAAATTTATTAATAATGACAATGTTGCTAAATAAAATTTGCTTATATAAATGAATGTTATAAATAATAATGAGCAACTTATCACAAAGGAACTTATTAGAATTGGAATAATTTCAAATCCCTAGAAAATTGGTGGGAGGAGAGTCACTTGGCGCGAACCTAATTTTTAAAATTTATTAAAAAGTCACTACAACCTACACACTACAACAATTGGTAAGCATTCACATGAAGCATATCCTGAGCATATTCCGTTGAGAATCAATTTGGCCCCTAAAAAAAAAGTCAACATATCGTCATCCACCTTAACTTGAAATAAGAAGTCTTCCACAATTAGCTTAACTCATCTTAACTTTGAATGTACTAAGTAATATGAGGAAACAAATCACTTGAATGCAAATCTCTTTTACAATGAAAAATCATTTGATCTTGAATCTAGTAAATGAAGAGTTAAGATAAATATAAGCTAGTTATACTTGTTTTTAAACTTAACTAACTTAACCATGGTTTATTGTTGGTCACAAAATTAAAAAGATTAACTGTTGAGATTATTTATTGATTGCAGATTTCTAAAATAATGTGTAATTGAATTTCACATTTTGAAATTTCTATTAAAATGACAGGGATTTAATAATTGAAGTTTAAATCACTTTGATTTATTAATTTTCCAAAATATTTTAAATAAAAATGGTTATTTATTAAATTTCCAAAATATTCTAAATAATTTTATTTTATTTTATTTTATTTTTAAATACCGTTTAAATATCAATTTACTTTAATTTATTAAATTTCCAAAATATTTCAAATAAAAATAACTAATCTTTAAATTTTCAAAATATTCTAAATAAAAATAACTTCTTATTTATTTTTATTTTAAATTATTGTTTAAATCTCTCAAAATTTAAATAGCCAAACTTAAAATTTGCAAGTATATGGACAAATTGGCAACAACTTGATAAGTCAATTGAATCCATGGAAAATTATCAAACACTGGTATATTTTTCTTTTCTATCAACAAAGGGAGGTGAAGGTTGGAACCTAGGTAAATTAAAAAAATAATATTAAATTTTGTTTTTTATTTTTTTAACTATTTCTTTTGAGTAGTAGTTATTGTAAAATAATAATATTTTTTTTAATTAATCAAATTTTATATAATTAAAAAATTTATCAAAATTTTTATCAAATAGTTATTATGGTAAAAATTTTCTATTTGCCATGGATTATGTCGACGTATATTATAATTTTATTATTTTTGAAAATCAAAATTTTGATGTGTTGTTATTAATTTTATTTTCACTATTTTATTTATAAATGGTAAATTTAGAGTCTTTACTTTACTAGCATCACTATATATTAGCACTCATAAAGTACAAGTTTATTAAAAAAAAAACTTTTCATATCTTTATTTTTTTATAGGATAAGTATTTTTATTGTCTAGAAGCATGAAGTACATATAAAGTTATTGAGTTGTGGGCTAGTTAGTCATTTGGAAAACTAAAGCAAAGCAAACCCAGACTCTCAGCCTATTAAAAAAATCATAGGATATATTTATGCTTGTTAATATAAAACTAAAAACTAAAAACTCGACCACATAGGTTAATTACAAATTCATAGATATAGAAAAAGAGCATGAATGAATAAGATGGAAAGAAACTAGTCAAAGATTTGGCATGCTTAGCTCTGGTGCAATATTCTTTCTCAAGAAGGGAGCCTTCAAAGGATTCACACGAGGAGGAGATTTGCAAAACTGAAGAGATGCATCCTTGATTGGCTAAATTATCTACAATTTTATTTTAAGTTATTTTGCTATAAATAGGGAGGATTACTCGAATGGAAGGAAGGAGTGAAGCTACTCAACTGAGTAGGATTTTGAGTCTCCAACTGAGATAATTTATTGATCTAGGTGTCATGTAGGATCTTGTAGATCATGTTAATAATGAATTGATAATCTCCCTCCACCATGAATATGCTATAGCCTTGAGTCTAGAAAATTAATAGTCCCTCTTCCATGGCTTTCAACTATGCTACCATGTTACTATTGTATCCCATAAATCATAAATAAATGTACAAAGAGGATCCCAAATAATCCCTAAAGATATCCCCATAGCTTGCTTCGATTGGGTTACCTTTTGAAGTGCCATCAAAATTAAGCTTTAGAAAATTAGGGGGAGGAGGACTCTTGGAGGGGAACCAACTCTGAAGCAACAAGGCCTCCTCTTTTGATACCTCCTAACCTTTATCTAACTAGGATTGCGCATAAATTATTTTTTTTGCATTCTTTTGAAATGTAATCCAAAGAGATTCATGAGGGAGCGAGTGATTCTCAAATATGCGATGATTTCTCTCCTTCTAAATGGCCTAAAGGAGAAAAATTGAAGGAGAATCCATATGTGGCTGAAGATAGGATTATTAAAATCTTTATCCCTCCACTTGTTAATGGTGTGAGGGAGATTAGTTAAATCACGGTTTGATCTCTTCATGATAGCTTCTATATTTCTCCGTAGATTATTAGAATAGGGGAAATTGTTGAGGAGGTGCTCTAAAATTTTAGCTTCTTGAAGGCTTATAGAACAATGGGAGTGGTCCATATGTGTGTTTTTCAAAAATATTTCTAGGTTAACGATTTCCGTTGAACTGGGAGCCATAGGAAAATAAAAAAATTCAACCATATATTTCTATGCCAAATGAAACTCGATATGGAATATCTTGTAATTTTTTTGAAACTCATTGCAAAGCTATAGGCATTATTGTTGGCTTGAGGGGTCCTGACCTAGGTTCATAGCTTATCGTGCAACCGAAAAACCCTCCAACTACTGACGCTTTCGGCAATGACCTGCTTGCACAAATCAAATTCTCACCCGAAGCAGTATGGGGGAGTGTTGGAACTAGGTTTCCGGACCCTGAGAAAGAAAATAATGTAGTGGCCCAAAGAAGATTGATTGCAGGCTTATATCAATCATAAACAGATGTGTGCAATATAGAATACTACATCACATAATTTAAGATCACTTCGTTGTAGATGTATCATAACAGAACAAGATCAATATCTAAACAATGCGTAATCACTTAAGCAGATTCATCAACCATCAATATAACTTCATGCATAAATAACATATGTCTTCGCGGAGATACAAGTAATCATAACAGAAGTAAAGTGAACTGAGATAGAACAAATAAATAAATAACACAGAGAGATAACACAATTATTTCCACCAAAATCAGTCCTTGTATTAATTCATATCACTCCAGTACATCAAATTTTACCCTTACACTTTACCCTTCCATGCACACATCCAACAGAGTTCGCACACATCTAGGAATGGGTCTCCACACACACAGCCAACATGAGCCTTTCTACCCAACCCAGACTGAAACCCTTATAAAAGTATTACAAACACATAAACATTTAGATCATAACATCACATTAATTTAAGTTTCTTCCTTAGACTCGATCTATCTATTTATATCTTTCTAGCACTCAGATACTATGGTCTCAAACCATGGTTTGAGGCCCACAGTTTACCCTTAAACCCTTTAACATAAAAATAGGGACTTTGACTCGCCCCAAAGCCCCTTGACTCATTCGCGTAGTGTGCATACATAAAACTTATACAAAATTATACCAAAAAGTGTACCCTACGGGACCCCGCTCCAACAGGCCCCTAACACAAACATGCCACTCGTCCTGAGTCACTATGGCATCTGCTCCTTTAGCTTAGCTTGGAGTTCGCTGACATAATATTTGAGAGGGGGCACCTGTTAGCCACCAATAAAATTTTTCATATCAAATGGTGGCTAAAACATTTTTGAAGCCTTCAAGGAACAAGTTTTATTGTAAAAAATGTTATCTCTTGAAGACTCATGAAGACATCATGCTCTCTGTCCAAATCTTCACTGCTGTTTCCATTTCAAAACTCAAAAATTATGTTGATTCCATAGAGAAAAGACTGTTGCAAGATCCATTTTTCCCCTCCCTCTGCTGCAAAACTAACCTTCATTTTTACCCTTTTCTTCCTCATGAAATTCCTCCATTTTTCGTTTTTCCCCATTCCCCCTTTATAAAATCCCCTTACAGAGTTTAAAACTCCTTTTTTAACTCTACTGAAACCCCCAAATCCATTGAAAACTTGGAAAAATTTCATCAAAAAAATACGTTTTTGTATTACAGACTTAAGCCCCTTTGGGCTAAATCTTAAACCACTTCCCCACATTTGCCCTAGTACTGTAACCAGGTGCTAAGCCCTTTTGGCGCTTATCGCATCGGAGAAAACATAGCGCACAAGTTTTTTTTTTATGGTTAAAGCCTCCGATGCTATTAAGCGCTTTGTACACAACCCCCAATCCTATTATTGCCTCATATAACCCTTGTGCCCGCAATCGGGTGCTAAAACATTGAAATAATCCATTCTCAATTTTCATTTTCCTTTGTAAATCAAAAAACCCATTTTTTCCTAAGTTTGGTCTAAACACGCCCATGCAATGTAATGTTCCTAATTAGCCCAAGCTAGTTGGAACATTTCATTTTTCCTTAATTTTATGTACTAATGAATAAAAAGGAAAGGAGGACATGAAAAACTCCTAAACTCAAGAATAAATCAATGCCTATGTGAAAAGAGGCATATTTTAGCTACTTAAATAAAATTTGCAGGTGTGAAAGGGGTCAAGACCACCAAAGGAGATCCTATTTGACCAAGTCAAACAGCGCTTTCTAGGTTCATTGAACCTCCTTGATGGACTACACAATTCTAGAAGGGGTCTCCAAGTGTGAAAGGGGCCAAAGAGATGAAGTGGTTTAGGGTTTGCCAAGAAGCCCTAATGTTATAAAAAGGAGGAGAAGGCACATGAAGGGTTTGTTGAAGACATTTCGAATTTGAGGTTGCTTGGGAAACTTGAGTTCTCTTGGCTATTTAGCCAAAGGGAAGAGGGTTTCCTGTTTAGGAACCCTCTCTCCTCCCATGGAGTAGCTCCTTGGAGGAGGTTGTGTTGCATTTCTCCACTATCCGGAATTTTGGGCCAAGCTTCTTCTTGCATCTACAACACACTCCTGTTTAGGACCGGATTGTTTATGTGAGCTGCAGCAAGTGGGGATTAGATCTCTTTAGATCTAGGGAGTTCTATCACCCCTTGTCACTAGGAAACTCATCTATCCCATTGATAAGCTGGTTTTAGACTCATTGGGCTTCAAATCTACATCTTGGCAATAGGCCAAACCCATTCCAGAAGAGGCAGCGTAGTATTTTCCCCTGAACTGCGTTATTTTCATATCTATAGCTGTTGGGTGTTTTGTCGATACTTTGGAGGAGAGATCTCTGGTGTTAGGATTCTTCCTCTCACCGTGGTGATCCATGGATTGGCCATCCAATCCATGTTAGTTTCAGATTTGATATACTGTAACATGTTATTATTTAGAAATTTCTGAGTCATTCTGCAGATCTGCAATTTTATATCTCAGAGCTACTTCTGACATTTCATGTTTTGCACAAAACCCCAAGGGGAATGTATAGATCAACATTTCTTGTACTCATTTTTGTATTAGATCTATCTTTTCATGTACTTATATTCTTCATATTTTAATATTAATGAAATACTGCTTCAGCCCCAGAAATTAACGCTGTTATAGTCATGCAGTCTTTCCTTATGTGTTACAGCACCTTATTGCGGGGTTTTTCCTTATGAAAATGCTTGTTTTTCTTAGTATAATCCATATTCTTCCTATTATAAACTTTCATGCTGATATTAATGCATAAAATCAGCCAATACCTTCAGAAATCATGCTACCATGCTTCAGAAATTTTTTGCATAAAGTAGGTCATGGGAAATCAGGGTTTTTCTTGACTAGTCGGGAACGAGGAACTTTTTAACATAGAAAAACTTATTTTTTTGTGTTTAAATTCAACATGTGATTCCCTCTTAACCTAATATAACATATTCTGGAACCTTGACCCTTCATTTTATGCATATTTCTGATCACACCCCTTTTAGTGCATCAAAAACTGCTTTTCCTCACCTTTTTTAGAATAACAGTTGAGTAAAGGTTGCTGCTATACTTTCTATTGGTTTCTGAATGTTATTAGGCATATTTAATGATATCTGAGGCTCCCATTCCTGAAAAATGAATTTTTCGGGCATGCCTTGCTGAGTAAACCCCTTTGGGCATTACCTCTCAATAAGAGTCTATGGACAGAGTCTGAAAAGGACCAGATAGCCTCCGGATCTCACACTTCCTTGAGAAGGTGAAAAATCCGGTAAATTCCCCTTTAGTCAATCTCTGTTATAGATTATATTGTTTATTGTTAATGTTTCAAGAAGAGGACATTACATTGATACAAGTTGTGGGAGATCTGTTTAGCAGATCTAACCTAATTTGTTTTTGAAGAAATTCCATATTTGAGTCCCGCATAGTAAATTCAAGAGGAACCAAGCTTTTCTCTGCATTTTATTTGTTTATTTTTCCTTATACAGCATTCCCATTGAGCAACTAGGAAATATTCCTGAAAAAGGGATATTACAGTAGTATCAGAGCATGATCTCTAGCTCAGCCTATGAGATCAAGCTATCAAAGAAGTGTTGAGAAGAGCAGAAGTAGAAAGCAGAAAGAAGAAAGTAGAAGCAGAAATTATGGAGAGGATGAGACTACTCTCATCTCTTTTCAGATCTAAGAAGAACCTCTCCAAGGAGGTTGGGCAAGAAGAATAAAGAAGAAGCAGTGAAGCTCCCAAGGAGTTTCAAGGAAGAGAAGATTTTCTAGTCAGATCTCTCAGATCTATACATGAGGAAAATTTTGAATCCTCATCTCATGGATATGTGCACTTAGCCATATCACTTAAGTCTCAGCATTCTGTTAGTGACTTCTTCATGAAGAGGAAGAAAGAAGTAGTGAGTTTGTTGGATGCATTGCCAAGGGCCAGATCTCCTTTGGGTGAAGGATCCTCTTCTCAAGAGGGAAGCATGAAGGTTTATCCTTCAAAAGATGACCAAGATCTAAGGTCTCCTGTTGATGTTGAAACAATTTCAGTTTTGAAAAAGGGGAGAAGGCAGGAGGTACTAACGCAGTCACAACAAAGGCACCTCAAATACCTCATGAAGAGGAGAATGGAGCACTTGCTCCAAGGAGGGAAACTCTTGCATTCTTGCAAGGAGTTCCAAAAATATCTCACACATCAAGATCTTGGCACCATGCATGGGCAGCATGTATTATCATTACCAAGTGGTGAGATCTTGAAGTTAGAAGAAGGAAGAGAAGTGGAAGAGCATCTCAAGAAGAAGAGCATACATCCTTCTCTGTTCCTAGGGTTGGAGAAACAAAGAAGGCTGAAAGATCAATGCAAGAAAAGCAAGGACATATCAGTCCCTACATCTTCTCATGATCTATGCCTTGATGTATCCTTACTTGAAGGAATTCCACCAAGGAGTTCCCATGATGAGCAGCAAGTAACTGGCTTGTGAACCACTTACAACATTTAGATTTGATGCAGGAAAGGGACAGCCTGCGCTAGTTCTTGTTGGGTGAGTTTAAGCACTCCCCAAATTTTTTGATTTTCTTGTCACATGCCTTGTATCTCAAGAGGAGACTGCATAAGAAGAAGGCATGGGTGTTTGGGTTGACAAGGAAGAGGTATGGACATCACATGATAAGCTCCATGTCCATACAATTACTTTTGCCTACAATGTATGTACATGTGTTTTTGTTTAAGATGCATTTCAAAATCTTGTATGTACTTGGGCTTGGGAGAAATTGCAATATTCTCATGGGTTGACATAAGGGGAGTTGTTCATATCATGATATTGATGCTCCCTGTATGAGAGGAGGGATGACACCTTGGGTGAATGTGTTGATGGTGGATGAGATCTCCCATATCTATTCATGCTTCAAGAGGAGGATAGAATACTGCATGGTTGCTTCATTGTGTATCTTATTTCTTTCTACAAAGGGCCATGTATCGAAGTTATGTCATGAAGGAAGGTCCCTCACATGGAAGAACCTAGAGCATGACATGTGTTTGTTGAATCATATTCAGCCAACACCCATTATCTCAAGATTTGAAGAAGCTTGTTGCAGCAAGAAGGTGGTGGGATGGCCACCTATTGTACTATGGTTTGGAGTAGCATGGGGAGTGCTTTGAAAGAGGGTTACATCAGCGTTGTCAAAGAGGAATGGGCCATGTAAAGATGGATCAGCAACATGACTCTTTGGGAGGGTTGAATTGGCCCACTCTTCCTTCTCTTGAGGAAGGAAATGGAACCATGCATCTCTCCCTTAGTTGGAGAAATATTATTGGTGTAGAACGTGATCATGCTACACATGTTTTTATTTCTAATTTCATGCACTCTTACACCATGTTTTTTCAGGTCAAAGTTCCAAGGAGAAATGATAAGATCATGTGAGCCTCTTGGCCAATATTGGGCTCCAAAATTTCTGATTTGAGCCACTCCCTTGAGAGGAAAAGGGAGATTTTTGCAAGGAGATGGGTGCTTCTCCCAAAGCACCAAACATGCATCACACTTTCAGCCATGATGATGTGGCATGGGAAGCAAAGAATGAAGGATGGCATGTGCTTCATGAGAGGACTACTCTCCATGTATTTTATGTTACATATTCTAGAGAGAGCATGGGGCAAACCATGTTTGTTCATATGATCTATTGTACCCTTATGGGATGAGCTAATTGCATCTCATGAGAACATTGGAGGAGCAAGTCATGGATGTATTGGTGAGCACTTGGCTTATGGAAGAAGCTTATCTTATGTGGTGTCACCAAGGACGAAATTTTTCAGCTCTCACCTTGCAGTTGCTTGAGGGCAAGCAACAATTTTTGGAGGGGAGGACTGTAATGTTCCTAATTATCCCAAGCTAATTGGAACATTTCATTTTGCCTTAATTTTATGTACTAATGAATAAAAAGGAAAGGAGGACATGAAAAAATCCTAAACTCAAGAAAAAATCAGTGCCTATGTGAAAAGAGGCATATTTTAGCTACTTGAATAAAACTTGCAGGTGTGAAAGGGGTCAAGACCACCAAAGGAGATCTTATTTGACCAAGTCAACGAGTGCTGTCTAGGTTCATTGAACCTCCTTGATGGACTACGAAATTCTAGAAGGGGTCTCCATGAGTGAAAGGGCCAAAGAGATGAAGTGGTTTAGGGTTTGCCAAGAAGCCCTAATGTTATAAAAAGGAGGAGAAGGCACATGAAGGGGTTGTTGAAGACATTTCAAATTTGAGGTTGCTTGGGCAACTCGAGTTCTCTTGGCTGTTTATCCAAAGGGAAGAGGGTTTCCTGTTTAGGAACCCTCTCTCCTCCCATGGAGTAGCTCCTTGGAGGAGGTTGTGTTGCATTTCTGCTCTATCCAGCATTTTTGGCCAAGATTCTTCTTGCATCTACAACACACTCCTGTTTAGGACCGGATTGTTTATGTGAGCTGCAGCAAGTGGAGATTAGATCTCTTCAGATCTAGGGAGTTCTAGCACCCCTTGTCACTAGGAAACTCATCTATCCCATTGATAAGCTGGTTTTAAACTCATTGGGCTTCAGATCTACATCTTGGCAACATGCCAAACCCATTCCAAAAGAAGCAGCACAGTATTTTCCCCTGAACTGTGTTATTTGCAGATCTATAGCTACTGGGTGTTTTTTCGATACTTTGGAGGAGAGAAATCCGGTGTTAGGATTCTTCCTCTCACTGTGGTGATCCATGGATTGGCCATCCAATCCATGTTAGTTTTAGATATTATCTTCTGTGACATGTTATTATTCAGAAATTTCTAAGTCATTCTGCAAGTCTGCAATTTTAGATCTCAGATCTACTTTTGGCATTTCATGTTTCGCACAAAACCCCAAGGGGAATGTATAGATCAACATTTATTGTACTCATTTCTGTATTAGATCTATATTTTCATGTAATTATATGCTTCATATATGAATATTAATGAAATATTGCTTCATCCCCCGAAAATAACGTTGTTATGGTCATGCAGTCTTTCCTTATGTGTTGCAGCACCTTATTGCGGGGTTTTTCCTTATGAGAATGCTTGTTTTTCTTAGTATAATCCATATTATTCCTAATATAAACTTTCATACTGATATTAATGCATAAAATCATCCAATCCCTTCAGAAATCACGCTATCCATGCTTTAGAAAATTTCTGCATAAAGTAGGTCATGGGAAATCAGGGTTTTTCTTGACTAGTCGGGAAGGAGGAACTGTTTAACATAGAAAAAAATATTTTTTTGATCTGAAATTCGACATGTGAGTCCCTATTAACCTAATATAACATATTCCAGAACCTTGACCCTTAATTTTACATATATTTCTTATCACACCCCTTTTAGTGCATAAAAAGTTGTTTTTCCTCACCTTTTTGAGAATAATAGTTGAGTAAAGGTTTATTATATACTTTATATTGGTTTATGAGTGTTATTAAGCATATTTTATGATATTTTAAGCTCCCATTCCTGAAAAATGAATTTTTTGGGCATGCCTTGCTAAGTAAACCCCTTTGGGCATTACCTCTCAACAAGAGTCTATGGACAGAGTCTGAAAAGGGCCAGATAGCCTCTGGATATCACACTTCATTGAGAAGGTGACACATCCGGTAAATTCCCCTTCATTCAATATCTGGTATAGATCATATTGTTGATTGTTAATGTTTCAAGAAGAGGACATTACATTGATACCAGTTCTGGGAGATCTGTTTAGCAGATCTAACCTGATTTTTTTTTTAAGAAATTCCATATTTGAGTCCTGAATATAAAATTCAAGAGGAACCAATATTTTCTCTGTATTTTATTTGCTTATTTTTCCTTATACAGCGTTCCCCTTGAGCAACTGGGCAATATTCCTGAAAAAGGGATATTAGATGCAATGCTTTTTAATGTGAAATGGGTAGATTGAAAGACTAAGCTCAACCTTCCGATGTGATTGGCCCTTATATATATAAGCCCTAGGCCTATCACATTGCATATAAACCACGGCCCTGCAGACAGGCACCAAGCCATATCATATATATATCCCGCCCTAACCATAAAACCTTTGTTTTTATTTAATTTTTGGTTTTCATATATTATAAAGGGGTTTCCACTGGCACATGTCTCAAACAATATTCATTGTTGATCTTGAGCCAATCAACGATCAACGAAACATCACATCGGCAATTTTCAAAGGGCGCATTTCGCTTATGATATTTCCTCTCCCCGATTGGCATTCCCCGATGGATCCTCTGCCATTGGATCTATCTGCTATATCCCAGATCTAACGGCCCACGATCATCCCAAACCCCCAACTATATTTTTACCATATTTCCTCCTAAACAAAGGTTTTAACCCCATTTCTTCGCATTTCTTCTGTTTTCCAAACAATGTGACTCCTTCACACTGTTAAATCACAACCAATCCCGACCGTTGATCTCTGCGCAATCAACGGCTCTGACTTAATTAACACCATTGTTCTTTCTGAACAGTCTCCGTTCGATCTCCACATCGGATCTCCACAGTTGGATGATGCCATCCAATGGCCACGCTCCTCCCCTCAACCTCCTAAGCAATTTTACCACCTAAACACAGGATTTATTTATGTTTATTTTTTTATACAGGTTTCTATGGTTTTTTCCATTATATTAAAGGAAAACCAAAGTTTGGGGATGACGATCCCTCAGGCCTTTGTGCATACAGAAATATCATTCCACGGGGTTCAAACTCCACATCTCGTGAACGCTTCATGGGCATTGATGCCATACAGACCCTGTGCGGCCCTGCACATCAACAAGACACAGTGTGATTTAATCAAATTAAAAGAGTATCAATGTCGAAGAAAAAACATAGCAGAACTGAAGATTGAAGATGAATTCCATAGTTTAATTGATTACGGCTAATATTGATTATCAAAATCCTAATCCATTAAATTAAAACACAATTAAAGATAAATCAAAGATCATCGGGTAGAAAGGCCTCCACCGCCACAACAGACGCCAATTGATTCCTCTCAGCTACCACAAAGCCACCTGTTGCCTCAAAGCATTCAAACAGAGGCCGAAGTTATTGATCAGAAAGAAGATATTTTCCTCAGCGCAACCAAATAATTAATTTTGCCAAAGGAACTTAATGCAAAATATCATCAGAGTTATTATATCATGAAACAGAGCCTAAAAGTCAACAAAAGCTCCCACCGAGCTTAATTCTTAAATTTAAATCAATTCATACAGTGAAAATATCTGTACTCTTCTCCATCAAGTCCCTCAAAGGCCGAGAAGCATTGATCTGTATTAATTTACCCAGGAGATCTTTTATCGGATCCCACCTCCTCATTCCTTCTATAAATACTTCTGTAGAAGATGAGAAAATGTTGGTTGCAGAACTTTGAAATATACTTGTTCTCGAAACTTCTGATTGTAAATAGTGTTCAACCGCTCTTGAAGCTCTGCTTGTGATAGAATAGTTAGGTTGAGAAGTGAAGATGATTGCTGAACTGAAACACTAGACTTAAAGTTGTCACTGGTTTGAAGCATCAATACAAGCTGATCTATGGGATCCTGCTCTATGTCAATGGTGATGTTTTTCTTCTTGTAAATTGTTATTTTATTTCTGTTTCCACTTTTTTCATCTTCTCTGATAAAGAACAACAAGCATAGAGTTATAATTTACTGTATATCAGTACCCTTCTTTGACTGATAAGCTTTATCAAAATGTTTTCTTCCAATTTGTGTTACTTAAGAATGATTTAATTCAGTTCAAGCAGTTAGGAATGCTAGCGTTCCCTCGTCCTACTGTCTTAGCTAATTGTTATTCTTGAATGTTATTTTCAGTTTATATTAAGTAGAGATGAACTAAGGAAGTTATGGTGAGCCCTGTCCTAGTTTTATCCCCAAAGACTATCTGAAATTTTCCCTAAGAATGTGTTGAAAGCTGGCTAGTTTTGAAGTACTTACCAGATCTTAGAACATTTTTCGTTATCATTTGTGTTTTCCTTTGTGTTTAAATGTTTTCTATTGAAAGTGTATCAAATTCTGGCTAGTTTTGAAGTACTTACCAGATCCTAGGTTAATTTTACGTTTTTCTTAAGTGTATGTCAAAAGCTGGCTAGTTTCGAAGTACTTACCAGATCTTGGGCTACTATTTGTTCTTCATTTGTTTAATTCCCCTTCTTGTTGTATCACTTCATTCCATAAATCAACTTTAAATCGATCCTTAGACCTAAATGACTTGCCCCATAGACCACTCTTGAACCTGATTGTTTCAATTAAATCTTATTATGACTCCATAGCCCAATGGATTAAAACCAGCATTGCATCCATATTTTTGGCAGAAGCTTGTTCTAATTGCTTGCAACTTCACACCTTTGAAACTCTTTCCATTTGGGACTTTCCACTCAAATAATCATCGTGCTCAACCATCCAAAACAAACAAAAACCCTTGGACTTCATAACTAGCCTAATATCATTACCCAAACCTTTAAAGATAAATCCATCTTCACACTTATTGGAGAGATCCCTCTCTCGATTCAGGAGGGCTAGATCCTAGAATCCCAGAGTGGTTGAAATGATGTTTCTCCCTACAGTTGGACTTTCTCAATATTGCTAATTAGAGGGAGCTAACATTTATGGCGACTCCACTGGGGATCTGAGTCGAATTTTCATCTTAGGTTCTCTTGAACACTTCAATGATATCCAAGCCTTCCATCAGACATTCTTAAACAAATTGGAAGTGAAGAAGAATCCTCTCCAAGTCTTTTCTGATTATAAGAACCTCCATATAAACACCAGGGAAAGTGTTCAAGCTTACTGTACTAGATTTAACAGTGTGTATAATGCACTTTCCCCGAATCTAAAACCTCCATAAGGCTCGGCTCTAAACAATTTTCCTGAAGGGTTTGACCCTGAGATGGTTATCAGCTGAGAGAAAGAGATCCTGCAACTCTTGAAGATATGCAAAGAGAAGCTCTTGCTGTGGAAGTTAACTTAATGGAGAAGAGAGCAAGAATGAAGAATGAGAAGAGAGTATCCTTCAGAGAGGAATCTACCCCTTCCACTTCCAGCTCAAAT
Organism: Pinus albicaulis; assembly: GCA_034641835.2. NCBI lineage: Eukaryota > Viridiplantae > Streptophyta > Pinopsida > Pinales > Pinaceae > Pinus > Pinus albicaulis. The sequence continues at coordinate 172,055,768 of CM076576.1, read as the reverse complement.
ATGGAAAAAATTATGGAGGAAATGATGAAGAAAATGAGCATTCTTGAGAGAGCACAAGAAACTCAAAACCAAACTTCTCCTCAAAATAGAAACCTAAACCAGAATCAGAATTTTAGAAGGAACCAACCTCCAAACAGACCTAGGGAAGATGATCAACAGATCACTCCTCCCTTTCATCAAAACTACGTGAGTGAGGTTGAGGAAACAAATGAAATAATAGAGGTAGATAATATCAACATGCTAGGAGTAGATAATGATGACTTTGAGATTCATTATGACAGAAAACAAGGTCTTTACACACCCTATGATGACAAAAGAGATGATGATGAAAGTTATTATCAAGACATGGAAAATGTCATGATATAATCTCAAAGGGAATATGACCTTAGAAGTAAAACCAATCAACAAACTCCCAACACCAAAACCTTTGACAAATCTTCACAGAACAACACTGTAAGTAAACCTAAAATTGTTAAATAGAAAGACAAGACAATAGCTGTGAATTATGATAAAGGTAAAGAGAAAGGCACTCGAAATACTACAAATCAGAGTGTAGACCTTAGCAGTACTAACACTTCAGCTAGTACTCCCGTGAAAACATTTTTGTCAAATGTAAATAGAAAAAATCAGAAAGTTGATGTTGTTGATAAAGTAGCAGCTAATAAGGCCGAGACAAGTACTTCTAAGAATCAAACACCTTTCAGCTTGGAGCAGGAAATTTCCAAAATTAAAATCTCTGTTCCCTTGACTGAGTTAGTTGCCCATAATGTATATAGGACCCAAATTTTGAAGGCTTTAAACATTGAAGAGAATAATGACACAGTCAATCTTAATGGTGACCAGCCAGAGCTTATTTTTGGTCCAAATATTGAAGGTAAGTATCAAGAGGGACCTGTTCCTCCCTTTTATGTGAGTTTAAACGTTCATGAAAATATTTTTCACAACGCTATGCACGATTCTGGGGCTTGTCATAATTTAGTTCCTAAAGCTATGATGGAGAGCCTGGGTCTAGAAATCACCAGACCTTATAAAGACCTTTAATCCTTTGACTCGAGCAGAGTAAAATGTTTAGGGTTGATCAAAGATCTCTGCGTCAACTTAGCACATATTCCAGCCAAATGCTTGGTTATGGATATTGTTGTGGCTGATGTTCCCCCAAAATATGGAATGCTATTATCAAGATCTTGGGAGGCTAAGTTACAAGGAAATATGTAGATGGACATGACCTATGTGACCATCCCTATTTTCAATCAGACAAGAAGACTTTACAGGGAGTCCCATATGCAATACAAAGTTATAAGCCAAGACAGACCACAAAACTCTCCTCTGTATTCTGTAAATACAGGCCTTGATTCTTTTATCCTGTTTAACGATGAATCTTTCACTGAACATGTCACTTTAACAGAACTAATGGCCGGTAGAGAGGAAGAAGAGCACAACACATAAGTGTCAAAATAGTTTGTTGAAACTTTAAACTTTAGCAAACCAAACACAGGTCTTGAGCTACAAATCGTGCATCCATTACTTTTAAACCTTGATAGTCAAGAAAGCATCCCTCAACACAGTGAAAAACCTGAGGAGTTGAAACGAATTCAACTAAGTGCTGATTTTCCACAACAACCGGAAAACACCTTAGTTGAAGAGGACAATAATCAAACAAAGGAACCCGAAACTAGTCCTCTATGGAGTATGAACTTCGATGGGTCATGCACTAGAACCAACACTGGTGCAGGTGTCTGGATATGCAACACTGAGAACAACTACACAGAAAGCATTTCCTATAGATTAAACTTTCAGTGTTCAAATAACATAGTGGAATATGAATCCCTGCTTTTAGGCTTGCGTTTGTTGAAAAATTTAGGAGCCAAGAGAATTTAAGTACATGGGGATTCAGAATTAATTATTAGGCAATTCAACGGGGAATACAATGCAAATCACCTGAGACTTAGGGCCTATCGAAACGATGTCATGGATCTTTTAAAATTTTTTGAGGAGTACCAGATAATTTTTGTCCCAAGGAAAAGAAATGTTGTGGCCCACAGTTTAGCTTACGCAGTTAGAACATGCTTAATGCCATATGACACCAAAGACTGCACAACTCAGATAAAATTCAGACCAACCATTCCTGATAACGAAAAATATTGGCAAGTGTTCGACGAGGACAAACAAATAGAAGACTTCATTCAATTCAGAAATTAATTCGAACTACACAGTTCGGATTCAAATTATGAAACAGACTGCAACAGTGAATAAAATTTTCTTGGTGAAGAAGAACAGTCTCTTGAACTTGCCAATATTAATATTTTGTCTAGCAAACTTGAAAACAAAACATAGATGATTGCAGAGCTAGAAACAGAGGAGTTAGAAACCCTGCAGTCTAAAGATCAGAGTTTGCCTAAGGGTCTGGCCCCTTTAGAAGAGTTGTTCGATTTTAACGATGTGGCTAAGACGCCAAAACTGGAGCCTGTAGAGACTGAAGTAGAAGAGTGAAATATAGGCAGTGAACTAAAACTAATGATGATTAAACTGTCTAAGACTTTACTAGCTCACATTAAACTCAAATACATAGAGCTGTTTAAGGAATTTTTTGATGTTTTCGCGTGGAGTTACGAAGATATTAAATCCTATGACACTGAAATAATACAGCACAAAATCCCTCTCAAGGAAAACCAAAAGCCATTCAAATAGAAGCTGCACAGAATAAACCCTGTTCAGCTGCCTTTGGTTGAGAAGGAAATCAAGAAAATGTATGAAGCTGGAATTATTATCCCTATTAGATATTCTGAGTGGGTGTCTAATCTGGTGTTAGTTAGGAAGAAAACATGAGAGATAGAGCTTTGTATAGACTTTAGAGACTTAAACAAATATTCATTGAAAGACAACTACCCTTTACCTAAGATGGATCATATTTTACAAAGGGTGGTAGGGTCTAGAAGAATTTCTTTGCTGGATGGCTACTTAGGGTATAATCAGATTTTAGTTCACCCTGATGATCAATTAAAGACAGTGTTTACTACACCTTGGGGCACTTTCATGTATGTGAAAATTCCCTTTGTTCTAATGAATGCTGGAGCAAATTTTTAGAGAGCCATGGACATAGCATTCTCGGAAGAATTGGGATACTTCATCATTATATACCTTGATGATGTTACTGTTTTTTCTAAGACAGATGAAGAGCACTTAGAACATTTAAGAACAGTCTTCAAGAGATGCAGGAAGTTTGGTATATCTTTGAACCCTAAGAAAACACTGTTCGGTCTCCAAGAAGGTAAACTTCTTGGGCACATTATTTCAGAAGAGGGTATTAAGATAGATCCAAAGAGGATCGAGGCCATATTGCAAATCTCTCATCCTAGAAACATCAAGGAATTGCAATATTTCATTGGAAAGATTAACTTTTTGAGAAGGTTCATCCCCAACTTGGCTGAGCTCCTTAGAAACATTACAAACATGCTGAATAAGCAGCAAGGGGTAAAATGGACCTTGGAAGCAAATAAGTCCTTTGAGCTGGTGAAACAAGCGTTAACCAAAACACCGGTTCTAATAAGTCCTGATTTTTCGAAAGATTTTTATATTTTTTCATTTGCATTAGAACATACGATAGCTGCTGTCCTTTTACAGAAAAATCCACAAGGACAAGAGCAGCCTATTGCATTCTTTAGCAAGGCTTTGAGAGATGCCCCTTTGAAGTATAACATTATGGAAAAGAAAGCTTTTTCTTTGGTTAAGGCTTTAAAATACTTTAGAGTATACATCTTGCACTCACATATCATTTCCTTTGTCCCAAATTCAGTTCCGAAAGACATTCTAACACAGGACCCAGATGGTAAGAGAGGTAAGTGGAATGTTGTTATTCTTGAATATGATTTAGAGATAAAACCCACTAAACTCATCAAAGGCCAAGGTATAGCTAGATTAATGGCTGAATCCAATTTCAAAGTTCTTGATATTAATATGTTTAATGCTTTAGATGATCAAGAGGAAATCTCACCACCCATTGTTGAAGACCATTTTATGAATTCCTCTTGGTATGCTGATATTCTTTATGTTTTTCTTAATTTGAATACACCTTCTAGTTTGAAAAAAACAAAGGCAAGATTTTTTAAGTTAAAATCTGTAAGCTATTGCATTATAGAGAGATGTATTTATTGGAAAAATGCAAGTGGTATATTTCTTAAATTTTTTCCTGATTATGATGCAGAGAAGGTTAAGCATGAATTCCATGAAGGAGAATGTGGAGGCCATTTATACTGGAACACAACATCCAACAAAATCTTGGGGGCTGGTTACTATTTGCCTACTCTTTTTCTTGATGTACACAAGATGATAATTAACTGTCATAAATGTCAACTTTTTTAGGGAAAAAGGAAGCTACTACCCCTACCTCTGCATCCAATCACTGTTGAAGCCCCTTTTCAATAGTGGGGACTTGACTTCATAGGTCAAATCCATCCATCATCTTCTACCCAGCATAGATGGATTCTCACTACCACAAACTACTTCACTAAATGGATAGAAGCCATCCCTTGTAGGCAAGCCAATGATTCTATCATTATAATGTTGATGGAGAATAATATTCTCTCTATATTTGGCTGTCCTACCAAGAACATCATTGATAATGCAGTAGAATTTGGATCAAAGAAGATGGTTGAGTTCTGTCACAAATATCAGATAACATTGGGACATTCCATGGCCTATTACCCTCAAGGTAATGGACTTGCATAATCCTCAAACAAGAGTTTAGTGAACATAATCAAGAAGTTGTTGGAAGACAACAAAAAGTCTTGGCGCACAAATCTTGTGCATGCACTTTGGGCTGATAGATTGAATTTGAAGAAATCTATTGGCATGTCACCCTACCAGCTTGTGTATAGCACTGATGCAATTTTTCCAACCAGCCTTGGTGTTCCAGTTATGAAGTTGATTCAAGAGGTTCAGTCTGAAGATAATGACATGATCAGAAGGATAAATCAGACTATTCACCTTCAGCAAACCAGAGAGGAGGTTTATAGAAAAGCATTGCAGAAGCAAGACAACATTAAAAAGCTTTTTGACAGAAGAAAAAAGGCCAACGATTTCAATATTGGGGACAAATTTTTAAAGTGGGACTCAAGGAGAGAAGACAAGGGCAAGCATGGAAAATTTTACAACTTGTGGCTTGGCCCGTACTTCATTCATTTAGTTGTTGGTAATAATTCCTTTTTCTTACAAGAGTTGAATGGAGCAGATTTGTTTGGGGGTCCTGTCAATGGCAGGTTGCTTAAGCATTACTTCTCTTGATCCATGTCATGTTCTGAAAGCCTTTTTATCTTTTCTCTCATTATAAATATTTCATCCACCATTGCATTCAAAGTTAGAAAAATAAAAAATACAAAAACATTGAAATAAAGAAAAGAGGGCAGATTGTAAAATCAATAAAGGGACGGCCCCATACCAACAAAAAGAGAAACAAATCTGAAAGTGTGCAAGCTTAAATGCCACTCCTGAAAATCACACTTATAATTAGTCAAATAGCCTAACCTTGACTAATTAGTTTTTAAATTGACTGCTGATAGGATAGTGAATTTGATTTGTCAAACTGTTTAATCTTGGCTTATCAGTAGGTAGATTAGGCTAGAAATTAAAGGTTCAAACATGCTCAAAATATGAAACTAAGTTTTCAAAAGAGGAATGACTCAAATATGTTTTAATTTCTGAGTGAAAAATAGAAGTAAAACTGGTTCTAATTAGCTCAAAATCTGAACCAGAGAACGAGGAAGGAACAACTCAAACAAGAGTCAAAACAGAGCTGAAAAAGATGAAGGAAGTGCTTTGAACTTTTAGATCTTAAGCCTTCCATTTTGATTTAATTTTCTGCAAAATAATGTCTATGTGTAGCTTGTTTTTTATGCCATAGATCAACATCAAGTTAGACTGTTCAATCCTGACTTGTATGCTTTTTAAATTTCTGTTGTAGAATTTAGAGAATAAAAATCTGTTAGACCATTTAATCCTAACAGATTGGTAGATTAGGTAGATAAACATATGGACTCAACTGTTTAATCTGAGTTCATGGAGAAATAAGGAGTAAAATTAGATTAGTTTTATGCTTTCAAAAGAATAAAATTTTGTGAAAATATTTTTCCAATCCAAGTGCACTCTAAATAATAAAAAATGTTAGATTAGTAGTATTGGGTAGGTATAAAGTTTGTATTGATGAAGTTCCATTGTTTTCCATGGCTGCTAATATGTGTTCCAGAGCAAAAGAAGATCGTCCAAGCAAGAAAGGTAGCCCAATGGGTGAGGCACTAATCAGCCTCCCAGAGAATGCAAGTCTGAAGTTCTTGATGCCTTCAAGAAGGCACCATCCCCAAGTGGAGCCACGGTTAGCCACCAATAAAATTTGTCATATCAAATGGTGGCTAAAACATTTTTGAAGCCTTCAAGGAATAGGTTTTATTGTAAAAAATGTTATCTCTTGAAGACTCATGAAGACATCATGCCCTCTGTCCAAATCTTCACTGTTGTTTCCATTTCAAAACTCAGAAATTCTGTGGATTCCATAGAGAAAATACTGCTGCAAGATCCATTTTTCTCCTCCCTCTGTTGCAAAAATAACCTTCGTTTTTACCCTTTTCTTCCTCACGAAATTCCTCCATTTTTTTTCCCCCATTCCCCCTTTATAAAATCCCCTTACAAAGTTTAAAACTCCTTTTTGAACTCTGCCAAAACCCCCAAATCCATTGAAAACTTGGAAAAATTTCATAAAAAAAATACGTTTTTGTATTACAGACTTAAGCCCCTTTGGGCTAAGTCTTAAACTACTTCCCCACATATGCCCTAGTACTGTAACCAGGCGCTAAGCCCTTTCGGCGCTTATCGCATCGAAGAAAACAGAGTGCGCAAGTTTATTTTTTATGGTTAAAGCCTCCGATGCGATTAAGCCCTTTGTACACAACCCCCGATCCTATTATCACCTCATATAACCCTTGTGCTCGCAATCGGGTGCTAAAACATTGAAATAATCCATTCTCGATTGTCATTTTCCTTTGTAAATAAAAAAATGCATTTTTTCCTAAGTTTGGTCTAAATGCGCCCATGCAATGTTTTTTAATGTGAAATGGGTAGATTGAAAGACCAAGCCCGACCTTCCGATGCGATTGGCCCTTATATATATAAGCCCTGGGCCTATCGCATTCCATATAAACCACGACCTCGTTGACGGGTGCCAAGCCATATCATATATATATCCCGCCCCAACCATAAAACCTTTGTTTTTATTTAATTTTTGGTTTTCATATATTATAAAGGGGTTTCTGCCGGCACATGTCTCAAACAATATCTGTCGTTGATCTTGAGCTGATCAAAAATCAGTGCAACATCGCATCGGCAATTTTCAAAGGGCGCATTTCGCTTATGATATTTCCTCTCCCCGATTGGCATTCCCCGATGGATCCTCCACCGTTGGATCTATCTGCCATATCCCAAATCTAACGGCCCACGATCATCCTGAACCCCCAACTCTATTTTTAACATATTTCCTTTGAAACAAATGTTTTAACCCCATTTCTTCGCATTTCTTCTGTTTTCCAAACAATGTGACTCCTTCACACTGTTAAATCACAACCAATCCTGACCGTTGATCTCTACGCAATCAACATCTCTAACTTAATTGACACCATTATTCTTTCCGAATAGTCTCCATTCGATCTCCACATTGGATCTCCACCGTTGGATGATGCCATCCAATGGCCATGCTCCTCCCCTCAACCTCCTAAGAATTTTTACCACCTAAAAGCAGGATTTATTTATGTTTATTGTTTTATGTAGGTTTCTATGGTTTTTTCCATTATATTAAAGGAAAACCAAAGGCTGGGGATGACAATCCCTCAGGTCTTTGTGCATACAGAAAGATCATTCCACGGGTTTCAAGCTCCATGTCTCGTCAATGCTTTATGGGCATTGATGCCATACAGACCCTGTGCGGCCCTGCACATCAACAAGACATAGTGTGATTTAATCAAATTAAAAGAGTATCAGTGTCAAAGACAAAACAAAGAAGAACTGAATATTGAAGATGAATTCCATAGTTTAATTGATTAAAACTAAGATTGATTATCAAAATCCTAATCCATTAAATTAAAACACAATTAAAGACAAATCAAAGATCATCAGACAGAAAGGCCTCCACCGCCACCACAGAGGCCAATTGATTCCTCTCAGCTACCACAAAGCCACCTGTTACCTCAAAGCATTCAAACAGAGGCTGAAGTTATTGATCAGAAAGAATATATTTACCTCAGTGCAGCCAAATAATTAATTCTGCCAAAGGAACTTAATGCAAAATATCATCAGAGTTATTATATCATGAAACAAAGCCTAAAAGTCAACAAAAGCTCCCACCAAGCTTAATTCTTAAATGTAAATCAATTAATACAATGAAAATATCTGTAATATTCTCCATCGAGCCCCTCAAAGGCCGAGAAGCATTGATCTGTATTAACTGACCCAGGAGATCTTTTATCAGATCCCACCTCCTCATTCCTTCTATAAATACTTCTGTAGAAGATGAGAAAATGTTGGTTGCAGAACTTTGAAATATACTTGTGCTTGAAACTTCTGATTGTAAATAGTGTTCAAAGGCTCTTGAAGCTCTGCTTGTGGTAGAATATTTAGGCTGAGAAGTGAAGATGATTTCTGAACTGAAACACTGGACTTAAAGCTGTAACTGGTTTGAAGCATCAATACAAGTTTATTTATGGGATCCTGGTCTATGTCAACGATGATGTTTTTCTTATTGTAAATATTTATTTTATTTCTGTTTCCACTTTGTTCATCTTATTTTATAAAGAAAAACAAGCATAGAGTTAGTATTTACTGTATATCAGTACCCTTCTCTGACTGATAAGCTTTATCTAAATGTTTTCTTCCAATTTGTGTTACTTAGGAATGATTTAATTTAGTTCAAGTAGTTAGGAATGATGGCGTTCCCTTGTCCAACTGTATTAGCTAATTGTTATTCTTGAATGTTATTTTCAGTTTATGTTAAGTAGATATGAACTAAGGAAGTTATGGTGAGCCCTGTCCTAGTTTTATCCCAAAAACTATCTGAAAGTTTCCCTAAGAATGTGTTGAAAGTTGGCTAGTTTCGAAGTACTTACCAGATCTTAGACCATTTTTCGTTATCATTTGTGTTGTCCTTTGTGTTTAAATGTTTTCTATTGAAAGTGTATCAAAGGATATCTATTTTAGAAGTAATTACCAGATCCTAGGTTACTTTTATGTTTTTCTTAAGTGTATGTCAAAAGCTGGCTAGTTTCGAAGTACTTACCAGATCTTGGGCTGCTCTTTGTTCTTCATTTGTTTAATTCGCCTTCTTGTTGTATCACTTCATTTCATAAATCAACTTTAAAAATATCCTTAGACATATATGACTTGCCCCATGGACCACTCTTGAACCTAATTGTTTCAATTAAATCCTATTATGACTCCATAGCCCAATGGATTAAAACCAGCATTGCATCCATCTTTTTGGCCGAAGCTTGTTGTTTGCAACTTCACACCTTTGAAACTCTTTCCATTTAGGATTTTCCACTCAAATAATAATCATGCTCAACCATCCAAAACAAAAAAAAACCCTCAGACTTCATAACTAACCTAATATCATTACCCAAACCTTTAAAGATAAATCCATCTTTACACTTATTGGAGAGATCCCTCTCCAGATTTAGGAGGGCTAGATCCTAGAATCCCAAAGTGGTTGAAACGATGTTTCTCCCTACAGTTGGAATTTTCCAATCTTGATAATTACAGGGAGCTAACAACACCCTTTCCAAACTTTGTGCAGTAGCTACCTGCACTTACAGAACCAACATCTCAATGGTAGGCCCTTCAGTATCCAACTCGATGCTTCACTGCGTATGTTGAATCACCTTCAATGTAGTGTCTAGAGTCTGCGAACATTAAAGAGCCTCCTTAACCCATGGTTTCATGTGTGCCTCTAGCATCTAATATTTATGACGTGGGTCCTCAATCGTTGTTTGAATGATCTAGTCCTCCTGTAGGTGGGCAAGGCACCGTGGAAGCACAAGGGTAGGTGCCACCATTCGGATTTTAGCAAATTTTTGCTATTTCTGGTGTAGCTCATTGTGCACTTTCTATACAACAGGGTCATTTTGAACTGATGTCTAGATGCCCATGGCCTCATCTAAAATATTATTACATTGCGTGATTGCGGCAACAATACAATCAGTGGTTTGCTTTACCTAGGCTGCCCTTTTTGGGCAGAATTCAGGGGGAGTTTCTAGCTATAAATTCATTTGTAGATCAATGTTTTTATGTTTGAAATCTACACAAACGGTCTGCACTTCGGCACACGAGGCTTTCAAGGTGGTATCTAATCCTTCCAATTTCTCTTCCAGGGCAGTTGTGACCAGGACTCGTGGAACTTCACTACAGACTTGGTGGATTTTCACTTCAAGCGCGATTTTCACTTCAAGGGCAACACGCTAGTCTCGAGCTATGCGGCAGTATTCTTCTATTTCTTGTTATTTCTGTTGTGAACCTATAGTCTTCTTCTTGGACTCAATAGAAGTCATGTGAGAAATGGCCTCATGGAACTAAAGTTCATGGGCAATCATAGTTTGCATCAGGTGCAACTTTCCTGTAGGTAAAACATACAAGTTATTATTAATATCACATGCACCTTTGAACGAGGCGCGTTGGCTGGCATCCACATGGATGGCCGGTGAAAGGATTTGCACAAGACGAGAATCCATAGTTGATGGTAATTATATTTCCAATGATTGCGTGTTGGTTACATGTGCGCTCATCTGGGTCTGGCTTGCCTGAGAAACGTTTGCTTGAATTAGGCTCGCTTGCATTCTTAGTTCCGAAATACCAACTTGTACCACTTCAAGCGTAGAATTATACTGCACTTCCATATTCATCCAATGATCCTCTGTCTCACATGTGACTGTGTTGTCAATCTCATTTAAATCATCCTCAGTCAACGTCAGGACCTCCTTGCGAGTGTCCTTAGAGCCTTTTTATCTTCTTCCTCGCTCCTTTAGCGGTCTGAGAACTGTGATTTACTCCTTTAGACGTCTACACTTATACTTGCTCTACTGTATATTTTGGTGTAATACCATTATTCTCTGGTTCAGTGTCTTTCTCCAAGTCGATAGTCTCTCCAGTGGTGGTTGGTGTGGCTTCTTTCTCTGTAGGTTTCTCAATCACCTTCTTAGTTTTTATCTCTGGCTGAGTACAAGTGCATGGCTTCATCGGAATTTTAGTGATAGATTTTGATGCACCAGGTTAAAACCACGCTAGTAGCCATTCTATAGTGATACAGACCAGAGCGTATTTTGTGACCAAATATGGTAACTCGTACCAAACTCCCTCCATGACACCTTTTGCACAGATGTGCATATTATAAAGCGTGGTCTTGAACTCAACTATCATATTGTATTGTTTGTATAATATCGAAGAAAGCCTTGGCTTAGATTGCATGGCTTGATAGAGTGAGGTGCCAAACAGTAACCAGAAGATTTTATTTTCCTTGATGCTCGTGAGGTCCTATGAGTCCCAAATTTTAGCATATCATGCAACCTCACACATTTGTGGCTCGATCTCAGGAAAATAGGTTTCCTCAAGGATCTTCCACCCAATCAATGAAATCAACAACAATAGCCAAGGATAATGAAATTTATTGCCTTCTTCCTGTGCTTCGGGCGTATTTTCCAGAAACTCCTTGCACAAATAATAGGACCAATTGTAGATTACACTTTTCTCACACTGTCCTGCAAGTGTAATCACGTGCACCAGCACCTCCTTCGGTCTAAATTTGTGCATCACCTTGCAGGACAAGATGAGCATGCCAAATTGAACATCGAGATCATTAACCTCGCTCACCACAAATCCTCCACTTTTCTGCGAGACTTGGTACTTAGCTTTGATTTTTTCTGCCAACGACTTTCTCTTGTGCTTTTCCTCCAAAATCAGTAATTGGGTCTGTTCCTTTAGTAGGTAGAGCAATGATCCTATCGATCAATGAAACATTAATTGGGATGCAATCTCCCAACCATAGTGCATCATCATGCACCAACACAAGAAATTTTCAGACACAGATTTCATTTATTGTGTTGCGATCAAAGTGAGGGATCTGCAGAAAATTCAATAGACATGCCTTGTGCAAACCCAACACCCATCTCTTCGGCTCTAGGTGCATGATTCCTCCTTCATAATATACATGGTCGAGGTAAAGTTATGATGCGAGTTCTTGAAACTTTTCCACGTCCGTGATGTCCCAATGCTCCATTCTAAGTTTTGTCACTTTCAAAAACATGTCGCCTTCCATCATGACATTTTCTGGGATCAAAGGCATTTGGATGCTTGCTCGCACTTTTTAAACATCTTTGGGAATCCTAACCATTGGTTTGTGCTACGCAACATATAAGGTTGGTAGCGGCGATAATGGGGCCACTTTGACCTCATCTTGTTTTTTCTGGGAGCTCTGTCATTGGTTCAGATGCTCAATCGTAATGGAGCATGGCTTCGGAGTCTTCCCCTTGGGGGATTTTCTTGTTCCATAGGTCTACCCCTTCTTAGACTTCATGGGCACAGGCGTTTCAACCATTGGCGCAACAGGGACCTCTGGCATAGCAGGGTCATCTCAGGGTCTTGTAGCTATCATACTGGGATGAATTACATAACCCAACCCTCTGCGACGCAACTCTTCCTTGAATCCCAGATCCAAACTAGACATACACACAAAGTATGTAGCGGAAATCAGAGAGCTCAAGGAAAATAATTCACTCATAAATCAAAGGGAGCTATTGCGATCCCATAGCTCATATTTATAGTTGTGGTGCATCTTCTATGGTTCCTTCTACATTAATGTATCTCCATAAATGAAAAAACAATCCTAAGTCTGGAAAAATCCCTTCATTAAATTCAACGTAGAAACTCCCATAAATAGTAATAAATATGTATTTTCCATATTTAATATTCCAACGACTATTTATTATCACCTCTGCAACCCATTCAACCTCCTCGCGTAGCTACCATGCATATGTTAGACTTCTATGGGCATATACTCCTGAACTAACAACAACCATCTAGAGATCACTCCTGCCCCCCCCCCCAAGCACAGGCTTAATGATCAGGTAGTTTAAAGTAGAGCGAGTAGTGTCTATCTCTTCCCTCAATATCTGTAAACTCTTATGGCAGTCCTCATCCTAATGGAATGTCACATCCTATCTAAGTAATTTAGTCATGGGCGCAGCTATGAACGCATAGCTCTGAATTCTCTTTCCATAGTATCCAACGAGGCCCAATAGTGAGCGCATTTGTCTGACATTCTCAGAGGGATTGATCGAGGGTAAAAAAACTACACGTTTTCCCATGGATTCCACAATTGCTAGATTTTTTCAGTTCACAATATCCTTCATCTACGCATCCAAAGCTGGTGGATTGCACTCGATTGCAGGATTTTTTGTATCAAATATGACTTCTTTAATATTATACAAGGCTTTTCCAATCTTATAAAATCCACTCTCAGAGGTTAATGTTAGGATAAAAATATCTGTCTGTGCAAACCATTCACTATTACCGCAGCACAGCTCTGTCTCTAAATACCATTTAGTAGGTACCTTCCCAAATGTGTGAATAAACATGTGGACCCACTTGGTTCTTGGTTCTATACCCCATTCTTGATTCCAACTAGCCAAATTTCTGCACGGATCGTCCTTTCTAGAGTAAACGCCTTCCATTCAGATGGTTGGAAATTTGAAGTGTAACCTCATCATGTGCGCAAATTCCTCCTAGTTGCCCATGTTTTCCTTATGATTTTCCCACCATCTTGCTGAAGTAGAGCACAATCCAAGATCCAGAGCATGGAATCTCTGGCCTTCTGGCACAATCCTTTCAAGATCTCCTATAAACATGTTTATATTAGATAAACCATCATAATGCGGTAAGTCATGTACCTTAGATGTTATACAATGAAGAGATTTGGTCACATGATTATAGCACATGGCATATACTTCATGCAACTGGTTCTTCCAGTTTTCTAATTCCTCATCAGAATCTGAGAAATAAGTTCTATCCTTCTATTAATTAAGATTTCCGTCCACCATTGGGTTTATCCAATATTCCTCGCGCAAAGCGATCTTATATATCTGATCAATATCATCATCAGTGCACACATGCTCTATGTATCTTTGTCCTTCTACGGGGTCTAGAGGAATGATGACCCTGACTCCATTAGTTTCAAATTCCATTCTTCTCATCTTCAGGGTTATGACACTATCGATGTCAATGGCCCATTCCAACCCTAGTAGTGCAGGATAAGGATCAATATCATCTACAATATATATAACTTCAAAGTATACCATTACCTTAACACCCTTGATACTGACTAAAACTTGCGACAACCTCCCTAATGGAATGAATTTCTTTTTATTTTCCATGCGCAGACGAATGGTAGACCACCCCAGCTTGGGTTCGCCCATAGCTGCCAGGTTTTCTCATGTAGCACATTCGCATCTGATCCCAAATCTAGAATAACCTGGTACATTTCATAAGCACCGACATGCATGGTCATATCCATCTCTCTAACCATTCTATTCTTATTCTTGTATATTTTGTTGGAGGCTCTCTATGCCACCATCAGTTGTTCCTTTTCCACGCAAATATCTATCAGAGGCTAAAGGTTCTCTACTACCTTTTTGTTGCACAATAACTTAATGCGCGCTTCAAGAAATGGTCTGATCTCTTCATATCCTCATGCTTCTTTCATTGGTCTACCTAATGTTGAGGCGCTTCCCTTTTCAAACCATTTCCACCCTTCAACAAAAGTCTCCTTTGAATGTTGTAGATCAAATCCTTCTTTGTTTTCAAGTGCTTTATGGATCCACATGTCATTAGCCGATTGCTTTCCCTTATCTTCATTAGTGGCTACACCGCTCCTAGTGAACACATTTACACTGGGATATTCTTCACGAGTTTCTGCTCTCACCATATGAATATTTTGTGTTGGAGTCTCCATCTTTTTATCCACATTTTAGCAATCAAGATAGGACAACCTTCTAACACATGATCATATTGTCTACAATACCTGCATGATTGTCGCATTGGATTAGGACAGTCGCATGCATAGTGACCAAAATATCCGTATTTATATAAAATAACTTGTCCTCTTCCTCGACCAGTTCATCCACCTCCTCTTCCTCTTCCTCTTCCCTGAAATCCACCATGCCCAGAGGGGGATGCTGGTGAGGTAGGCTTAGCCTACAACCTATATATTTCAAATTTATCCAACATCATATCATAAGTGTGACAATGTTTCTCAAAATTTCGTAGTGATGAATAGAATCTGTAAAACAATTGCTTCAACTTAGGTTGATACTTTCTAATCCTTAGGCAGGAATCTGTGTCATGTAAGCCAGCAACTTGAAATATTGTGCACCTTATTGGACTCTTCAATGGAATAGGACCTCTGGCATTAAGATAATTATTGAATATGGGACATTGATCCTAATGGTGCCCAACAAAATTACATTTTATACACCATAACTTTGTGCAAACGTCCTTTCCCTTGTCTTTGAGCAAGCTTTGAATCTCTAAATGCATGGCTTCCAACTGATTCTGAATCTGTTGAGTTCCAATGAAAATAGGTGTTTGGGTAGCTTCTAGTTTCATTGCAGCCTCCACATCCTCAGCTTGTGTGGCAATATTCTGCTGACCTAAGGTTTGGTGCAGGTGTGGGAGCAGAATAGCAATGAACCATTCCTTATGTTGAGTATCATTGATGACAAATCAACCATCTCTGATAGTTCACTTCAGCCTCTAATCTGCCTCCCACACAGATTCATTAACCTCCTTATGAATCTATTTAATTTTTGTAACCAACTGCGTGTACTACTTAGGCTTCTTAAAATTCTCTTTTAGGAATATTTTATTTGGTCCAAGGTGGCATTAGGGTTTTCTTGAAAATATTGGATATAACAATCTAACACATGATCTTGGAAGGCAATGGCTAGTTGTTCTTTCTTAATATCATTATTATTAACTTAATAAGCCTACCATACAACCTCACTCACAAACCAAAAGTGCTTAGTATCTTTATTTCCAAGGCCTCTGAAATTAGGTAACTTCATTGACACAACCATATCTGTGCTCAGGGGAGGTGGAGGTGGTGGTGGAGATGGAGTATGTGGTGGGGTGGATGCTTTGTGATATGAGTGTAGAAGTGGAGTGGATGGGGTTGGAAAAAGGATCAATGGTTTCTGGTGTGATGAACCTTCTTCTTCAGAGTCACTAGAGCTACTAATTTATGGTTCACCTTCACTATCAAATCTAGGCTTCAGAGGGCTATAAGTAAATTTTTCTGGATCTTCGCAGAAAACTTTTCCACTATGAGTAGTTGGGCCTCTTCACAACATTCAAGTAATATGTTGACACAGAGAGTCCTGTTCACATAATATCATTTTCAGCAGAAACTTCAAAGAGGGTAGGAACTGAGCTCTAGGACCTTTGAAAAAAATTCTCTTTGGTTCAGAATATGACACAATTGGTCAATGGAAAATTCTGTCACAAATCCTCCGAAGAGGTGATCGATCCAGAGATCTACTGTGCAGGTGATCTTATTGTCTAGTTTTTAGAATTGCTGGATCAATTCAGGAGTACACCCAGTGACCACGTCATCCTTCACGCAAGTATTGAATTCAGTCAATTGCGACAACCACTCATGTAGCTCAATTGCAAAGGAGAAAAATAATAACTCGTGAACTTTTGTATAGATGTATTTTTGTACCCACTTTTCGTAATATAGATTAATACTTCAATTCTATTGGATTGTGAATTCAAGGATTTTTTTATCCAGAAAATCTTGCAATTTGTTCAGCGAAGGGTGTGACAACATCAAATCACCCTCAAAATGATCCCAGTCCTGAAAATGGAACCATTTTTTGGCTTGAGGGGTCCTGACCCAGGTTCGTAGTGCATCATTCAACCAACAAAACCTCCAACTACTCACCCTTTCGGCAATGCCCTACTTGTGCATATCAAAGTCTCACCCGAAGCAGTATGGGGGGGTGTTGGAACCATGTTTCCACACCTTGAGGAAGAGATTAATGTAGTGGCCCTAAGCAGATTGATTGCAAACTTATATCAATCATAAACATATGTGCGCAATATAGAATAATACAACAAAAAATTATAGACCAGTTCTTTGTAGATGTATCATAATAGAACCAGATCCAGATCTAAAAAATGTGTAATCACTTAAGTAGATTTATCAACCATCAATATAACTTCATGCATAAATAACATATGTCTTCACAAAAATACAAGTAATCATAATAGAAGTAAATATAACTGAGACAAAATAGTAGATAAATAACATAGAGAGATAACACAATAATTTCTGCAAAAATCAGTCCTTGTATTAATTCAGATCACTTCAGTACATCAGATTTTACCCTTACACTTTACCCTTCTGTGCACACAGCCAGGACTAGGTCTTTGCAAAGATAGCCAGTAGGAGCCTTTCTACCCAACCCATATTGAAACCCTTACAAAAGTATTACAGATTCATAAACATTCATATCATAACATCACATAAAGTTAAGTTTCTTCCTTAGACTCGATCTATCTATTTATATCTTTCTAGTGTGCATATACTATGGTCTCAAACCATGGGTTGAGGCCCAAAGTTGACCCTTAAACCTTTTTACATAAAAATAGGGACTTTTACCCACCCCAAATCCCCTTGACTCATTCGCACAACGCACATACACAAAAATTATACACAATTATACCAAAAAGTGTACCCCACGAAACCCCTCTCCAACAATTATGAAGGGAAAAGCAACTACTTGGTCTATAACCCCATGGAAGTTTATAATATGAGTTGGCTATCAAGATGAGTCCACATGGGATTCACTAAAAAATAAATACCATACCACGTGCGTTCATATTGGGGCATAAAAAATGAGGATGAAATGAAATAATATATTGAGCATATAATAGGGGGGTAAAGGGTTTCTATATGTTGTATAGAAATATGTGTATTAGAAGTTATTGTATATACAATAAATTGGTCACATGAAGGAAAAAAATAGGTGGGATGGAGAAATAGAGGTTCAAGGGTAATGTTGGAGTATAAAGTGTGTGAGGGAGAAAGCACTATGGTAATATTAGGTCCAGAGTAGCCTAATATTGAAGCATATGGCCCTAGTATTGATATACAATTCATGGTAATGTTAAATTATTAAAGTCACTTAAATTTTTAACATTTCCATGAAATGAATTAGGATGTTTGAGATTGGTTCTGACATCATTAGATTTCATATGGAGAAATAATAATTTTATATCTCTCTGATAAACTAGCAGACTTGTCAATTACTCAGGATTTCGAGATTGGGGGGGATTGTAATGTTTCCATTGGATTTTGTCATGTACTAGGGTATGGAACTCATATTCAATCAAGCGAACCAAGCCCTCTATGTACCTTGATGTTAGTGACATTGGTTGTCGAACTCCTCTATCACGACCCTAATAAAAATTTACCCATCACTCAAACAAAATATTGAGTTGACATGCTATGTTTTGTATATCTTATGTTAATGCTAAGAGGGTGATATTAATGAGATAGATCCCAAGACAGATAATGATTTTGATGATATTTAGTTATTTCTTGTAGCATGAATTTTTTGAATACTAGAGGCCATCCATATCCTATGTGTTGATGTATTTTCAGTTTAGATATGGATTTTAGTCGATGCTATTTTTGTTATGTGCATCCTTACATGCTAAATAAATTAGAACTTATAGTTTGTGGACCTATGGTTGATGAAGATTATAACTACTAGATGAATTATGTTATATGGTTTTATCCATTTTTTAATATTTTGTATCACTAATTCATAATTCTACATGATTTTGTTGACATATATGCATCAAAATATAAAAAAAATATATGATATAAAATTCACTCCCAAAATCGCTTTCGAGCTAGGCATGGAAAATTTTAGGGGCTAATATTCGCAGGTGGGTTAATTTTCTATGGTTTTTCCAAAAAAAAGATTCGCCAATTTCCATTTTTTTATAAAAATGATTCGCCCAAATATTACAATATAAAATTATTTCACCTTAAAAATCGCAAAAATTATATAGACAATATATATAATATCATTATAAATTCCAATAATCTTACAAATACATCAATAAATATTTTATAGTTTGCATATTAGTGACTAGTGAGATTCGCCAATTTTTTAAACTTCAAGATAATTCTCCATCCTTAAAATTATCCCTGGAGCTAGGAAATTTTGAAAATATTGCTCCCCTCTCCCACTTCCACTCTCGTTCCCAAGAAGCCTTGCTCCAAAACATACATGCATCACATTACTAATAACTCTATTATCTATTTCTAATGCACGTGTTAATATTTTTCACTAGTTTCTCAGCTAGTGACCCTCCCAATGATGGGACAACAAAGAAGACAATAAATATGGCACCTCCACCCTTTCCTTACATGAATGATGACTAGGTTGAATGAAAGTGAAGGAGTTAGTGATACAAAATATTTCTTGGTAGAGGGAACATACATGCCATAGGAGACAATGAAATAGACTATTTTTTGGAAGAGGTTGCATGCATGCTAACGACATGCATGTCACACGTTCAGTTAATTCTAGTTTAGATGTTAAGTTTCCAATTTAGAAATTTCAGTTTTGGATAGAGTTTTTATATTATCAAAGCTTTTCTTTTGTTATTTTTAGCATGCATGATATATTCTTACTAGAAAGGTGCATATCCCTAGTCCATTAGAATACTTATGCATGAGAAATTCCCATCTTAGGTAGAGGACACAAATATCAAGGAAGGGATGCATGCTAGCATGCTCAAGTTGATCTTCTTATGGAGAAACACTTACTTGGCACTCTTACCATGTAACTATGTTGCACTAGGTGATCACGTTCGGGATATGATTTGAAAATTTCCAACTAGATAGGCTTCTACACATGCCCATATTCATTATACTTTCTCTCCTCTTACTATTCTATAAGAGAAATGAAAGGTGCGTCATTGTGTTGATTTTCGAGGTATTGTTTTAAAATATTGCAGTGTATCCTTTTAAATATTCAATAGAATATATATGTAATTGAGAGTTCATATCTATGTATTTGTCATTCTAATTTTCCACAATATGTATTTGTAAATTAGGAAACTTATATTTTCCTCTTTTTTCATTGAAACTTTCAAGTTTTGAGCTACCTGGTATTAGGTTATCCTTTCTAAGTGAAAAATCTATTGGTCATTTTTTGGGATGGGGTCCCCTATGGGAAAATTTTTGTATAACTTTGGGTAAAAAAAAATTGAAACGCGTTGTGCACAGAAGTCAAGGGGATTTGGGGTAGGTCAAAGCTCCTTTACAATTGTAATGGGTAAGAAGGGAAACCATGAGTCTCAAACCATGGTGTGAGACTATGGTATGTGCGTGTCAAAGGCCTATAAATATGTAAGAGTCAAGTTGAGTAATATATCAGTATATTGATAGATGTTTATGTTTATGGAAATGTTTTTATCTAATTTTTGGGGCAAATTTGTTTGGGTAGAAAGGCTCATGTTGGCTGTGTGCATGGAGACCTAGTCCTGAGCAGTGTGCATGGACTTTGCTGCTATGTGCGAAAACGGAAATAGATTTTACTAAGTTGAAGATCCATTAATAAAGAAGAAGTTTTGGTGAATTCTGATGCAATTTCTATTTTTTATGCATGATTATATGTTAATCTATTTCTGTTGAATGAATATTTATCTGAATTAACTATGAGTGGAAAATTTCTTTATTCACGCAAGGATTACTTCTTTGTTAAGGAATTTTACTAGAAAAATATCCGTGTGATCACGCAAGTGTGGTTTTGGTTCTAATAAGTTAGATATGACTGAGAGATAATAATCTACTCAGGTGCATCCGTTAAGGGATTTTATCTACACTTAGATCTGGGTTCTTGCGGAAGTCCTGCGTAGATAGATAAGAATTAAGTATGATAAGTAAGGGTATAAAACACATCAAACACTCCCTCAAGGTGCAGAAACCTGGTTCCAACACCCCTCCATACTACTTCGGGTGAGACTTTGGTCTCCACAAGCGGATCATCGTCAAAAGGGACAGTAGTTGGAGGGTTTTGTTGGTTGCGCAGAACACTCTAAACCTAGGTCATGACTCCTCAAGCCAACAAATGGTTCTGTTGCTGGGACCGAGATCTGTTTGAGGGAGATTTGATGTTGTGCAATTTGAAAAAGAATGAACTGCAATATTGGCTCAATAAAAAGGTGTGGGATTTTGCTATCCAAGAAAACTGAAACCCTGAATTATCTGAAGAGGATTGGGAGCAAAGGTATATATATATACAAATGTCGACGAAAGTTTCTTGGCTTCCTTTGCGGCTGAGTTACACGAGTGGTTATATCGGCTAACTGAATTTCAAACATGTGAAAAGGACAACGTGATCACCAGGTGGACTCCTGAGTTTGTTCAAGAGTTGGAGAAATCTAACAATAAAATTACCCGTGTAGTAAATTATTAGATTGATAGTGTTTTGACTGGGTTTGTGAATGAATTTTCTATTGATAATTTTGTATCATATTCTGAAGTTGAAAGGATATTTTTCAAGGGCCCTAGAGGGAAGTTTCTTCACTCATTGAAACTGTGGATTAAAATTACTTTATCTGAAAAGGGTACTCTATGCAGCCAGATTGAGTGAATGTGCCGAAGAGGCCTGAATATGCCCATCAAAAAAACTTATAAAGTAGATCTCGAAGAAGGTTCTTTTATAGCCCTATCAAAGTTAAATATGAGAGCGACGAGGTTTCTAAAGCAAGTAGCTCTACTGAATGTGCACACTCGGAAGAAAAGGGATTGCAATATCAGAGTATTTTTGGGTTGTTGGCCTTACCTCAGATCCCATCCACTCCACCCCCAAATTCATATCACTCTAACAAGTCACCCACCTCACCTTCACCTCCACCACCAGAATTCGATATGGCTACTTCCATAATGCTGTAGAATTTCAAGGGTGTTGGAAATGAAAATGTGGACCAATTTTGGTTCTTCACAGACACTGTATGGATAGCACAAGAAATCAATACTGATAATATTAAGAAAGCATAGCTTCTACTGCATTTCAATAATGAGCGTTAGATTGGTACATGACATATATGGCAACCAACCCTAATGCAATTACTGACGAGCTTAAAATCGCACTGAAGCAGAAGTTAAAAAAGCCAAAATCATACTCTCAATGTGTGACCGAACTAAAGGAGATCCACCAAGAAGTAAATGAATCTATATGGAAGGAAGATCAATAATTAAAGTGCACCATAATGGACAGAGGATTTAATATCGATGACATGTAGCACAAAGAATGGTTCATTGCTATGTTGTTGCCGCATCTGCGCCAGTATTTAAACCAATATAATATTGCAACGCAAGTTGAAGCTGTGGAGATTTCCATGAAGCTAGAAGCCTCACCTATACCAGCCACACAGGTTTGGGCTTAGCAAATTCAAAGCCAGATAGTTTCATTTCACTTAGAAATACAAACTGTGTGAAATGAGAAGGAAAAGGATGTGTGCATAGGATTATGGTGCGCACAATGTAAAGCTAAGGGGAATCACAAGGATCAATGTCCTATATATCATAACTAACTTGTAGTTGGAGGGCCAATTCCACTTAGGAACGAGGCAAGGCCTAGTGAGGTTCCCAAACTATGGTGCATGATTTTCCAAGTAAATGGATTGCATACGATAGACTTCTTCCCTAGGTTTGGTAAATATATTCCAAAGCTACAAAAACCTTACTGCACATTCTGTAGATCTGTGGGACACGACGACAAGAACTGTCATAACTTCAATCTGATGATTTAGCAGGATGCCTCATATAGATTTCAAGCTGAGGGTAGAGGACCATATTCACCTGGATTACCATCTGGGCACAGTGGATTTCCAAGCAAAGTATGAGGAAGAGGTGGAGGAGATGGTCATGAAGGGGGACAATTGATTTGTTATATTTGTGGAGAAGTTGGTCGTCATTATGCACATCACTGCCCGAAACCAACACAATAATTTGGCGGGTATTGTAGATATTTTGATCATGTTATTAAATATTTCCTTGTATTGTTAGCAAAATGAAAGAAAATAAACCACAAACACCTACACAGAATGTTCAAACGATGAGAGTAGAACCATGCATTGAAGACCCTAGCATAAATATTGTTACCAGAAGCTGTATAGAAACTGGAGAAGGTAAAGCAGAAGATAAGAGACCTGTCACTGATGTTTGGGTCTGGAGAGCTCCTAAGAAAAGGGAAGGGTTCAATCTACAAAGGGAAAAGGAAACCTTTGTCACAACAAATAAGGACTTTGTCGATCTTGGCACATCTAAAGTAGAAAGAAAACCTGCCAAGGATACCATCGAATGGGGCCAAGCCTGTAGAGATAAGACCTTTTTGCAGGCTTGTATCAAGATTTTGCACAATAAGAAGGTCGTTGAGAAACTTCAAACTTTAATTAATTGCTGTGCTAAAAAAAGAATTGTTCTAGATGGAGAAAAAGGTTGTCAATAATATCTACAAGAACAAGAGAAGAACTGACTGAGAGGTGCACCTAACTACTCAGATAGGAGAATTTGAAATGGACCAGGTCATTTTGGATTTGGGATCTGATGCAAATTTCATACCAAAGCAGACTTGGTATAAAATGGAAGAGCCTAAGAAGGAGTGGCATGCAATATAGTTACACATGGAAAATCAACAGAATATTATCCCAATGGGTAGACTTTCTGGGCCATAGTTGATATCGAAGGCGTTAAGGAACTGGATGATTTTGAAGTTATTCATATTTTTGATAATTCATATCCATACCCCGGACTGTTGGGTCTGGATTGGGATATTGACATGGATGCTATCATCAACCTCAAGTGTAGAAGTATGGTGTTTCAAAATAATGGAACTAGGGTTGTGCTCCCACTTGCTTCCAGAAGGATAAATATACATAGAACTGATGTGCACATAAGAGGACATTGATCATATCTATAAGCTAACTACGAGAGACAAATATTGGATCAATCCCACAAACAATGACCAACTTAGATGGGATAGGGATAGTTCATGCCATTCAGACTCAGATGAGGAATTAGAGAATTGGTAGAACTATTTACATGAAGTATCTATACTACACTACAACTGATTCACCATATCTCTACGATGCATATCCTCTAAGGTATGAGAATTACATAATTATGATGGTGTAGGTAGTGTTAATTTATTTTTAGATGAATTCAAAAAATATATTCTAGAGACACAACGATTCCATGCACTTTACTTAGCTTTGTGCTAAACCCTACTGCGCTCATGGGAAACACACAAAGACAACTTTGCGGATTGGGAATAATGTACCCACATGATGAAATTGCAATTTTTCCAACCCAATACCCAATTTGAGGGAACTTATGCTAGAAAATAATACCCGTGCATGCATTTAGCCAGGTTGACTGTAGCTTGGGGAGAAGAGCCGCAACCAGGATGGGTGCATACATTCATCCATACTCTTAAGCCAAATTCATATGAACTGGTACCTAGAGGTTGAACTGTGATGGGGCGCGACAGAATGGGCTGCGCTACGGGTAATATTTGTGTTAACGTTTAGTTTTGAGAGTGTATTCCCATGCATCAATATTGACTTACACATGATTCAATATGTGGTCTTTGACATGCCTGAAAAACCAGAAGAATAAGGCTTACCAGAATGGGATGCACATATGAAGGATATAGTTGAATGCCAGAATATAGCTATTGAAGATAATGAGGAATATCCAAGAAACATCAATATACCTGAGTCTGAAGGACAACACACAATTTCTGGGCCTATGGTTGAAGTTCTAGATGTGACTGAACCCATGAAGATTAGGCAAGTCAAAATTGGAACAAAAGAGCAACCTCAGATTGAAAAAATATAGGATTAATGGGATGAAGATATAATATCTAAGGTTGCGGAGATGCTCACTAAATATCAGGACTTATTTCCCACAACATTTTTAGGGTTGAAAGGTATTTTTTTGGATGTTGTTGTGATGAAAGTCACTCTAAAAAAATATGCTAGGCCTCTCAAGGAGCGCTCTTACAGATTGAATCCTAAACACAAACATGAGCTCAAGGAGGAGCTGGAGAAAATGGTTGTTGCATGGATCATTGAAATAGTAGAAGAATCAGATTGGGTAAGCCCCATGGTGGTCCAAGAAAAGAAGACCAAAGGAGAAATTAGGATTTTTGTGTATCTGCGCAAGTTGAATGATGCTTGTGTGCATGACCCTTTTTCAACTCCATTTTCTAATGAAATATTGGACAATATGGGAGGGAAGGAACCCTACTCATTCACTGATGGATTTTGTGGATACCACCAAATAAGAATCACGTCTAAAGATAGAAGTGTTGGAGCAGGGACCCCTGGGTAAATAAATTTTGGATAAATTTTGGTTAAGATTTTGTTTATAAGTGTTGCGCGTAGATGTCAAGGGGCTTTGGGGCGGGTCAAAGTGCCTTAAATTTTGTAATGGGTAAAAGGTAAAACAACTAGTCTCAAACCATGGTTTGAGACCATGGTATGTGCCCTATTGGAAAGATATAAATAAGTAAGAGTTGAGTGAAGAAAGATATCTCATATCATCTCATGTCTAACCTATGATTTTTTATGCATGAATAGTTGATCTGAGTTTTTTCTAGGTAGAAAGGCTCCTGCTGGTTGTGTGCGTGGAGACCTAAGTCTTGAGCTGTGTGAAAGTTCCTTACTACTGTGTGCATGAGTGGAAATATTGTATTAAACTGAAGATCTCTTAATAAAGAAGGAAATTTTTTCAAACTCATACTTTATATGATTCTTGTAGTTAACAATCTTAGATTTGCTATGCACATTATCTGTTGCTTATTATAGATCTGGATCTATTTTTTTGAATGCATATGTATTTCCATGATTGATAAGTCAAGTTGGTAAATTGCATCTATGCACAATTATTGTTCTCCTTAACTGTTAGATCTAAAGGTAGTAAGATGTTCTATGGAAGTCTATATCAAAGTAAGTGCTTATATTGTAATAATTTGTGAATGCACAAGGGATAAGTCTGTTTAAATCAAAGTAAGGGTTTATAATGTAATGAAGTGTGCATGCTTGTATTAAATTTTTGCGCAATAAGAACGTAGTCAAGAACCTCCAAGCATTAATAGACATTTTCACAGAGAAAGAATGACCCTGATGGAGGAGAAGGCTGTCAATAAGATTTATAAGCATAAAATAATAACTAGACAAGAAATGCGCTTTACTGCTGAGATCGAAGCATACAAAATGGATCAGGTTATCTTGGATTTAAGGTCTGATGTGAACATCTTACCAAAGCATACTTGGTAGCGAATGGGAGAAACTAAGTTAGAGTGGTCCACAGTTGGCTGTGCATGGTGAATCAACAAAATATTATCCCATTAGGAAGACACTCATAGGTAGTAGTGGATATTGAAGGTGTTTGGGTGCTTGCATACTTTGAAGTTATCCATATTGTTGATGATACTGACCCATATCTTGTGTTGCTGGGTCTGGATTGGGCTATCGATATGGATGACATCATTAAACTCAAGCGCAAAAGTATAGTGTTTGAAATTAATGGAACCAGGGTTATGGTCCCTCTGGACCATGTAGAAGGAGAAAGATATAGTAAGCCAGTGCACAAAAATGATGATTTTGATGATATTTATAATTTAACCGCGCAGGATGAAAACTCGATCAACCCCATAGATGGTCAGCTTAATTGGGAGAAGGATATTTCATTCTTTTTAGATTCATATGAGGAGATGGAAAAATAGTAGAACCTTTTGCATGAAGTATTCTCTGTTGTGCAGCAATCAGGTGAAAAAATATCTATGAAGCATATCCTCAAAGGTACGAGTTTTTCCTTTTTATGATGGCATGATTAATGTTAATATGTTCTTATAATAACTTGAAAAAAATGTTCCATAAACATAATGGTTCCATTCACTTGATATAGCTCTATGCTCGACCCTGACATGATGGTGGGAGATGCACAAAGGAAACTTGGCTAACTGGGAAGAATGCACCCACATGATGTGTCTGTGATTTGAGAATGCGAATACGAGAATAGGAGAGACCTATTCTAAAGAAGGAAATCTATGCAAAAATCTGGCTAGATGGATTGAAGCATGGGGTGAAGAGCCGAAGCCAGAATTGGTGCATATATTCATTCAGACTTTGGGGAAGGTGCCTATGGACTGGTACCTCGAAATTGAGTTGCGACGAGGAAATATTGAATGGACTCTGCTAATAGAAATTTTTATCATGACCTTTATTTTTGAAAGTGGGTTCGAATACTATGATGAGGCACTACAATATATTCAAGAATTCATATTTGACACCAAAAAGTTGTCGGTTGAATTCACCTTGCTAGCATAGGACGCGTAGATGAGGGACATCATTGACTGTCGAAATTTTTCAATCAAAGATAACAAAGAAGACCCAAGGAACATTAATATTCCTGAATTTGAAGGAAAACACATGGTTGCTAGGCCTACGGTTGAGATACTTGATGCAACTAAGCCTCTGAAGATTACGCAAGTAAATATTGGCTAAGAGGAAAAACCAGAATTACCAAAGAAAGGGGATTACTGGGATGAAGATATAGTGGGAAAGGTCATCGAGCTATTAATTGAATATCAGGAGTTTTTTCCTATGAAAGTTTTTGAATTGAAGGGGATTGTAGGAGACCCCAGGGTAATGTAGATCACTTTGAAACCAGATGCGCGACCCATGAAGAAATGCTCGTATAGGTTGAATCCAAAATACAAGAAGAAGTTCAAAGAGGAGTTGGAGAAAATTTCTACTATACGGATCATTAAACCAATAGAAGAGTCATGTTGGGTAAGCCCTATGGTGGTTGAAGACAATAAGACCAAGGGAGAAATAAGGATTTGTGTAGATATGCAAAAATTGAATGATGCTTGCGTGCATGACTCATTCCAAACTCCATTTTATGATGAAATACTGGACAATGTGGGTGGGAAGGAGGCCTACTCATTCACTGATGGATTCTCTGGTGTCAAACTAAAAAATAGACTAGGCAAGAATAGACAACATTGGAAGGATAAGTGTGATTTATCATATTATTCAAAATTATATACATTTATAGTGCATTAGGTGTGACTCTTGGATTCTACATTCCAAGGTCACTTGGACTTCCTTTGATTGTTCATTTCCCACACCTTAACCCTTAGTGGATTAGGTTTCCAACATTCCCACCCTTAATCCGAAGGGGCATGTATGAGTCCAAGAAGAGAGTTGTAATAAAAATATGCAAAGTATGCATATCGACACTAGGCTAAATGAGCTCTATGAAATTTTTGCATAAGGAGGTGGTTTAAGGATGACCACCAACACTGGAATGCTTAGTGCAGTCCTCGGATCTCTTCCAAATCTGGCAAGAAGTTGAGGTCTTCTGCTAGAGGAAGTGATCCTAATGTTTTTAAGAGTGAGACCTTCAACCTATAAGAAGGGAGGTCTACAACTTGCGATGGTTTAAGAATTACCACCAAATATGGAATGCTTGATTCATTTTCTGGAACTCTACCAAAATTGGAAAGAATTTGAAGTCTTCTGCAAGAGGA
The DNA here is from genome assembly GCA_034641835.2 of Pinus albicaulis. NCBI lineage: Eukaryota > Viridiplantae > Streptophyta > Pinopsida > Pinales > Pinaceae > Pinus > Pinus albicaulis. The sequence goes on along the minus strand of CM076576.1, from coordinate 172,027,062 downwards.
AGTGTCCTGAATTATTTGAAGTGGAAGAAACTCAACCTCACATAGATGGTTTAAGGCTGACCACCAACCAAAGGCATGCTCATGGGCATCTATTTCTCTGGCTACAACTCTGAATCTAGAATGGTGGGTTGTGACTAAGTGTTACACAATATTTTTTCATCATCCCTGAAATCCCCATCCTGAATATTGGAGGACCATTTCAGTGACTTCTGTGTATTTTAATACCTTGCAAAAAGTATCATTGCATCCCTTGGTGTGTGAAGAAAATTTTCTCTGTTGAATATTCCTATAGAAGACTCTAAAACACACATGATTTTGGGTCGGCGTTGGTAGACAGTTATGGCCTCATGCCCATAGAGAAATTAGCACTGGGCCTTGCACTCATTGGCGCTTTGTCTTAGTAGACTTCCCACACCAAACTATTTTTGGAAATTTTTTAAAATAGAAACGAAGTTTCCATGCCCAACCACTTCGTGAGTGGAGTCATCATGGTTTGTTCAATTGAATAACATCAAAGACCTTACGTTGGCTTCTTGTTTCCTACATTTGAGCAACTTCCCAAAGGATAAGGTCTCCCTTCCACCTTATGAGGGATCCCAAACCACCTCCTCCTCTCCCATAAATACATCCTTCTCACATAGTTTCAGCTAGTTGAATATTCCTTACTATAGCTGGTGTGAGATAGAGGAGAGAGGAATCCATTGTCGAGAGAGAGTTTAGGCCCATTGCCTTGCCAATTTCAATTCCCCAATGAATGCTTGAAACACATTTGACTGGACCCATCGAAGGAGGCTGCAACATCAAGGCTATTTGGTTGTAAACTTATTCTCTCTACTTATTAAAAGATTATTGATGTTTTGGTTCCCGTTTTGCATTTGATATGTTTAATCCTATGTAATGCATTTAATTCTCCTTTACCAATTAAACAGTTATGAATGAAAGTAAATTTTTGTACGTTGTCATCATTCTCTGATCATTGTGCAGGCACCCGAGTATTACCGCTGAAATATCGCGATGTGTAAAGATGAAGATCAGGAGATCACTACCACAAGCTACAACAAGAGTGTTAGAATGAGGTAGGTCATCTATCTCGACTCATTTTCATTCATAAACTAGGAATATAAAGGATTAGAATGTTCCCTTGTTGCTAGAACCACCCTAGGGATAGAGGGATCGCCTTTGTCCATAGAGGGGATTTACTTGCACAACAATTTGGTGACTCCCCTGGGGAATCAGTGTGTTTGTCGTCGCTCGTTGTTCGTCCATATTTTTGCTTGTCGAGTCGACTTTGATCCTTTCATCATTTTTATGATTTGTCTTGCCTGTCTGACTGTTTTCAGCCATCCTATTCAGTCCCAGAGTGTCAAGTCTGACCTCTTCTTGGTGGTTTCTATTTTTTCCATGGTTTTCTAGCTCGATGATGCTTTTCCTTGAACAGTCGTGGCGATTGGCACTTGTTTCTTTTGTCACAGGTGCGCCAACCTCTATTTAGCATGGATTATAACTAAATAGACATGTTGAATCCTGTAGGTTAAAATTTTAGCCTTTTTTCTGAGTTTTGTCAGTTTCCCTTGCCCCTGGATTGGATTTTTATCTTTCAATTGGTCCACTGATATTGTTTTGACTCTCTTGTCTTCTTATTTTTAGACATTTGTCCATTATCTAATCAGTGGATTTAGTAATAATATGGTTTATAGGTGTCTCTTGTCACTTGTTTGACTCTCTCCTTGTAATGTTCCCACTTAGCCTTAGCTAAGAGGAACATTCAATTTTGTTTTAATTTATGTTTCATGAATAAATGAATAAAGGAGGTGTTGGGGTTCCCATGTTTTGGCCAGATTGGTAAAACCAAAAGATGAGACAACATTAGAACCGCTTTAGGGCCCTAGGATCTAGCCCTCGTAGACCCAGAGAGGGATCTCTCCATTAGAACAAAGAATGATATATCTTTGAAGCTCAAATGAGATGTTAGGCTAGGTATGAAGCACAAAGGGGGTTTTAAATGATTTGGTTGGTTGGTTGCTGGGTTGGTCGTGAGATCATAGACTGAGAAAGCAATGAGAGAAAAGGAACAAAGCAGCAGGATGTTTTCAACAAAGAGGATAGGTCAAGAAAGTGCCATCCATTGGGCTATGGAGTCATGAAAGGAAAATTACTTGCAACAGCTAGCCAAGGCTTTCAAAGGGCAAGTCATCTATACTAAAGGATATTTTAGATAGATGGTGGAATAGAACATTAAGGAAAGAAAGTGAAGGAAGGGAAACAACCAATTTTCTGTCTATAGATTAGGTCAGAGGTCATTTAACTCCAGACCTGCTTGGACATACTCAAAGGCAGCTTTCAAAGGAGGGACAAAGGGGAAAAACAGAGATAGGTTTAACAAAGGGATCTTAGAAAGGCCAGCTGGTTTCACAAAGATCCTAGTGGACAGGGCTAACTCTAATCCCCAGTGTTCCCAAATCTTCCAGCTTAAACCAAACAATAACATCTAAGAATTAATCCATTCATTTTTTCATTTCATACATCGGTATTTGCAATGACATCCACTAATCGGGGTTAAATGACTAAACCAACTCGATACACATATACAGAAACATCAAGGCAAGGGAGAAAGGTAAACATGTGGCACCTAATTATAAGAATCATTTCAATATTCTGATGCGAGCTAGTAGAAAATGAAACAGCATGAAAATGTAATAAACAGAGTAAGAAAAACATCACCAATAGTAATAGACCAGGATCCTATGAAATGTGCTTTGATTAGTCGATGCAAAATCAGTCATATAAATCAGAGCTCAATGGCTGAAATACAATCCAAATTTCCCCTCCCAGCCTACTACATAACAACTACTCTGCTACTCCCTCCCAAGATTGTTCTAATAGTCAAAATGAATCCCCCTAACTGCAACAGCAACGATTCAACAACAACAACAACAACAACAACCTTTACAACTTGTTCCTTTGGATTCTTATAGGAGGAAAGAAAGACAATGGTAGTTGTAAACTTAAATGCAACATTAACAATCTGAAGTAGTAGGAGGGCTGAGGCCCCATCTGGTTTTACTCTGAGCATTTATCTTTGGTACTCATTGCAGTGTTCTGTTGGATTGCACAACAGGCAGAATAATGATGTTAGGGTCTGCCATACCGTGTAACAAATGCTTCTGATGGTGTAGGACTACTGATAGGGTGGAAAGCTTCATTTGGACACAAAGTAAACTGAAACAGTAATGTGTACCGTGTCCTTTCATGGAAGAACGTTCTGCCGATACGGAAACCCTGATAGTATTATATTTATGTGCATTGAACCGTCTGAACAATCCACGGGGTCTTTGATTTTGGTCCTCTATCTTCCAAAATCACTGAAGGAGCCCCAAAGTCTTCTATTTATTATCTTGAGCTCTTTGCTGCTCCTGTAGAATCTCTTTCTGTGCAATTAGAGCTTTTAATGGTGCCGGATAGGGTTTGCAGAGTTTTAACTCTGTCCTTTGATGAAATCTATAATGCGGACACATTTTCCGGGCAGTCTTCTGTGGAATTAGGCTCTAAATTCAGCCTCCTCTGTGCACTGCGCCATTACAATGGCGTATATGAACCATGGCGGGCTTTACCGCCTGATAAACCTGCAAAACACGAAAACAGTTACCAAAAACATGTATGGAGGTGGTGGTATGGACGAGCATGACAGTGGCAGCGTGGCACAGACGAGGATGATGACTGCATGGGCAGCAATGGAGGAAAACATGACACCGTGGAGAAAGCATGAGAAACGTTGGGGCGGAGGTTTTAATGTGAAAATAATGAAATTTTACCTTGGAATGGATATACACCACGGGGGCGAACAAATGTACTGTGGAGACACGTGGAACAGTGACGTGGCGGGACCGGGCGATGGTGGAATAGTCAACAGCGGGGGGAAAAAAATGCGGACCGTCCGATCCCAGGAGGAGAGCAATGGTGAAAAACTACGGAGGGCGATTGAATGTGGATCTGCAGATTAGATTGACGGCATAGATTGACTAGATGGCGCACCGCACCCTAAGTTATCGCGTGCGCATCTGGGTTAACTACCGCGCATCTTCGGTGAGCGATAGCCGTTGGATGGCCCACCCCAGATCGGATGGTCCACGGCAATATCGCTGGGCATCAGTGTCCGAAAAATAATGCGTGATGGATGACATTAACGCGCGGGGATGGCAGTTTTGAAATCGTACAGGAGGATGTGTGTCGCGCGACGGCCGATTAGAAAATAATGCCCTCTGCCCAAAGGTGGTGCGATAGAAACAAGATGGTTTATGAATAGTGCACGGGGTCCAAAGGGGTGGGTACAGTCCAAACCGTCAGATCTGCATATAAATGGACGACGATGGCGCGGTCAGGAGTTATAATGGGGAGGACCATGGGCATTGCAGAGTTGACGATCATCGTTCGATATACAAAGATCAATGGTCGAAACTGCACCCAATGAACATATGAGATAGGTGCTCTTTGGGCTGGTGGGTGGTTCTAGCAGTCGGTTACATGGAGGAAAAGGAGTGGGGGCTAGCGGGAAAGGGGCTAGGCCTGTTATAAAGTTAAAAAGTGGGTTTTGGGCCCATTTTAATGCAATTTGAGGCCAAACGAAGGTAACGACAGAAAGAATGAGGGTTTATAAAACTAAACCAGGGGTATATGTGTGGTGTAAGAGGGGCATAGGAATGATTTAGAAGGTTTAGGGGGGAAATTGGGGGGTAAGAAAGGGGGACCTTGACAAAGGGAAAAAAGGATGAAAAGGGATATTTTGCAGGGGTACAAGGGGTAAATGAAGGCTTTTAGGAACATAATTTGTCACAATCAGAGAGGCTTCTTGTATGGATACAGCAGTGGGAACTCCATCATCGGGAAAAGGCACAGGAGACCTCAAGGATGATTTGTCTCCAGGGGAGATGCATTCATTGAAGGTCTCAAAAACAATTTAGCCCACTACTTTTCCTGTCCAAAATTTACAGGGGGGTAGCAGTGGCTCCACATGGGGATGGATTCTTCTTGAAGGAGTCAAGAATTTAGAGGATAAATCTTTGGTGTAGGCCAGATGCCTGCTGCTTGGCACATCCCTTTCTTTAGATCAGTTGCCACAATATGAAGACATTACATCAGCAGAAATATTTTCCCAACAAAACTACCTACCCACACTACAATCCTAGCATTTTTTCTTCTTCTAGGGTGCATTTGAGCTAGCAGACCCTTTACATCATTTTATTTTTGACAAACAAGAAAATAAACCTATTCTATTTCTACCCTTATTACTCCATGAGACCATATTAGACAGTTGGTCTCATATGTCTCTCTACCTAATCTAATATCTGCTAGGATTATACTATCTAGCAGATTTCTTCTCTACATTCTAAGACAAAAATTGAAAACAGTCAAGCCAGGATTAGACTGTCTGACTTGCTGGACTTTGCAGAAATTAAAAACAACTAACTACATGCTCACACACTGAGCTTATTTGAGCTTTTCCTGCCTACCCTACTCTAACTGAAATATTTACAGCTAGCTTACAAACATTGTCTTCCAATGTAACTAGTTCATCAAGTGATCCCATGGCTGGTCCTTTCTGCTCAACTCCTTGAGCAGGCTAGATAGGCAGGGCAGCTCCCACTCTTTTTGTTCCACAACAGTAGCTACAAAATTTTTTCTTGCTGTCCGCAACATGCTGCTCAAAGAGGCCTTTGATCCTTCTTCAAATGTGTGCAAGAAGTGTGCATAAGGATCATGAAATGATACCTGGTTATGAATATCTGGCAGGTAGGCTTCAACCAGGATTTCCTCTTCTTCCATTGGATCAATAATAAGACTCTCTTGAGAAAGAGAATCTCCCTCATCTTCTTTTTTTTTTGAACTGGAGGACTCATCATATATGGCAGTGTTGTCCTCTTGGAGCTCTGATGTATTCTACTCTGAGGTGCTGAGCTCTGTGAAGAGATCCATGTATTCTTGAGTAGTGGTTTGTTCCATTGCTTCCTCCTTTTCAAGAGATGGCTCCTTATTTTCATCTTGCTCAAGAACTTCTTCTTTGCTTTCCTCCTCATCTTCTGAACAGAAAGGTTGCTGGTCTCCTTTTTTACTGATGATCTATGGTAAAGCAGAATGAAGATTCAAAGAATCTTCATCTGTTATTATACTATCGTAGCTCTCCCCATCAGTGTCATAGATAGGCTGACTGGTTTCATTACTTCTCTGAAATTTCTGGTTCTGATCTTCCTCCCATGAATCTAAGGATGATGATCCTGCAAGCTCGGTTTCCCTTTGAAAACACTCATCATCAGGAAGATCATAAATATGAAAATCATAACTGTAAGTAATTTCACCCACCAAACCTTCTATATTTTTAGCAGGTCTTTCTCTGTCGTGATCCACAGAGGAGTCTTCTGGATCCGTATCATCAAAATCATAAGATGAATGGGAAAGAGTGTGTGTTCTATAGAATATTTCTGAGGTGAACTGTTGATTTAATATCTGATCAATCTTTTCTTCTATCAAAAGAGGGGTTTCCCTCTCATCATGGACAGAAGAGAAGTAGTCCTCTTTCTCATATGTTAGCTGACTGGGAGGCGGGATGTTCTCTTGAGCCTCTTCTTCCATATCAGATTCTGCCTCCTCTATGTGGTCTCTTATTTCCTCCAGGCAGCGTTCCCTATTAGCTTTCGCTATTAGGTCCTGATATTCTCTAGTCAGCGTAACACAAGACATAGGCGAGTAATCAGGCAATTCCTGATTAATTTCATCTTCGTCTTCTACAGATTCTTGAGCATCGTACATGTCTTGCTCATCTTCTAGGTCTTGATTTTGTTCTTGTTCTGGGAAATGCATGGGCTGTTTGAAATAATCATCATTTGCATTCAGGTTAGCCATGTACATCTCCAGCACTTTACCAAACGTTTCTGTTAATTCATTTAATTGATCACACAAAGCATCATACTTTGTATCCATGTCCATGTTTGGATTCATGCTTTTGCAAAGAAGGCTACTGCTTCTTCTCAACCAGTTCAGAGTCTTCTACCAGTGGAGTCATTTGGTCTTTTGGGAATTACGGAGTGTGGAGTCGCCAGGTGGATGTATATAAATGTTTAAAGCAGGATGTTGTCCACCATCAGCAATGAATGCCAATATAACCAGAGATATTGGGTTTTTGAGTGCCTAAGAATGTTTCAAGGTGAAATTCACTCAATTCCCTAGCAGAGTCACCATTATGTTGGGGTTCCCATGTTTTGGCCAGATTGGTAAGACTAAAAAATGAGACAACATCAGAACCACTTTGGGGCCCTAGGATCTAGCCCTCCTGGACCCGGAGAGGGATCTCTCCATTAGAACAAAGAATGATATATCTTTGAAGCTCAAATGAGATGATAGGCTAGGTATGAAGCACAAAGGGGGTTTTAAATGATTTGGTTGGTTGGTTGCTGGGTTGGTCGTGAGATCATAGACTGAGAAAGCAATGAGAGAAAAGGAACAAAGAAGCAGGATGTTTTCAGTAAAGAGGATAGGTCAAGAAAGTGCCATCCATTGGGCTATGGAGTCATGAAAGGAGAATTACTTGCAACAACTAGCCAAGGCTTTCAAAGGGCAAGTCATCTATACTAAAGGATCTTTTAGATAGATGGTGGAATGGAACATTAAGGCAAGAAAGTGAAGGAAGGGAAACAACCAATTTTCTGTCTATAGATCAGGTCAAAGGTCATTTAACTCCAGACCTTCTTGGACATACTCAAAGGAAACTTTCAAAGGAGGGAAAAAGGGGAAAAATAGAGATAGGTTTAACAAAGGGATCTTAGAAAGGCCATCTGGTTGCACAAAGATCCTAGTGGACAGGGATAACTCTAATCCCCAGTGTTCCCAAGTCTTCCAACTTAAACCAAACAAGAACATCTAAGAATTAATCCATTCAATTCATACATCAGAGAGCAGGCAATAACATCCACTACACTGGTTAAATTGACTGAAACCAATCCTCATATACACATATAGCATAAAGCATTGAAGGCAAGGAGAGTAGAAACATAGGGCACCTAACAAGGGTGAATCCTATGCCAATATTCTGATGCGAGCCAGTAGAAAATGAAACAACATGAAAATGTAATAAACAGAGTAAGAAAAACATCACCAACAGTAATAGACCAGGATCCTATGAAATGTGCTTTGATTAGTCGATGCAAAAACAGTCATATACATTAGAGCTCAATGGTTGAAATACAATCCAAATTTCCCCTCCCAGTCTACTACATAACAACTACTCTGATACTCCCTCCCAAGACTGTTCTAACAATCAAAATGAATCCCCCTAACTGCAACAGCAGCGACTCAACAACAACAACAACAACAACAACAACCTTTACAATTTGTTCCTTTGGATTCTTATAGGAGGAAAGAAAGACAATGGTAGTTGTAAACTTAAATGTAACATTAACAATCTGAAGTAGTAGGAGGTCCGAGGCCCCATCTGGTTTTAATCTGATCATTTATCTTTGGTACTCATTGTAGTGTTCTGGTGGATTGCACAACAGGCAAAATAATGATGTTAGGGTCTACCATACCGTGTAACAAATGCTTCTGATGGTGTAGGACTACTGATAGGGCGGAAAACTTCTTTTGGACACAAAGTAAACTAAAACAGTAATGTGTACCATGTCCTTTCATAGAAGAACATTCTGCCGATACGGAAACCATGATAGTATTATATTTCTGTGCATTGAACCATCTAAACGATCCACGGGGTCTTTGATTTTGGTCCTCTGTCTTCCAAAATCCCTGAAGGAGCCCCAAAGTCTTCTATTTCTTATCTCGAGCTCTCTGCTGCTCTTGTACAATCTTTGTCTCTGCAATTCAAGCTTTTAATGGCGTCGGATATGGTTTGCAGAGTTTTAACTTTGTCCTTCGATGAAAGCTATGATGCGGACACCTTTTCCGGGCAGTCTTATGTGGAATTAGGCTCTAAATTTAGCCTCCTCTATGCACTACGCCATTACAATGGCTTATATGAACCATGGCGGGCTTTACCGCCTGATAAACCTGCAAAACATGAAAAAAGTTACCAAAAACATGTATGGAGGTGGTGGTATGGACGAGCATGACAGTGGCAGCGCGACGCAGACGAGGATGATGACTGCATGGGCAACAATGGAGGAAAACATGACACCGTGGAGAAAGCATGAGAAACATCGGGGTGGAGGTTTTAACGTGAAAATAATGAAATTTTACCTTGGAATGGATATACACCATGGGGGCGAATGAAAGTACGGAGGAGACACGTGGAACAGTGACGTGGCGGGACCGAGCGATGGTAGAATAGTCAACAGCGGGGGGAAAACAAATGCGGACGGTCCGATCGCAGGAGGAGATCAACGGTGAAAAAATACGAAGGGCGATTGAATGTGGACCATCGATCTGCAGATCAAATAGACGGTGGAGATTGACTGGATGGCGCGCCGCACCCTGAGTTATCGTGTGCGCATCTGGGTTAACTACCGTGCATCTTCGGCGAGCAATAGCCGTTGGATGGCTCGCCCCAGATTGGACGGTCCACAGTAATATCGCTAGGCATCCGTGTCCGAACAATTATGCGCGATGGACGAAGTTAACGCGCGAATATGGCGGTTTTGAAATCGTACAGGAGGACTCGTGTCGCGTGGCGTATGGAATCGCTGGCCGATCGGAAAATACCGCCCTTTGCCCAAAGGCGGTGCGATAGAAATAGGTTGTTTTATGAACAATGCGCGGGGTCCATAGGGGCAGGCACAGTCCGAACCCTCGGATCTGCGTATAAATGGATGGCGATGGCGCGGTCATGAGTTATAACGGGGAGGACCACGGGTGCTGCGGAGTTGACGATCGTCGTCCGATCTACAAATATCAATGGTCCAAACTGTGCCCGATGAACGTATGAGATAGGCTCTCTTTGTGCTGGCAGATGGTTCTAGTGGCCGGTGATGTGGAGGAAAAGGAGCGAGGGCTAGCGGGAAAGGGGCTAGGCCTGTTTTGGGCACATTTTAATGCAATTCGAGGCGAAACGAAGGTAACGATAGAAAGAATGAGGGTTTATAAAACTAAACCAGGGGTATATGTGTGGTTTAAGAGGGGCATAGGAATGATTTAGAAGGTTTAGGGGGGAAATTCGGGGGTAAGAAAGGGGAACCTTGACAAAGGGAAAAAAGGATGAAAAGGGATATTTTGTAGGGGTACAAGGGGTAAATGAAGGCTTTTAGGAACATAATTTGTCACAATCAGAGAGGCTTCTTGTATGGATACAGCAGTGGGAACTTCATCACCAGGCAAAGGCACAAGAGACCTCAAGGATGGTGTGTCTCTAGGGGAGATGCATTCATTGAAGGTCTCAAAAAAAATTTAGCCCCCTACTTTGCCTGTCAAAAATTTACAGGGGGCTAACAGGAGGACATGTAAAAATCCTAAAAATTTTGAATAAATCAACGCCCATGTGAACAAGGAAAAATAAGGGCTATGGAAATAATCACTTGTAGGTGTGAAAGAGGTTTGAGCTAAAGACTGGGTCAACCTTGACCAAATCAATAGCGTTGTCTAGATTCCTTGCATCTCCAAAAGGGACAGCGCAGTTCTAGAATGGAGACTCTAATGTGAAAAGGGCTAACTCATCAAGATGGTTTAGGGTTTGCAAGATATTTGTCATCTTATAAAAGGACAAGGATGGCAGCAAGAGAAGGTTGTTGATAGATTATATTTCTGAGTATTTGTTTGCTTAGACAAATACCATTCTCTGTTGTTGAGTGGAGGATTGTATTTGGAATTACTGTGCAGGAGCTTCACCTCCTCCGTCGATGATTAAAGGAGGAAAGTTTGCTGCAATGAACCACTATTAGGCTTGAGGCTAAGCTCCTACTTACATTGGCAGTGCTGATCCATTGAGGGTTTTGTTGTCTCTGCAAGCTGTAGTAAGTGGTGATCTAGATCTGCAGAGATCTAGTGTATTTTGAGAGCCTCTCTCCATGGAGTGGGTCCTTTGACCTCCTAGAAGAGTGTATCATTTCTTGTACTTCAGATCTGCAATTATTCAATATTTTTCTGTGTCTTTTGAGCTATAGCGTTGTCCCACTAGAAAAGCTGCGTTATTTATGTATGAGGGTTTGCAGGTTGTCCTGCTCATATTTTAGATCATAGATCTCTTGTGTTGGGCTTTGCCTTCCACTTGGTGATACGTAGGTTGGCATGCTAATCTATGTTCTTTTCATATCTGATCCATCGTAATGAAATGATATATTTAGAAATTTACTGCAACAGTTCCAGATCTGCAACTTGTTTCTCAGATCTACTCTTATTCATGCATGCTTTTGTCAAAATTCCAAGTGGATCTTGTAGAGAAAACTATAGAGTTTCCAGATCTGATATAGATCTGATATTTTGTCCATAGATCTGCTCTAGATCTAAGTTTTAACTTACATCTGCTGAACCTCCTAAAAAATAACGCTTTTGAAGAATTTCTGCAAATATATATGTGCTCCTGCTCTCTTTTTTGAAGATTTATTGTTGTATTGGCTCATGCTTTCTACTGTATAATTAAAGGGCTTTATCATAATGATTATTCTATGCTGTGATACTAAGATATTATTCCTCTTGCTGATATCCACTGAACATTAGCTAAAACTGCGCAATCCCTGAAGCAGTGCTTACATTTGACTGCAGCCTTCCCCTTTGGGTGCCTTTTAGCTAGTCTACTTTTTGGGAGATCTATTTAATGTGCCTAAACTGATTTGTTTCTGATGAAATTCCATACATAAGTCACATACAGCATAAATGAGGGGAACCAAGCCTTGATCTGAATTATTTTTGCACATTTTTACTTATACGTTTTCCTTGAATACCCTGTTAAAAGTTTTGAAAAGGGGTTATTCCAAGTTCTATAGACATAGTCTACAGTTGGCCAGGTAACCTCTGGATCTCACCCTTTCTTTGAAAGGTGACATATCTAGTAAATGCCTTTGTATTCCATCTCTAAAATAGAATCTTGTGAATCCTGAAAAAGGAACATTACAGTGGTATTAGAGCTCCACTCTTAGCACAACCTATGTTAGCATTGGAGCACCAGTCATGCTGCATTCTGAAGATGAAGATCCTCTTTATGAGAGAGAGAGGAGATATCAGAATAGAAGTCATAAAAGGTATGACTATACTAATGTTGAACTTGACAAGGGTCAAGACAAGGGGAAAGCCCCTGAATCTGTGAATGATAAAGACAAGGAAGTTGAGGAGTTTTCAAAACTCTCTAGGAGGCTATGCAAGATCTGTCCAAGGAGATAAGGAGATGAGGATAGATTGAATGAGGGAATCCCTTGGGAGATTCCATCAAGGAGAAAGTTTTTATATGTCTCAATTTGGGATTGGTCAGCCTGTGAGCTTGACACAAGCTCCACAGGCCTCAAAACGCTCTACAATGCCTACCTTCTTGGCTGTAGAGAATGAAGGGCTGCAAGAGCCAACCTCCTTGGAAGGTTACTTTGTAGAATATGACTCACAAAGTCAGAGGTTCAAGGATAACTTGAGATTTCAAGACTTTTTCCATCTCAAGGACCGGAGGAGGCCATGGAAGTAGTACAGATATGGGGGTTTCCTTCATGGGAGACACCACACTATGGGCAGGTTCTTCTTTCCTAAGTTCGATGGATCACTCTCTTGTTCTGCCAAAGCATGGGTGGAAAATTTGGACATCTATTTCCAGTTGAATAAAGTTCCCGAAGTAGAAGCCATCAAGATTGTTGCCTTGCATTTTGAGGGAGAAGCCCACAACTGGTGGTTTCATGGTCTATCTATATTGGGACACAACAATGTGTCTACATACGCTGAGTTCACTAGGATACTAGTGAATATATTTGATCGGAAAGATCCATAGGTCCCTTTGATAATCTTGGAAAAGCTTAAGTAGACAAGAGATGTAGAGGCCTATATCTCTAAATTCCTGAGGTTTTCTGTAATGGTCCCTGATCTATCAGTAGCAAGGAGAGTCTACATGTTCATTGATGGCCTGGAGGAACCTTTTCATGGGTTGGTTAAGTCTACCAAGCCCATCACTTTGTATGATGCCATTAAGAGAGCTAGCGATCTCCAAGATGCCTTGCCAAGAGCAAAGGAAACTTTCCAAAGCAGACCCCCCCACTCTTATAAGGGGAAAGAAGGGAAAGATGCTCCACCCAAGGAGAGATCACTGAAGAAACCTCTTGAAATTGATCTCTGGAGGGAGTTTAGGAAAAAGAGATTATGTTTCACTTGTCAAGAGCCATGGGTATCGAGACATAGATGTTTTGTTGGAAGAGCACACTATATCGAAGTCTTCTCTGATTTTGAGGAGGAAGAGGGAAATGATGGGCCTAGGAGAGGTCACAGTGCTCGTGATGATGATGAGGAGGATCAATCACCATCTAGAGAGGAAGAAGGATCATTTTCTCCAACAAGTGGGACTCTTGCTTCTTTGAGAGGAGTGCCCAAGTACTTGACCCTCAGAGTGCATGTTGTGTAACCAGCTCCAAAAATAGAAGAAAAGAGATATCAATGCCTTAGAAATAAGCCACTTTGAGGGGGAAACCTCCAATACATTACATAAATGAACAATTCTTGGATGATACAATTTACAAAACCTCCTTTCTATATATAGGAGTCGATGTGGCCATAATGCAATCCTAGTGGGCCACAATGTAATCCTAGCCAACCTAACAATAATAATTTAATGGCACAATAATAACAAAATGGGGATTACAAGGGTACAATAATAACAATAAGGGGGTTACACTAATAACAATAAGGGACTATACTAGTAATATAGGGACCTAAAATGCCCCTCTCCTTCAAAAAAGTGTTGTCCTCAACAATTGAGTAGCTCTGGGTGCTTCTGTATTAACTTCTCATCCTCCCATGTAGAATCCTCAGTGGGTAAGTTCTTCCACTTGATGAGATACTCTGAAATTGATCGATTCCGTAGCTGTCGAGTTCTTGTTTCTGTGACTGCTTCAGGTTCCAATATGATTTTTCCTTCCTCATCAAGTTCTGGAAATATTGTTTGAACTGGAATATTTTCACCTATAACCTTCTTTCCCAAGCATGGCTGTATTTAAGTAAAAGTTCATAGAGCGGGGAAGCTCCAATTTGTATGCCATAGTACCAATATTTTGCAACACCTTCTAAGGACCATAGTACTTTGGCGATAATTTATTATCCTTCTTAGCTTGCTTGAGGGACATTTGTTTGTATGGTTGTAGCCGTAAAAATACCCAGTCTCCTACATCAAAACTCCTCTCGCTGCGATGCTGATATGCCTGTTGTTTCATTCGATTTTGTGCCAAATTTAGGTTATCCTTTAAGAGTTGGAGAACTTCTTTTTGATGCTCGATGTGATCTTCCACTTCTTGAACCTTAGAATTTTCTCTTAAAGATGATATGATGGACGGTGGATGATATCTGTAAAGTGCCATAAATGGGGTCATTTTTGCTGTAGTATGGAAGGAAGTGTTATACCACCATTCAGCGAGAGGTAACCACTTGATCCATTGTGTTTGTTTATCAGATACAAAACAACGAAGATATCCTTCCAAACATTTATTTACTATCTCATTTTGACCATCGAATTGAGGATGATATGATGAGCTATTAGCTAATTGAGTACCCAAACAAGAAAATAACTCCGTCCAAAAATTTCCAGTAAAAATGGGATCTCTGTTGCTCACAATAACCCTTGGGTTTCCATGTAGCTTTTGAATTGTGTTCATAAATGTAGTAGAAACAGTACTTTCTTTAAATGGATGAAATAATGCACAAAAGTGTGCATACTTGGTAAGTCTATCAACTACCACCATGATTACACTCTTTCCTTCAGACTTAGGTAAACCTGTGATAAAATCCATTGAAATCTCCTCCCAACGTTGACTTGGAATGGATAAAGTTTGTAAAAGTCCCAGGGTCTTAATTGTCTCAACTTTATTCTACCGGCAAACCAAACATTCTGCCACAAAATTTTGAATATCAGATTTAAGGCCATCCCAAAAAAATTCTTTCTTCACCCTATGGTAAGTTTTTAAAAATCTGGAGTGTCCTCCTAAAGGAGAAGTGTGCAATTCCAGAAGAATTTTTTGTTTTAGTCGGGAATTCTTACAAAAATATAAGAGATCTTTGTACCATAAGGAATCATTTTTCCAACTAAATGTATCAGATGTACTAGGATCTTGCTGCAAATTTTGAATGAGTGTCCATACGTCATTGTCCTTCTTCCATTCATCTCTTGCTTCGGTTATCCAATCTGGTTGGATAATAGAAATGGCACAAAGCAATGCTTCGACCTCTTCATTCTTTCTTGAGAGTGAATCTACAACAACATTAAGCTTCCATTTTTTGTAGATTATTTCAAATTCATAACCCAAAATCTTTGTGACCCATTTTTGCTGCTCGTCTGAAGATATTCTTTGTTCCAAAAAGTGTTTAAGACTATCATGATCAGTTTTTACCTTGAAGTGTCTTCCCATTAGGTAAGTTCTCCATTTCTTTAGTGAATGCAGTATTGCTAACATTTCATTCTCATAAATAGGTTTCTGTAAATACTTTCGTTTGATTGGAAGACTTTCAAAAGCAATGGGTCTTCCTTCCTGCATTAAAACAACACCAATTCCATTTCCTAAGGCATCACATTCCACAATAAAGGTTTTTGTGAAGTCTGGCGTAGCTAAGACCGGTGCTAGGCACATTGCCTCTTTAAGATGTTCAAAGGCCTTAGTTGCTTTAGGAGTCCATGAAAATGCATTTTTCTTCAACAATGTTGTTAGAGGTGCTGCTATTCTCCCATAATTCTTAACAAACTTTCGATAATACCCTGTTAACCCGAGAAATCCTCGCAACTGCTTTATGGTTGTGGGGACTTTCCATTCCTTAATGGCTTTAATTTTGTTAGGGTATACTTTAACACCCTCGTGAGATACAATATGACCCAGATATTCCACCTCTTGTACTCCAAAGAAACATTTGGATGCTTTTGCATATAATTGTTTCTCCTGCAATTGTTTGAGCACCCTTTCAACAAGTTCAACATGATCCTTCCAAGACCTGCTATAGATTAGTATATCATCAAAAAATACCAGCACAAATTTTCTAAGGAAGGGTTTGAGAATGGAATTCATCAGCCCTTGAAATGTATAAGGTGCATTGGTAAGGCCAAAAGGCATGAAAAAAAATTCATAATGAATCTCATGAGTTCGAAATGTTGTTTTTGGAATATCTTCAGTCTTCATTCTAATTTGATGATATCTAGAATGAAGATCCAACTTGGTAAAATAAATTGCTCCATGTAATTCATCCAATAATTCATCAATCACAGGAATGGGAAATTTATCTTTAATGGTGAGCTTATTGAGCTCCCTATAATCTGGACACACTCGCCATGATCCATCCTTCTTGTGTACCAATACTACAGGAGCAGAGAAAGAACTTTGACTGGGTTGAATTATACCCGCCTCTAACATTTCTGCAATCATACGTTCAATTTCGCTCTTTTGGAAGTAAGGATATCTATAAGGCCCGATGTTTGGAGGAACACTTCCTGGAATCAAATGAATAGCATGATCATGATCACGAATAGGTGGGAGTCCTTTGGGAGTTTCAAACACCTTGGAATGATTGTCCAAGACTTGTTGAAGATCTGTAGAAATAGATGATTTTGATGTCGGAACTTCTAGTGAGCATAATTGTGCAATTACACCTCATTGTTCTTTCTTTAGAAGCTTTGTCATGACATTAGAGCTTATTATCTTTCCCGGCTTCCCTGCAATACCCCGTAATTCGACTTCCTTTCCTTCTGAAAAAAATTTCAAGAAAAGTTCTTGAAAATTAAAAGCTACCGTCCCCAAAGATTGTTACCATTGTACTCCTAGTACAACATCAGCACCTCCCATAGGAATGGAAAGAATTGTACTAGTCAATACATATTCCCCCATGGTTAGCTTGATATTATTACATTTTCCAGAGAAATTTATAGTTCCTCCATTTGCAACCATCTCTTGACATTCTGGTGTTGGGTATATGAAACAATTTAATTCCTTGGCTACCCTACAATGAATAAAATTATGGGTTCTCCCTGAATCAATCAACACTATTACCTTTTTCTTCTTGATATGTCCTTCTATCTTGAGATTTTGAGGAGTGGTAATTCCTACCAGTGCATTACACGATATGGTCGGATTTATTTCTTCCTCTTCTAGTGCTGGTTCCTGGTGTATATCCTCTTCTTGTTCATTTTATTCTTCCTCTTCACAATCTATGTAAAATAATTTATTCTCAACACACTTATGACCTTTAATGTATTTTCTATCACAAATGTAGCAAAGCCCTTTTGCTATTTTTTCTTCCAATTGTTGTGGTGTCAACCTTGTAGATTGTGGAAATCTAGGCGTAGAAACACTTCCTTCTTTATAGAAGTGAGTGGTAGGCTTCCTTGTCGCCATAATTTTACATTCAATTTTTCTTGCCAACCTGAAAGCCTTCTCTAATGAATCAGGTTCCAAAATGAGAAGTTCATGTTGGATGTTATCCCTTAAAGTTCCTATGAAGAGATCAATCTTGTGTTCCTCTGGAATATCAGTTACCCTTATATTCAATTTTTGGAAGTCCTCAATGTGCTCCCCCACTAAACCCTTTTGTTTGAGATTTATCAATTAGCTAAAGAAGGTGTTGCTCTTTGTATCCTCATAATGTGCTATCATTTCCTCCGTAAAAATTGACCAAGTGACAATTTTTTTATGGGAGCAAAGCCATCGATACCATACAATTGTATTTTGTTCTAAATGTAAAGTTGCAATGCTTACCTTTTGTGTGTTTTGCATGTTATGGAGATCAAAATATTGCTCCATCTGTAGTATCCATGTTACAGGATACTTTCTATCAAACTTCCTCATCTCCATTTTTGAAATATGGTGGTTCTTCTCACCAACATTAGAGTTTATGAAATCATGATTAACATCTATTTTGTTCTCATCATTATTTTCTTCTACTATCTTTTCACCATTATGAAACATTTCTTGTATCAACTTTGTCAAACCTTCCATGTTTGCTTTTAGATCCTTCTTTATGTTTTCCATTTTGTCTTTCATGTCATCCATCTTAGTTTCCATGCCAGCTTCCATGCCATCCATATTAGCCTCCATGCCTTTCTTCAAAACTTCCATTTCATTTTTTGTTGCTCTTTGCGAGAGAAAAAATTGTTGCACTTTCTCTTGTAATTTTGATAGATCATGTTGCAATTCTTCATCTTAATGAGTCATAGTAGAGCCTTCTGAAGGCTTAATGGGTGTTGAATTATTTTTACGGGGCATATTTTAGAATCCAATACTGATATCTATTCTACAATATGCCCTTGGAATCAATTCAAATTGATTCTTCAAACAAGACTTATGCAATTTGGAAAAAAAAAATACACACTTTTTTCTTGCTTTTGAGGAGGTCGATATTGAAATTGGATTATCTCTGTGATTGTAGCACTTAAATATTTGAATTTTGGTATTGAAGTAGCCCTATGAGTTCTCTTTTAAATGCCACAGGTCTAACATGATTTGGATTCTCCAAGACAAAGTTGTGTCCAATCTCCCACAATGATATAATTATGGACTGGTTCAGTAGAGCGAACTTGTACGAATTTCCACGTGTCACTGTTTCATCCTTTGGGTCTGAAATTGATAGCAAAGAAGCTAAAGTATGTGTACTTGTGACCACTTTTTACGAAACTTCAATCCGATGCCCAGAGAGAGAGTTATGGATATTTTCCCACGATCACCTTTTTGAGATGAAATTCGGGAGCCTGAAAAATCACTACCTTCCATAGATCATATCTCCAAAATTATTGCAAACCAAGCTCTGAAATTTTTTTATGAGTTTCCTTAGGATTTCATCTTTGCACCATAAACATTTAAGATTCTGAACCTTCTTAGAAAACAATTTATAGCGCAAATGCCACGATGACCTGTTTAGAAGCCTGAAAAAAGACCTAAATTCCACTGATCATATCTCCAAAAATATTGTGAAAAAAGCTCTGAAATTTTTAAAAGATCTTCCTCAGGATTTCAGCTTCACACCCCAAAAATTTCAGCTTCTAAAACTTCGTAGAAAAAAAGTTATAGCGAAAATTCCACGATGACTTGTTTGGAGTAGCGAAACCCTAGAATCCAAAGCTCTGATACCAAATGTTGTGTAACCAGCTCCAAAAATAGAAGAAAAGAAATATCAATGCCTTATAAATAAGCCACTTCGAGGGGGAAACCTCCAATACATTACATAAATGAACAATTCTTGGATGATAAAAATTACAAAACCTCCTTTCTATATATAGGAGTCCATGTGGCCATAATGTAATCGTAGTGGGCCACAATGTAATCCTAGCTGACCTAACAATAATAATTTAAGGGCACAATAATAAAAAAATGGGGGTTACAAGGGTAAAATAATAACAATAAGGGGGTTACACTAATAACAATAAGGGACTATACTAGTAATATAGGGACCTAATAGTGCAAGGTTCAATTAGGAACCAAAGAGTGTCTATTTTGATTGACAGTGGGGAAACCCACAACTTTATTGATGCTCACCTTGTGCAGAGGAGAGGGATCCCCACTGATACTTTTGATGGGTTCTCTGTTTTGGTTATGGGAGATAGAACTATTCAGTGAATGCAGTATCTTCCATCACTTTCTGTGACTATGGGAACCTACACCTTGGTGGACCATTTCTTTGTAGTTGACATACCAGACACCAACATCATCTTGGGTTTCCAGTGGTTGATTACCTTGGGAAAATTCACCACTGATTGGAAAGCCTTACAGATGGAGTGGGTGGATTTGAAAAGTGGTAAACAATAAATCATTCAAGGCATGCACACCTATCCTACACCTGATGTTTCCACCTAGACAACAAAGATGGAATTGCACAGCGGGGGAAAGGACCTCACAATTCCTGCTCTCATGTTTATGAGAATGCTGCAAGGAAAATTCCTACATCATGACAAGCCACTTGGAATGCCATTAGATTCTGATCATGTGGAGGAAGCCTCATCAACTACTGGAACAATTGAAGAGAAAGCCACTACGCTGTGGGAGGAAGCAAGGGGGAGGATCAGCCTTCCCACAAATAATTTTGGCATGTATAATGTCAAAGAAACAATCAGAAACAAGGCAAGCACCACCATAGATGCATCAACAACGCTGTCCTTGTTGAGCTATGTAGATCCTTATTGGAGATCTCAACTCCTTGTGGAGTACTCCAAAGATCTGCACACCGGGATGATATTAGATGGCATGAAGCAAGGAGGGGGCTATTTTGTCCATGAAAGGGTTATCTATCATCTTGGTAAATTATTCTTGTCTCAAGCTTCCAAGCCTAAGCAAGAAATATTACAAAGAGCACATAAAGAGTTCCTTTCCAGGTATATGTAGTCAGCAAAGATTTACTCCCTGATCATGAGGAGTTTTGATTGGGAGGGTATGAAGGAAGAGCTACATCAGCACTATGATTGGGAGGAACTACATCAACAATTACAAGAGTGCAATAGTTATGAAGATATGGGGCAGCCAACTGACTCTATGAAGGAGATATTTCAGCCATCTCCTCCTTCTCTTAAAAGAGGAGGAATGCCCATGCCTAACTCAATGTGTGTGGGAGACTTACATGGTAAAGAATCTGATCTTATCGAGCATGTTTATTTTTCTGATTTGACACATTATCTTACCTTATGTATGCAGGACATGGCTCCTACAAGGAGTGACATTACATGCAGATATCATGGCATTGATGAGGCCAATAATAATTCTAAATCTGGCCACTCCCTTGAAGTGCCAAGGGACATTCCCTATCATGATGGGTGCTTCCCAAAGGCACCTAACTTGGGCCTCACTTTCAGCCATGTAAAAGTGACCCATGCAGCAAATAAGTGGTGGGAGTACTACCGACCACACTCAGATCTACTCAAAACAAGGAGTGCACTGCATTGGTACCTTATGTGGGGTTGTGACCCACCTCCTCAAGTGCAAATTTCAGTTTTCATATATGTGATTTTTCTTCCATACATGGATGATATATTGGTTTTGTTTATGGGTTTGTATAGAAAAAAAGTGGGCAGTGTATATGTACCACATGGGATGGAAATTTATCCTGTACTTCATGATACATGTTTTAGATGTGATATTGCTTCACCCATGTTCATTTTTGTTGAGTTTTACACTCCTGAAGGGATATACTATGCCCCTATCATGTTAGCATTGGAGGAGTAGTTTCTTATGTATAGGCTTGATGAGCACTTAGGCCATGAGGAACGCTTGATCCTTGATGGTTCCATCAATGGAGAAGGAGAAGGACTACAACTCTTACCCTGTCAGTTTCTTGAGGACAAGCAACGTTTTGGAGGGGAGGACTGTAATGTTCCCACTTAGCCTTAGATAAGAGGAACATTCAATTTTTTTTTAATTTATGTTTCATGAATAAATGAATAAAGGAGGACATGTAAAACTCCTAAAAAGTCTGAATAAATCAATGCCAATGTGAACAAGGACAAATCAGGGCTATGTAAATAATCACTTGCAGGTGTGAAAGAGGTTTGAACTAAAGACTGGGACAACCTTGACCAAATCAACAACGCTGTCTAGATTCATTGCATCTCCAAAAGGGACAGTGAAGTTCTAGAAGGGGCCTATAATGTGAAAAGGGCTAACTCATTAAGGTGGTTTAGGTTTTACAAGAGCATTCTCATCTTATAAAAGGACAAGGAGGGCAGCAAGAGAAGGTTGATGATAGATTATATTTATGAGTATTTTTCTGCTTAGACAAATACCATTCTCTGCTGTTGAGTGGAGGATTGTATTTGGAATTCCTGTGCAGGAGTTTCACCTCTTCCTTTGATGATTCAAGGAGGAAAGTTTTGTAGAGCTATAAAAAGGGTCTCTTTCACCTCTAATTACCTCACATTAATATGTCAATCCAGGAGCGTTTTGTTATTACAAAGAGTGACTCAATCCGAGGCTATCATTTGTCAGAGTAATGCTAGTAGTACAGTGTTTAAGAAATACAAGAGTAAACGGATGCTTGGCAAACCAATCAGACAGCCTCAAAGACGGATGAATCCAAATCTTAGGGAAATTGTTAAGGAAGAATTGCAAAAATTGTTAAATGTTAATTTCATCTATCCTATTTCAGATATTCAGTGGGTTTCTCCTTTGGTAATTGTGCCAAAGAAAAATGGAAAATGGAGGGTGTGTGTTGACCAGCGAGAATTGAATAAAGCTACTCTTAAAGACCATTTTCCTTTACCTTTCATAGATCAAGTATTAGATACATTAGCTGGAAAAAAGTACTTTTGGAAGATATATGTGCATATATATATGTGCTCCTACTCTCTTTTTTGAAGATTTACTGCTGTATTGGCTCATTCTTTCTACTGTATAATGAAAGGGATGTATCATAATGATTTTTTGCTGCCTTAATACTGATATATCAGTTCTCTTTCCAATCTCCACTGAACATTAGCTAAAACTGCGCAATTCATGAAGCAGTGGTTGCATTTGACTGTAGCCTTCCCCTTTGGGTGATTTTTAGCTAGTCTACTTTTTGGGAGATGTGTTTAATGTGCCTAAACTAAATTTTTTATGATGATATTCCATATATAAATCATATAAAACATAAATGAGGGGAACCTGGCCCTAATCTGCATTATTTTTGCTAAGTTTTCCTTATACATCGTTTTCCTGGAACACCTTGTTGAAAGTTCTAAAAAGGGGTTATTCCAAGATCTATAGACAAAGTCTACAGTTGGCCAAGTAGCCTCTATATCCCACCTTTCCTTTGAAAGGTGACATATCTAGTAAATTCCTCTGTAGTCCATCTCTGAAATAGATTTTTGAGAATCTTGAAAAAAGGATCATTGCAAAATGGAAGTCACTTGAAGTCATTGCAATCAAATTGCTGACCAGTGAGTGAATAATTATGTTAATATTGGAGCATAGAGGTAATTTTATACTTTGAAGTCGAATCTAGTTTAGAAACTTCTAGCCAGAAATATTCATGGAGGGAAGTTAAAGGTTGTGGTACTCGCTACATTCGTAGGGTAGTAAGAAGAGGAATTTTTGGTAACAACAATTCCACTTTTATTTGAGCAAGTCACTATCTATTATCTGATGATTTTTTTTTCATATTCCTTTGTAAAAATGGTTCATTTTCAGTTGAACCTAACTTGAGATTGATTGGAATGACTCAAATTAAGAATTTATTATAAATTTTAAATAATCTCATCAATTCTAATGTTATTGAAACTGTAAAGATCAGCAAAGCAAGTCTTGCTAATATTCTAGTCTGTTTACATGATGCATTGGAGACAGTTGAATTTCTCCATATTGAGTCTCAAGTATATCGAGACGATCTTAATTCCAAACAATAGTCGAAGAGTAATGAAGCCATTCTAGAAAAAAATATGGATGTAGTTAAAAGTCCTAATGTGAAACCTCTTATAAGACCTTGGAAAGATATTATGCATAACAAACATAGCTATGGTTTGGGATATAAAAAATATATCATGGATATATCTTTTCATATTCCTAATTTTTCTAAACCTATACAATTTCGAAGCATTGGATTTCTGGATGGTGTTATTCAAGAACATATTGCTTGATGTTAATAGTGTAATAGATTTGAACATGTGAAATATTACTATTTTGATCTTCACATGTGTGAGAATTGTGGAAACACAATCACTAATAAAACAAATGTTCTAGAAAGAATACTACTGCAAGAGATAAACTAAATTTTGGATGGATTTCTTCTTGGGATTGGTCGAAATCAACCAAGAATATTTATAGGTCATATCTTAGGATATGTTTGAGAGTGTTGACCAAACTTGAAATGATGAAGAATACTTCATCTTCTCACCTTGTATCCGACAAGGGGGAAATTGTTGATGGTAAAGTAAAGGTTCAAAGATCTCAAGTGAGCCTGTGTCAGAGATCTACAAGTGAGTCTGTGCCATAACTTGTACTAGTTAGAGCCAGAGTTGTAGCCAGAGAGACTTCATTTTTTTTCAAATGAGTTGTTTGTGAATGAGCACTTCTAGATTGAAAATTGTTCGAGGAACTCAATTTATAGTTGTAGGGATAGTGGTCACCTTAAAACCACATTTTTGGTTGTTATGTGAACTATTATGAAGGTTCTAGAGTTTGTATTGGTTGATACTTTCATTTCTCCCATATTTTGGTATTTTTTGCGGTTTTCTCCTAAAAACACCATCTCTAGTTTGTGGTCATCCTTGAAAACCAATTTAAGATACATTTAGCTCTTGGTTGAGATGCAATTTTTCCTTTTGAGCTGTCATTCTTGGAATTTGATACATCCCTTCAGATTAAGGGGGAAATATTAGAAAACTAATGCTTGGGATTAAGGTTGGCTTAGGTTTTTCTATGTTGAGTGGGTATTAGAGTTCAAGAATACCGAAGAACGAAATCAACAATTTATTTATGCATTTATATATACATTTTTTACATCATTCATTGAGATCAATTTTTACTATGTAGTTGAATTTGGTTTCCAGTTTGATTGTCTTACATTTTAATGAATTAAAAAACATACATGTTTTATGCATACCATTTAAGAAGTTGAATATATATATATATATATATATATATATATATATATATATTTAATGTTTTGAATATAAGTGAATACATATTAGTGATGTTGAGAACACTATTTATATCATTACACGTATACCAAATAAATAATTAAACCAAAAATACAAACCTATCATAATTTCATATATCAAAATATCTCTATATATTTTTGTAATGCATAATATTTCTATACACGTCTACATACTTTGTCTTTATAGTTTCAAAATTAAATTTATACCCCTTAATAAGTTCAATATTCATAATATTCCAAAACATTATATGAATACTTTTTTCTTCTATCTCTTTCATTTTCTTTGACATCAAAACCTTATTACTCAAAAAATTGATATTAGTAACAAAACCTATATCTTTTTTTTGAAACATATGTTTTATATTAGCAACTATTATTTAATATGTTACTAATATTTTACAAAATAAATAATTAATATTCTCTTTAAATAAAATATTGTAATTTAAAATTCTTAATATATTCTTGGTTATATTCCATTAAAAATGAAATGTCATTTCATATTTTTCCATGTAAATGACAATTATATATAAAAACTATATATTGTGTAATCTGTTTATTCTTTTTTATGTACAATACAAAATATTGAATATTGTACAAATAATATAAAATATTGATTCTCATGTACATTTTTGTAATAATGTTAATATAATTTTCAATATTTATCTATTTCCATGCAAAAACTAATTTCTAACGAAATAACTTGTTAAGTGTTTTAATACTTCCTATATGAATGTTAAATTTTATATTGGAGTAAACTAGTGTGTCAAAAAAAATATATCTAAATACACATTTTTAATGTCCATATTTCTCTTTTATATATATATATATATATATATATATATATATATATCATTAATATACACTTACAAAGTAGTATTATTTATATTATGGTACAAATATTGTTCATATCATCAACATATAGATAACACTCATCAAATAGTAACATATATTTGCTACTTTATGTTTAAGCTTTATTATCCTACTATGTCATGCATATTCTTTATTAAAATATGAATATTATCAACTATTGTTGTTCAAATAGTTACAACCATAGAGTAACAAATTAGCGATGCTTTAACATATATCTTTCTACCATGCTTGCATATATGCTCTCATTAAATTCCAATTGTATCCATTATATTTTTCCTTATTTTACGTAACACATTGTTGAACACCATTTTTTCCCTTTGTGGTTTTTCAGTGCATTTTTACTTTCATATTGTTAAACAAAACATTAAAGGTATGGAATTTTTATTAACATCAAACTCTATTACAAGACTTAGAGATGGAGAGATTATTCGTAGTCCTATTCTACATACTATAGACTTTACATTAACATTTGAAGATTGATATATTTTTCTCCTATCGGATAGAAACAATAAAATGAAAAGCTTATTTTCTTCGACACTTGGGCACTATTTCACATAATCTAAAATTGAAAAAGGTTCATTGATTCAACTTCGGGATTTCACTTTTAAATCTATCCAAAATAACAACTATGTGCTCGAGTTACATTCTTCACATAACTGATCTTCATTTATAAATTCTATAACTATTCTCTTTATTTTCTACCTAAAATTCCCACTCATTCTCACTAGAAAAACACACACTACCTACATTTTACGTTGCCTACTATGTGACCACTGATAGAAGTAATAATTGTACATTATTTTTCCTTTATTTTTTAGGGTTTCGATAGTACATTAAATGGAAGTGCATACTTTTAAAAAAAATATTATTGGTGACCCTAAATTGAACAAAAATGTACATTATTATGAAAAACAACCATTAGAACCCCCACTAAAGCACCTCCAAAATTTACACCTATTGCATCTTTGCATCTGCCCCTAAAGGAATGGGCATTGAAGTTAGAGTCCTCTAAAAAACTAATTGATGCACATTCATTAATACCAGAGTACCCTACCATGTATTTATCTTTGATGCTATCGATGTAGAAGGTGGTGAGATACATATTACATGCTTAAAAATCCGAGGAACAAACTTCCATATTTCCATATACATTGAGAAATTGTACGTCATCTCAAAAGGGTATGTCAAGCTTGCAAAAAAATAATTCAATCATTTA
Source organism: Pinus albicaulis (assembly GCA_034641835.2). NCBI lineage: Eukaryota > Viridiplantae > Streptophyta > Pinopsida > Pinales > Pinaceae > Pinus > Pinus albicaulis. The sequence goes on along the minus strand of CM076576.1, from coordinate 172,000,277 downwards.
AAAAATGATTGGGAAATAAATCTGGATATTACCTCAACCATTGAATCTTGTTTAGAGGATGAGAATTCAATAAAAATCCACAATTTTATGTTCACTCCTATTAGTGAAGTACCAAATTTATCCAACCACGCTATAGTTGATATTATTGGAGATGTTATTTTCACTAGCCCTTTAGTAACCATCATGATAAAGAATGGAACAAAGACACATAACATAACCCTCCAACTGCAAGACACGTCAGGATATAGTATAGAGGTCACAATATGGGGAGTATTGTGTAAAAAAACTAACCTTAACCAATATTATATATCAAATATATTTTCAATTATCACTCTTAAGGCTGCAAAAGTAACTGAATTTAATAAGATATCAATTACTACAACTGTCACATCCAAAATTTCCATCAATCCTATTCTCAAAGAATCATAAGATTTGAGAACCTAGTTTGAGAACCCATTGAAAAATATTGCTTGTCAGTCATTATACACACATGGAGCCTTAGGCAAGCACCCTTTCACTTTAAAACACTTGGTTGACATAGAAAATGAGGGGATTCGAAAGGGTCCAAAACTTTTATTCATTTTGATCAAGGAAACTATTGATTTTGAAGATGTAGACAATTTTTGGTTTATTACATGCCATCTTACCTTTAAAGATCAGATGTGCAAAAAAAAACTCACACCTATTGAGGATGGTTTTTGGAATTTCCAAAGGTGTAATAAACATGTCTTTGAATATGCGTAAATGTACATTTTCCAATTCAACATTAAAGACAACACAAACAAAATCAATGTTACTACATTTCAAGAAGCTACACAACAAATAGGCGTGCCTGCTAGGAAGTGATATGAATATGGGTATAAGGGGAACACTTCTATTAGGGTCCTATAACAATAGGATTCATAAATTTTGAATTGAATTTGATAGTCTTGTAAATATGTACATACCTTTCTTTTTGCAAGTTGTTTTCCGATATTTGAAAAATAATAAAAAAATGAAAAGAGGGTAAAGTTCCTAAAAAATAAAATCAAAGGACTTAGAAAAAATAGAACCGAAAAGAAAAAAGAGATAAAAATAAGACCTAAAAGTGACCAAGTCAAAATGACACTACTATTTACTTTTACTGCAAGAATAGTGATTATATGTAGATTGTTCAAAATTCCATAATCCATGATCAGTTAAACAATTCAATCTTAACTTTTCATGCTTTGAATTTCATGTTTTAGATAGAGAATAAAGATATGTTAAATAGTTTAAACATGACAAATCAATAGATAATTAGAGAATAAATGAGGAGCTCAACAGTTTAATCTAAGCCCTTGGATGAAATAAGGTTAGACTTAGATAGTGTTGGGTGTGGAACCTAATTTTCATCCTGATTCAGAGATCCTTGTTTTAGCTGGATGTATACCCCAGGAAAACTGTAAACCCTTGCAGCGGGGGGGACTTGTCCCCCTCACGGTGTCCGGGGGGGCTGACCCCCCGGTTGGGGGATCCATGAGCCATCGGTCCCCCAGTGGAGGTTTTGGGGGCAGTGCCTCCGAAGCTAAAAATAGATGTAAAATTGCCTTGTAAAAGTATAGTAATTTCTAGTCAATTTGGGCCATTCATTAGGCGGATGATCTGACGGTAGAAGTTATGTTTAATTTAGGGTTTTTTTCCCTAGAAGGCAACCCCCTCTCTTTGTATTAGGGTATTGTATTGCGGCTGTGTATTACATGTGTATTCTCTGAGCGGGAAACAGATAGGGAGACTGTGAGAGAGAACATAGGATATTACATCGGATCTGGTGTAGGTTTTGTCTCTTCATTTTGCTGGATAATAGCAAGGAAGGACTGGCTGTTCGAGGTGGATGTAGCCCAAACTGGGTGAACAACATATATCTGTGTCTCTCTAGATTTATGTGATTTTTGTGCTTGTATTTTCCACATATTTTATGTGTTTCATTGCTCCATAATATATAATTTTCTAACAGATAGATTTACTTCTTTGAAAGAAAAATGGATTTAGGGTTGCAAGCTTAAATGCACCCATGAAAATGAACTAAAAAATGTTAGAATAATGATGGGTAGGTAGAAATCAGTTGTGCAAGACATGTAATAAAACATCATCAGGAAAAAATAACTAATTTCCCCTCCCCCACAATGATCGAGTATTATAAAACCTTTAGTTAAAAAAGGCTCAGAGAATTTCTCTGACTTCTATTGGGACCGGACCGAAGGCTTAAATAAATTATTGGTTGAAAATATTTGATTCCTTAAATAAAACCCATTTCATTAGAATATTCACCCTTTTCCAAAACTATGATCCCTTTTATTAAGTAAAACACATTTTTTCTTATTAAAAGTAAAAACACTACTTAATTTCATTTTCATTCAAAAACACTCAAAAAACCTATAAAGATACATTTTTATCCTAAGTTTATGTGCAAGGAATCAAAATGGGACAAATTGTGTTAAATGACCTTTTTACACTTTACTTAGTTTAAATTTATGTATTTTTATTTATCTCATTCATTACATTTTTCCATTTCATATTAACTTCTAACCTAAAGTATTAAATCCTTATATTATATCCCTCCCATATATATTATTAAATCCATTATATGTAAATATCCCTAAGACCCACTATTTAAATTTTAAACCTAGGTTTATTTATACCACGTGTTAATAAAAAACCCGCCCTTTTTTCCCATTGTTTTAAACATATCAATATAATAATACCCTGGCCCTATGGTCTTTAAACACTTGTTAAAAGGTTTATATACCATGTATAATAGATGTGTGCCCTTGGTTAAAACACTTGTTAATGTTTTAATTTAAAACATATAACATTACCCCCCCACTCACTACTTAACAAATATAAAGTTTTTAAATTATAAATATATATATTTATAGGGTTCAAACTTATCTTACCACATATAACAAACCCCGTACCCCACCTCTGAATGTCGAGCAAATCCACATCGAATCGCAACTGTTCACATTGGCCTTCCCAAATCTAACGATCGAAAGACCTTATCACATTTTTAGTTGCATGATTATAACACTCTCCTGACCACGTGAAATAGGTGGTTTCACCATCTTATCTCTCCTCGATGTGGAAAATATCTATTGGATCGCATCCGATCCAACCAAAACCACATACTGCCTAAATCCAACACGATAACCACATGTGGTTTTTCATCTTCAAATACCAAAATCACGCACTATTCAACATGACCACCATTTAATGCAGGCCATATTAGATGAAAAACGTTCAATAAATTCCTAAACTGTGCGAGTAAGACCTTTTTCTGTGCCATTTCACTATATGCTTCCTCCCGACTCAGAAAACTAAGCCTGTGCCTTGTTTTCAAGCCTAAAACCTGCAATAAACTGTGCTTGCTTCCAAAAGAATTCATAAAGCTTCCAGGGACCTGTCAAAAACAACTCAGAACCTATTTAAACGACCAAATATCTACATAAATAGGTATTTCCAAGAAATGTGAACCTGTTATCATTCTAAAAATAAATTACTAAGGGAATTGAAACGAGTAAGAGCTTAATTTCTTCAAGAAAGCCTCTAGTTGCCCAAAAAAGAGCTTAAACCCTGTCAAAATTTTGAAAATACCCTATTTTAATACTGCATTCAGTTTTAAAAGAGAAACTCGAGTTGGTTTTAGCTTTTAAAGACTTAAAAGAATCTTGAATTACCCAGAAATCCTCTGCAGGTAACCCCTACCCTCTCTGCCCAATTTTAATCAATTTTTATCCCAATATCCACTGAAAAAAGCAAAAGAAACCCCTATTTCTTATTTTATGAACTTGTAAGAGTCTAAAATATAGTTTAAAGCCACAATTGAAATTAAAATCCAAGGGAAAGAACAATTTCTACCCATTTTCATCCAAGAACCTCTGTCAAAGTTAGGAATACTTTTGTAAACCATTTAATCTTATAGGAGAAACCAGAAAGACTAAAAAAGAGAGTTTTAGTAATCTTGAAGGCCTAAAAATGCCAAAATCCACTCCAGCTATGTCCTCCAAGACTGTCATCATTGTGAATCCTCTACAACCTCTTGTTGTAGACATTGAGCATATCCCTTTAGCAGATGTAGACTATAAGATAGCAGATCCAGTTGTTGAATTTAATCTGTTAGACCTCCACTGCTAGAGCTATGAAAATTCCTTAGATCAGGTTGAATAGGTCTAAATTTGGGAATCAAATCTACCCAAATATGTTGTTCCAGTCATTCATTAATGCCTAGAGGTTATTAGGTTCTGTCAGAGCTATTATATGCCTAAACAAAGAGAAATAGTGAATGCGAACAAAAAGGTACTATTTATAATTATTTATGAGGCCATAAACCAGTTGTTACAGCTCAAACATGATCCCAAAGTAGCTCCTTTGTCAATAGAAGCAGTTACAACGTTGTATATTGGTCTTGATTTTCCCAAAAGGTTTCAAATTTTTCAAGTATTCATGCCTTTACATGTTGAAATTCCACAAATCATCCCTCCATATTCTACTTCAAAATTTCCAGAATGTTCAAGGCATGTCATTTCGATGTTGTCATTTATACTAGGATACTTTAAAGATGAGAATACTGATGAGTCCATCCTAGGGTTTCTATATAATTTTTCACTAGGACAACCCCCCTCCGTAATTTTCAATTATGGTGAGTATATAGTTGACAATATCCATGACCAGCTAGTTAAATTTCCAACTGAACGAGTATTTAGATATACATCCTTTCTCTTCCTTATGTTCTTGTATTTTCGTTGAGATTTGAACAAGATGATGAACTTAGTGGAAAGAAGTCGCCTTCACTAAGTGGGCCCGCAGGCTATTTTTGGCGCAAACTCTATTTTTAGACTATGTCTATTTTTAGACATGTCGATCATATTATATGAGTTGCAAGATGCTATTTGTGGATGGTTCTTCAAGTTGGAAAAATAGATGGACTTCTATTTTTAGACATATTGGGAGGAATCTATTTTTAGATTTCCAGTCTAAAAATAGATACATCGAATATTATTAGCTCTTAATAATATTTGGACTATAAACATTATCTTATTCTCTTGGAGCACTTCAGTTAAGTGCACAGATGCAGCACAGGAGCTGACAGAAGGAATTACACTATTCCTAAGGGTTAAGTGGAGCTATTGCATGGATACTTTAGTTAGAACTCATGTGAAAGAGTTTGGTCGAGTTGATTGAGGAAGTTAATGGATTTGTGTTCAGTTTAACGAAGCTAAACATAGTTGAGCTAGTTGTATCTTGTCTAACTAATTGATACACTAGTGAGAGTGGTGTGAATTAATTATTAATTAATTCACTAATTAAAAACTCATTAATCACTAAAGAATACATTAGTTAACTTCAGTGCGTGGACAGTTTCAGTTGAGACCGATGAAGAGATAGGTGAAAGAGTAGTGTGACTATCAGTTGTGACTATACTGTTGCATGATTTGCAACAACCGGTGATTGGAGATACCAATGAGGATTGCACAGTACAATCCAAGTGGTTCTAATTTATTTATGAGCCATTCTTCAGCATTGATTGCGCAGTAGAGGCAGGCTATCAGGTGGCAGATATTGGAGCATGTGTTTTGCTAGATCTAGCTTGATTGGTGTGTAGCAATTAGAGATTGTACCAAGAGCTTGTGAGGAGCTTTGTATGATGATTGTCACATGATATATATGACATATAATATACAGATAGTTGGGGGTTTTTAGCTTTAATATTTCCCATAAAATACTGTGTTCATATGTGTGATTGTTTATGGTTTTAATGTGCGGATGCGATTGTTTTTATTTCCGCAATTAATGATCAATGGTAGAAGAGATTATGTATTGTGAATGAAGTTAAAATATTGTGTGATTAGGAGAATCACGGTGGATAACATATCAATTATTAAAATTTCTACATGGTATCAGAGCAATCTTAATCATTGGAGCAATTGCAAAACATTGAAGCAGTTGAGTTTTGAGCTGGTGGAATTCGAATTTGTAGTAGTGTTTTCTTGGTGTCGAAGTTGAGATGTCTTTCAACGGATTGTGAATGGAGTATTCCCTTGAGGGAAGCTCGAATTATATTGCATGGAAGGACAGGATGGAGGTGGTGCTGGATGACAATGGGTTGAAGGAGTTCATAGATGTAGAAATTCCAAAACCTACTTCTAGCGATGCTGCCATACTTGACGCATGGAAAAAGAAGACAGCAAAGTGTCGAAGGATTCTGTTAGAAGGTGTGAAGGATCACATAGTGTCCAGCCTTCATGTTAAGGCTTCTCCATTATTGATGTGGAAAGTGTTGACAGACTTATTCCAAAGCAAGAGCAACCATAGGAAGTTGGCGCTCAAGGATAGACTAAGAAACATAAAAATGGAGAAAGGCGACAGTATACCCAAGTACCTCACGAAGTTTGTCTAGTGCAGGGATGAGCTGGGAAGTGTGGGGGTTACTGTTGATGACGACGACCTGGTGAGCTTGGCTCTCCTTGGGCTTCCGAAGAGTTGGAATTCCTATCAGGACTCTATCAATGGTCGTGAGAAATTGCTAGGATGGGAGCGAATTTGGTCGGATCTTGTGTGAGAGGAGATAAGGCGAAGTACCAGGGACAGATCTTCACCAAAGAAATTAGATGAATAAAATTATACTTTGGCTGCGAAATAAAGGAAGGGGAAGAGCAATAAGAATGCTTCTCAATCCAGTGTGAAAGGCAAGAAGCAGGACATGTCCAAGGTGAAGTGATTTCACTGTGACCAACACGGACATTACGCTACTAATTGTCCACAGAAGAAGAAAAATAAGCAGGTTGTTGGATCTGCAGCTAGAGAGGCCTTAGCCTTGCAGTTTGAGCTGGATTTTTCACTCATCGCATGCTTGGTCTCAAGTGTGATGGGTTCAGTGTGATTTTTTGATAGTGGTGCATCTTTTCATATGACCGGAGACAAAGATTTGTTTACTGATTTAGATGAGAAAGATCTTGGAGTGCACATTGAGATGGGCGATGATGGTAGATACAATGCGACCAGTATCGGTACCATTTCCTTTGAGAGGGAGTCTGGTAAACCCTTCGTATTGAAGGAAGTGATGCATGTTTTAGGATTGAATAATAATCTAATCTCTGTGGCGATGTTAGAAGACAAGGGATATGATGTTGTCTTTAGCCAGGGAAAGGCTTTCCTGCGTAGTAAGGAAACTTGTGAGACCCCGAGGATAGGGGTTCGAGTTAAGAACATTTATCAATTGTAGGTATATGGATGCACAGCAATGGCAGGCAAGGTATAAGGAGGGGTGAGCTGGGATGATGGCGAGCTGTGGCACAGGAGATTGGGCCACCTTCACCATGGATCTTTGAAAATTTTGTAGCAGATTTCTACCGGGCTTCCCAAAGGTACAGTTGCGCAGTCAGATCAGTGCAGGGGATGTACTTTGGGAAAATTTGTGAAAGCCATCTTTCATGAGAAGGATAATCATGCCACGACGATCCTGGAGAGAATTCACACAGATGTGTGTGGACCTTTCTCAGTAACTTCGACAACAAAGCACAAGTACTATGTGATATTTGTTGATGATTTTTCTCGTAAGTGTTGGATCTTCTTCATGCAGAAGAAGAGTGAGACATATTCAAAGTTCTGTGACTTCAAGGCACTGGTTGAGAAAGAATCAGGGAAGCAGGTGAAGGCTCTTAGGAGCGAAAATGGTGGTGAATTCATCTTTGGCAAGTTCAAGGACTTTTTTAGCGCAAAAGGAATTCGAAGAGAACTCATAGCACCTCATAACCCACAACAGAATAGGGTTGCAGAGTGAAAGAACAGAATGATCGTGGGTGCTACACGAGCGATGTTACATGATCAGGGCCTTCCCATACACTTGTGCGCTGAGGCATGAAATACTGCAATTTATGTGAAAAATCATTGTCGTCATAGGATACTTGGCATGAATACACCCGAGGAGGCGTTTTCTGGTAAGAAGCTTGATATTTCCCATTTGAGGATTTTTGGTTCAACTATTTACATTCATGTAATGAAGGATGCCAGGAAGAAGCTGGAGCTGACCGCAGAGGTTGGGATATTTGTGGGGTACACTAATACACCCCACAACTATCGTGTGTATTTTCCAAAAATTCGCAAGAATGTTGTGCGACGGGATATCAAATTTCATGAGGAGAAAGCCATGAAGTGTTCGCTTGAGAGGGAGCCACACTTGGATGAAGATGAGGAGCTATTAGTTCCTAAGGATGAGTCTCTGGATGTGGATCAACCACAAGAGGAGGTTCATGGAGTGGAAGAGACCACTCATGTAGCCCGGCCTCCCGAGAGGACGGAAGCGCCTCTACAGGAAAATTTGGCAGCCGAAGCCAAGATCTGAGAGAAGGTTGTAGGAGCACCTACATCATAGCGCAGACAGAGATAGTCACCTGAATGGTATACTGGATACATGGCTCTTATGAGAAATTGTATCGTGACGAAGCCATCCTCTTTCGAGGAAGTTGTGCAGGATCCCGCATGGGTAGATGCCATGGTGGAAGAGTATGATTCGATTGTCAGAAATAGTGCATGGGAGATTGTCCCAAGGCCGGAAGGGAAATCAGTGGTGGGATTGAAGTTGTGCAGGATCCCGCATGGGTAGATGCCATGGTGGAAGAGTATGATTCGATTGTCAGAAATAGTGCATGGGAGATTGTCCCAAGGCTGGAAGGGAAATCAGTGGTGGGATTTAGATGGATCTACAAAGTGAAGCAAGCAACTGACGGGAGTGTGGAGAAGTAAAAGGCAATATTTGTTGCCTGAGGCTTCTCACAGATTGAGGGGATTGATTATGAGGAAACCTTTGCACCTGTCGCAAGGTATTCTTCCATACGGACTATTCTTGCTCTCTCAGCGCAGATGGGGTGGCACATTCATCAGATGGATGTGAAGACTGCATCCCTCAATGGGGTGATTGAGGAGGAGGTGTACATAGAGGAACTTGAAGGTTTTGAGATCTTCAGCAGCGAGTCGCATTTGTGCAGGCTCAAAAGAGTGTTGTATGGGTTGAAACAAGCACCTCGTGCTTGGTACACATGGATAGACAGTTATTTCACTGGGCTTGGATTCTCCAAGAGTGAGGCGGATCTGAACCTATACCAGATTGTGGTGGAGGGTAGGTTGCCGATCATTGTACTTTATGTAGATGATTTGATTTTGACAGGTGATGAACTGCTGATACACTCATGCAAGGTTGATCTTGCAAAGGAGTTTGAGATGAAGGACTTGGGCCTCCTTCATTATTTCTTGGGATTGGAAATTTGGCAGTGCACTGATGGACTCTTTGTTTCTCAAGGAAAGTATGCTCGGGAGATACTGGAGAAGTTCAACATGCATAGCTGCAAGCCTGTTGATACTCCTTTTCTTGGTGGATGGAGGAAGGAGGATGTTACTTCGGTAGAGGTAGTGGATGCCACTATTTATTGATAGTTGGTGGGGTCGCTTATGTATCTAGTCAATACACGACTCGACATATGCTATGTTGTTAACCAGCTTTCACAAGCTATGGTCAAGCCTACCAAGCTATTTTGGAAGGCAGGCAAGCATGTATTGAGATATCTCATAGGCACATCAGGATATGGATTATGGTATAGAAAGTCGGATGAGGTGAGGCTATGTGGCTTCACGAATGCAGATTGGGCAGGGACCCCAATAGACAAAAAGAGCACATCTTGAGGGATTTTCAGTATTAGGTCAATAGCAATTTCTTGGTACAGCATCAAGCAGAGATCCATGGCACTTATTTCAGAAGAGGCCGAGCATATGGCAGTGAGTTTGGCTGCATGTGATGCTATATGGATGAGGAAGATCCTGGTCGGGTTGTTCGGTTCACACTTAGATCCTATTGTGATTTATTATGATAATCAGATTTGCTTTAAACTCTCGGTTAATCCAGTATTTCATGATAGATCTAAATACATTGACATCCGGTATCATCATATCATATATTGTGTGCAATGGAAAATCATTTTACTTTCATACATTCCCACGGAGGATCAGGATGTTGATATCTTGACAAAGGAACTCAACAGGAGCAAATTTGAATACCACAGAAGAAGGATAAGGGTACCAGATAATCCTTATCTTGTTGAGAGGGAGTTTTGAGATTGCAACAAGATGATGAGCTTAGTGGAAATAATTCGCCTTCACTAAGTGGGCCCGTGGGCTATTTTTGGCACAAACTCTATTTTTAGACTATGTCTATTTTTAGACGTGTTGATCATATTATATGAGTTCCAGGATGCTATTTGTGGATGGTTGGTCAAGCTGGAAAAATATATGGAATTCTATTTTTAGACATATTGGGTAGAATCTATTTTTAGATTGCCAGTCTAAAAATAGATATGTCGAATATTATTAGCTCTTAATAATATTTGGACTATAAACATTATCTTATTCTCTTGGAGTACTTTAGTTAAGTGCACAGATGTGGCACAGGAGCTGATAGAAGGAATTACGCTATTCCTAATGGTTAAGTGGAGCTATTGCACGGATACTTCAGTTAGAACTCATGTGAGAGAGTTTGGTGGAGTTGATTGAGGAAGTTAATGGAGATGTGTTCAGTTTAACTAAGCTAAACATAGTTGATCTAATTGTATCTAGTCTAACTGATTGATACACTAGTGAGAGTGGTGTGAATTAATTATTAATTAATTCACTAATTATAAACTAATTAATCAAATAAAGAATACATCAGTTAACTTCAGTGCATGGACAGATTCAGATGAGACCAGTGAAGAGATAGGTGAAAGAGCAGTGTGACTATCAGTTGTGACTATACTATTGCATGATTTGCAAAAAACAGTGATTGGAGATGCCAATGAGGATTGCGCAGTACAAGCTAGGTGGTTCAAAGTTATTTATGAGCCATTCTTCAGCATTGCTTGCATAGTAGAGGCAGGCTATCAGGTGGTGGAGATTGGAGCATGTGTTTTGCTAGATCTAGCTTGATTAGTGTGTAGATATTGGAGATTGTACTGAGAGCTTGTGAGGAGATTTGTATGATGATTGTTACATGATATCTATGTCATATAATATACAGATAGTTGGGGGTTTTCAGCTTTAATCTTTCCCATAAAATATTGTGTTCATATGTGTGATTGTTTATGGTTTTAATGTACGCATGCGATTGTTTTTATTTCTGCAATTAATGATCAATGGTAGAAGAGATTCTATATTGTGCATGAAGTTAAAATAGTGTGTGATCAGGAAAATCTCAATGGATAACATATCAGTTATTCAAATTTCTACAATTTTCAAGCAAAGAAGTTTCCTATAACCCTCCAGAAGCTTGATATAGAAGATAATCCACTTCCAATAATCTTTTGGACTTCATTGATTAGAAAAGAGTCTTTAGAATTCAGTTTTGCAGATTTTACAGATAATTCTATCCATCCATTGATAAATATGTTGACCAATACAGAAAAACCAAGGATCAGTGATGAAATCAAGAAAAATCTAAGCTATCAGAGCACACTAGAACTTGTGATTAGTACTTATATGAGAAACATACTAAAATTAGAGTTTTTGGGTCTAATTTTTTACCCTACAAACTACCTAAATATGTACCAATGAGAATATTTGCCACAGAGTCTTATACATCAACAGTTCAACCAACAGATGAGGCTTTAATTTACCTCTAGCTTGTAGAGATTCTTAACCTGAATCCCTATGCTCTTGGTTTGACCTGTTGTTTTATGTTGCATGAAAGATTTTCCATTGCTAAAAACAACATCATAATGTTTGTCTTCCAACATTTCTACCGAGACCAAGTTCTTATTCAAACCTGGAACATGCATAAAATATCTCAAAGGTAATGGTCCCAATTCCGATCGCACTATATCTACCATTGTCGCCCATATCTATATGCATTCGAAGGTCCTTCTCCTCCAAGTCACTAAGAAACTCCTTGTCTCCCGTCATATGGAAATACACACCACTATCAAGATACCACACCGATCCCATGTAGCTTGAAACCAAGCATGCAATCAAATTTAAATCAAGTTCAAATTGTGAGGCTAAGGCCTCTCAAGCTGCAGCTCCAGCAGCCTTCTTGTTCTTCTTCTTCTGTGGGCAGTTAGTGTCGAAATGCCCATGTTCGTGACTGTGAAAACACTTCACCTTGGAAAAATCCTACTTCTTTCCTTTAGCTTTAGAGTTTGAAGGAATTTTCTTCCCCTTCCCTTTCCTTCCTTTGGCACCCAAAGAGAAATTCTCTTCATCTTCATTCTTCGATGAAGAGCCATCACTGGTACCTCGCCTTATCTCCTCTTGCACAAGATCCCACCAAAGTCGCTCCCATCCTGACAGTTTCTCTCGTCCATTGACAGAGTCTTCGTAGCTATGCCAACTCTTCGGAAGCCCAAGGAGAGCCAATATCACCAAGTCTTCATCATCAACAGTAATCCCCACACTTCCCAGTTTATCCCTACAGTGGACAAAATTCGTGAGATATTTTGGAATACTGTCACACTTCTCCATTTTTATTTTTCTAAGCTTATATTTCAGCTCCAACTTCCTTTGGTCGCCGCTACTTTGGAAAAAATCTGTCAAAGCCTTCCACATTAAAAATGGAGTCACTTTTGCATGAATTCTGGACACAATATGGTCATTCACACCTTTCAACAGAATTATTCTTGTCTTTTGTATCTTATTTTGCTATGCGTCAAGTAATGCAGCGTCGCTAGATCCTAGCTCTGGAACATCGCTATCAATGAACTCCTTCAGTCCATTATCTTCTAGCACTACCTCCATCCTATCCTTAGAGGCTATGTAATTCGAGCTCCCATCAAGGGCATACTCCAATAACAACCCATTGAAAGACATTTCAATGTATACTCAACTCTCGCACCAAGATTTTTCTGCAGCAAATTCAAATTGTCCACCAACACAAACTCAACAATTCTTCACAATTCCAATCTTCAAGATTTAACACTGCTTCGATACCATGTAGAAATTATATACAAGATGCATGTATATACATAGATTCTCCTGATCTAAAAATATTTTATCTTCTTGCTAAATACATAATCCTTCCACTGTTAATCTTTTGTGGAAATTAAAATCAATTGCAAACACATGAAGCAATAAAAACAATCACACATAACACAATTGTTTAACGGGAAATTTTGAAGCTGAAAATCCAAACTATCATATATTATGTATGATGGAGATCATGTAACAATATCATACAAAGCTTATTACATCAATCTCTCAGTATAATAAATCATCACACACTAATCAGAAGAAATCTACAAATCCATGCACCAATTTCTTGCCACTTGCTATCCTGCCTCCACTCCGCAATCCCTGTAGAACAATAGCTTTGAATGAATTCAAATTACCCTTGCCTTTACTACACAATCCTCATTGGCAACTCAAATGTGTGTGTGATGCAATCAATGCATCACTATAGTCACAACAGATAGTCCACCTTTCCCTTTCACCTATCTCTCCACTGGGTCTCCACTGGTATTTCCATGCACTATAGTTAACTGATGTATTTTTTCAATTGATTAAAGAGTTATTATTTGTGAATTAATTAACTAATTAATTCACTCCACTCTCACTAGTGTATCATTCAGTTATACTAGATACAACTAGCTCAACTAACTTTAACTCCAGTAACTGAGTTAAACTAAATAACAACTCCATGAACTACTCTTCCAACTCTGTCATAACTTTTCCACTTCAGTTCTAACTGAGTCCTCCATGCATGAACCACGAGTAAACCCTAGGAATTGCATAGTTCCTTTAGCCCACTGATTTTCCAAATCTGTGTAGTGAAATTAAGTGCTCTAAGAGAATAAGTTGTTGTTTATTTTTAGGTTATTATTAAGAGCTAATAATAATCGACACTTCTATTTTTAGATCGACGATATATAAATAGACTTCGCCCAATATTTTAAAAATAGGATTTCATCTATTTTTCCAAGTTGACCAACCATCCACAAATAGCATCGTGCAACTTTTGAAATATGATCACCATGTCTAAAATAGACACAGTCTAAAAATAGACTTACACCTAAAAATTAGCCTGCGGGCCCACTTAGTGAAGGTGACTGATTTTCACTAACCTCTTCATCTTGTTGAATCTCAAAAAAAAAGTAATGCGATTTCGAAAAGTGCTGATCTAGAACAAACTTTTTTTAGCATATATTTGACACTTTAAATTAACTTATGTATCAAGTGTAACTTTTTTTTTTTAAATGTCAGTGATTTTCATGCTGATTTTGAAAAGTGTTGATGCAACATTGACCCCTATTTTTAGAGGGCTTATGTTTGACACTTTAAATTTTCTAATGTATTTAATGTCGATATTTTTTTAATGTTGATGAATTTCGTGCATATTTTGAAAAACATTAAAATTTGTTTTTTTAAAGACAATTTTGACACTTTAAATGTTCTTATGCCCAAAGTATACACAATTTTTTTTTAAATGTTGATTTTTCTTTTAATATTAACAACCATCAAATTGACACAGTGTAGGCAAACTCAACCCATTGAAATGAAAAATTAAATATGAACCAGGAAATTAACACATTGTGTGGGTGGACTCGATCTTTTACAACAAAAACTTAAAAATCAACAATCAAATTTACACATAATGGGATCGAGTTGCTAGTCGACACAGACCTTATGGGAAAACTAAAATAAAACAAAATAATAAATAAATATATAAAAATGAAAAATATAAAACAAAACAAAAATTAAAACATTGAAAAAAAAATTATTAAAAAAACAAAAAAAGTTTAAAAAATAATAACAAGTAAATAAAAATATATACTAAAACATAAAAATAAATAAACATGACCAAAAAAATATTGAGCAGTATAAAAAGAAAAACCAAAAAAATAAAAAAATAGATAAAAAGAAGTAGATAATATATATTAGAACATTAAAAAAATTAAAAAAATTATGGCAGAAAAAGCAACAAATATAAGTATATGGCAAAAGAAACACAAATATAAAAACAAATGTGAAAACAACAAAAAATATCTAACATAAAAACGTAAAAAAAACAAAATTAACTTAAAAAAATAAAAAAAAATACAAAAATACAAAACTATAAAAAGTAAATAAAAATACAAAAAAAAATTCAAAACAAACATAATTATAAAAAAACTAGAAGAATAAAAAAAAAAAAACAAAAGAAAGAAGATAAATTAAAAAATAAATAAATAACCATAAAAACGAATAACATTAAAATTAAATTAAAAAAATAAAAACTTTAAAAACATTATGATAAAAATTAAAAAATTAAAAAAACAATTAAAAAAAACATAGTTAAAAAAAATAATAATAATAAAAAAGGCATAATAAAAACATAAGAATTTTTTTTAAAACAATTAGAAAAAAGATAGTTCATAAATAAATCTAAAATTTAAGAAAATATTAATAAAAAATAAAACAAAAAAAAATTAAAAAAAGAATTAATTAACTTTTTTAAGAAAAATTAAAATTAAATTTCGCCCAACTTAATGGCTGAGCAGCGCTAGGCTGGCAGGCAAATTTTGAGAATCGACTTGCCAGCCCACGGCCGCTCGACCGCTAGGCTGGGTGGCCCTAATTTTATTTATTTTTTTATTTGTCTTTTACTATTTTATTTATTTATTTTGTTTTCAAATTTTATTTTTATTATAGTTTGTTTTTAATTATATTGTTTTTATTATTATTATTTTTTAACTATGTTTTTTTTAATTTTTTTTTTTGTTTTTTCAGTTTATATTATAATGTTTTCAATTTCAGTTTAAGTTTTTTCAATTTTTTTAATTTTTGTTTTTTATGCTATTTTTAATTTATTTTTTTACTAATGTTGTTTTTTTTTTTTTTTTTTCAAATAGTTTTTTAATTCTTTTAATTTTTCTTATAATGTTTCTAATTATTATTTTTTTAAATTTAATTTTAATCATTTTGAAAAAATTATATATATTTTATAATTACCTAAAATTTGTTTTATTGTTTTTGTTTTTTGGGTTAATGTTCTAATTTTTTATTTTTTTTAATTATGTTTCTTTTGAAATATTTTTTTTGTATTTTTATTTTTATTTGCTCAATATTTTTTATTTGTTTTTCTTTTGTCATGTTTTGTTCATTTTTTTTTCTCTGTTTTAATATATATTTTTATTTAGTTATTATTATTTTTTTTATTTTTTGTCTTTTTTTAATTTTTTTCAATGTTTTAATTTTTGTTTTCTTTTAGATTTTTCATTTTTATATCTTTATTTATTATATTGTTTTAATATATTTTTCCCATAGGTTCTATATCTATCCTCGACTAGCAACTTGATCCCATTATATGTCAATTTGATTGTTGATTTTTAAGTTTTCTTTGTAAAAGATCAAGTCCACCCACACAATGTGTCATTTTCATGGTTGTTATTATAGTTTTCATTTCAATGGGTCGAGTTTGCCTACAATGTGTATCAAATTTATGGTTGTCATTTAAATTTTTGTTGCAGTGTGCCAAGTTTTCTTAGGATAAGATTTTAAAGTCATCATATTTTTAGCATTTAAAAGAAACTACTCCCGGAATACTAAATCTTTCATTCAGGTATTAATTTTAAAAAAAAATTAGTAAAAAAAATACCTATAATGTCATGGTTGAAAAATTGTCAAAATTTTAAGGTTTCCAGCATTCTACTATTCCAGCATCGACATTTTTTGTTTTTATGTTGTTTTCACGTTTTTTTGGAGTTTTTTTGTTAGAGTTCTCGTTTTGAGTTTATAGTTCCCGTTTCAAAATTTACGTTGCTAGCACAACACCATCATAAAAAGTTAAGCCGCGCACTTCCAATATGACACAAAAAAGAGATTTGGTAACCTTATTACAACACTTAATGGTTACTTAGTGGTTACTTCATGCAAATAATTCTACCAATGCTCTAGCTCTTCATTAGAATCTGAAACACACGAACAATCGTGCTCGCAACATATTCTTCCATCCGTGATGGGATTGATCTAGTATTCATCTTGCGCAGTAAGATTATATATCTGATCAGACTTAGCATCCCCATACTCATTCTCGACATGCTTTTTATAATGCATAACAAATCAGGTACCATTATTTTCAAAGATCATTTTCCTCTTCTTCAGGTTGATTATAACATCAATGTTGTAAGCCCAGTCAAATCCCAACAATGCAGGATATGGATAACTATCATCAACGATATCAATAACTCCGAAGTCATCCAACATGCCAGATCCATCAATATCTACGCTAATCCCCTGAAATCGCCCCATAGGAATGATCTTCTAGTGATTTTCCATCCTCAGTGGAATTGGTGACCATTGCAGCTTAGGCCTTCTGATTTTCTCCCACGTATACTTTAGAAGAATGTTGGCATCTGATCCTAGATCCAGAATGACTTGATCCAT
This sequence comes from Pinus albicaulis, assembly GCA_034641835.2. Taxonomy (NCBI): domain Eukaryota; kingdom Viridiplantae; phylum Streptophyta; class Pinopsida; order Pinales; family Pinaceae; genus Pinus; species Pinus albicaulis. The sequence continues at coordinate 171,982,883 of CM076576.1, read as the reverse complement.
AGCATAGTCTCTGATTTGCGCAGTCAACTGCATCTTCCGACCAGTTATTTTCTTGTTCTTGTACACTTTGTTTACTATGTGATATTCCAGTCGCAAATTTTCCTTCATAGCACGATTATCTATCAGCTCCTGCAATCCATCTACATCCTTCTGGTCCCTCAGAAATTTCATACACGTATGCAAGAATGACGCCAAGATAGACTGATCAGCTTCCTTTACTTCGACATTCTCCTCGGGTTTATTCTCCAATGGAAACAATTATCTCCACGAGGTAGGTGGCAAAGCTTTAGGAGTCATAAATGTTTTCCTTGCTTCCATGAACGTTTTTTTCTCACTCTACAAATTAACTACAATGTTCTTAAATTAAAATTTTATGCCCATGTCTCTATTACATTCCACTTTTCTTCTGTGCAGTCTCCTTCGGTACTCACACCATTATGCGTTACTATGTTAAAACTTGGATTTTCCTGGCACTATTCAACCCTCATCATTTGTATATTCTGAGTCAGTTGTTGACTGAGCTTCTCCTACATTTTTAGCTAAAAAATTGGGACAATCTTCGATTTCATGACCAAATTCTTGACAATACTTATAGGAATTTTCATTACGATTTTGACAATCCCTAGAAAAATTTGTTAGAAAATTAAAAATTACAGGGAAATGCAACACATAAAATATGTGGAAAACACAAGCACACAAAACACATAAAACCAAAGAGACACAGATATATGTGGCTCACCCAGTTTGGGCTATGTCCACCCCAAACAACCAGTCCTTCCTTTCTGTTATCCAGAAAAATGAAGAGGCACAACCTACAATAGATCCGTTGTAAGATCTTTTGTTCTCTCTCATAGTCTCCCTATCTGTTTCTCACTCCGAGAATACACATACCATACACAGCCGCAATACAATACCCTCATACAAGCAAGGGGTTTCCTTCTAGGGCAAAAAACCCTAAACTAAACATAAATTCTACTGTCAGATCATCTGCCTAATGAACGACCCAGATTGACAAGAAATTACTATACTTTTACAAGGCAATTTTACATATGTTTTTAGCTTCGGGGGCGCTTCCCCTGAAACCCCCCGCTCA
>CM076576.1:171794855-171981690 GCA_034641835.2 Pinus albicaulis | reverse complement strand
ATGTTTCGAATATCACCCCGTAGGTTCAAGGCTACAACCTCCACAGAAAGGTGGGCATGCTACTTAAGAAGGACTCACACACTACCATGCACGTTCAGAAAAACTAAATAGAGTAGAATGAGAAAGTTACCCGTAGGTCCTACGGTTGAAGTAGATCCCGCGGGGTCCAAACCCCCAGCAACCGTCCTTCCTTCTTAACCTGAAAGACAAGAAGAAACAAGCACGAAGAACAGGTTGTATAGCATATATCTACTCTAAATGTTAGTGAAATCCATATAAAACATTAAATAGATCATAATGAATCCTTAAATAACAATATTCTTCATATATAAAAGCATACACTAACACGTATATTTCGGGAACAGCACGGTACTTCTGTATTATAAATAGCATGTACAAAAGTAATGAGTGGAGAGATCACATGATCCTTCCACGGCCTTCGAGCAGACCGTCGTCCGGATCCGTCCAGCCCTTGCCTCGCTAAGACTCCTTCCAAACTGGTGCATACGAGATGACATATAAAGGGATGAGCATCTCAAGGAAACAAGGGTTTCCTATAATGAACTGGGAAAGTGCAGGAGGCACGGGGAATCAGACTTGGATAGGGAACCAACAGAGTATAATATCAATACCTTCTCTCTCTCCCTTAGGCCATACACATGAGGGCTTTTTATAGTCCCTCCAAGTAGTTTCAGCAGTTGGAAACAGTTGGCCACGGGCTGGGGTGGTTGAACTACCTGAGTAACCATCAACCCAGCGCGAAATTAGGGATTTTTATATATTTTTTAATCATTAAAATGGCATACGCGGAAAATTCTAGATGTACTCGCGTATACACGCGGAAAAACACGGGCATAGTCGCGTATGAAGGATTTTCCACTGTTTTTAAGTGAATTTGTCCAAGTCTGTAGGAATGGGTGCCCATAAAGCCATGTAGCAATCATGAATCATGTCAAGGTGAGAAATGATGCGATAACAGATGCCCCCTAATATATGAGGTCAGAAGGGGTACATGATGGCCGAAATGTATTATGCACATAGAAAGAACTTCGCAAGGACAAGAGAGGACTTCACCAGATTTCAGCCTGCCAAAAACCAATGAAAGAAACCAGAGAGTCAACTCATGCTGAGGCGAGCATACCCATGCTCAGTCAAAAATACATCATATAGAAAGTAGTGAATAGATCCAACATGTATACAAGTATAGCTGAACTGAAAGTACACAATGAATCATCTGAGCATGGCCCGGAAATACAAGTCTGAATCAATGTCCAAGTATCACATATAGAAATCTGATCAAAGATGGTGCATCTGGATGTCTGATCAAGTAACTGAATCTCCAAGTACCGGATCATAAGAGGTGGATCAAATGGTACAATCACGCAACTTGGGAGCCAACATATAGGATGCTGCTGTACTGAACTGCAACATATAAGGGTGGACGGCATCACTGGCAGAAAACTGAATGGACTGTCAAAAGTGAACCGAAAAATGCTGATGCAACCCGAGGTCTTCACCGATCACTATGGCACAATTCTACACAATGGGAATAAATGAGCTGAAGTCGACCATGTGAGAAATCGTTGGATTACCGGTCAATGATGTATCCCGTTAACCAACGCGAGACAACCCACCGATAATGATAATGAGTGTCAAGGTGCCCCAGTACAATCTGACAAGTGTGAATGAATGAGTTGAAGTCGAACACTTGAAAGAATCTATCAATCAGGAGGCAATGATGAATCCTCACTGTCGATAGCGAAGAGTCTACCACTGATGACTGCAAACCCTAAGGTACTGACAAAAAGACTCTAGATCTTGTTCCCAGAGCAATGAGTCGGAGTCGATGGGAAAAGATCTGCTAGAAGGAAGGCATTAAGGCATCCCACATCAGTCCAGCGCGAGTGTAACCCGCAGGCCAAGATTTGGAAGGAATCGGACGAAGTAGAGTGACGGAACCAAAACCGAAGTACGTTTCCGACATGCACAAGATGAAGCTAGCGCACGGAAGAAACCCTCTGAACCAACCAATAATGAAAGCTAACACAGAGGCGAGAAATCCACCGATAGGGTCAAATGGAAATCAAGGTACCGCACGAATCCCAAGTGTGATAATGTGTGCTGATGTCGAACACAGGGGAAACCACTCAGTCAAAGACCCACTATGATGATCAAATGCTGAGCATGAGGTCACCTATCAATGATGGAAATAGGCCCAAGGTGTGGCTCTAGGTTTGCTCTCAGAGCAATGTGTCGTAGTCGATAAGAGACAAACCTGCCGGCAAGAAGTCAATGGGGACCTTCTCAAACCAGCACGAGCAGAAGACCAAAACATCTGATGTGATAGAACAAGATACTGACAAGACCGGGAAGGCCGACTAAATAATGAGTCAAGAGACACCGCAGAATGGCCGACTCTGGTTAGACTTCCCTTGAACAAAAGCACGACTCGTGATGACCATGGCAGTAAAAAGTGACATTGTATAAGTCTGTTATGCAGGAGGCAGAACAAACTCTCCATATGATTGGAAGAGATAACCAACCGGGGGAGAACTGACAAGTGAAACATGGTAAAGGCTGAACCTAGGTCAAAACTAAACCATCCCAAATGAAGGAAATATATATAAGTATATGTGCTTTGTTCAAGGGCGACAAACTGACTCTGTACTGCCATCAAAATAACGAAGATACATCCCGTTCCCGCTCTTTTTGTTATATTTGATTTTTTTGTCTTTTTCATATAATAAGCCCGAAAAAGAATAAAAGAATGCTATGGTACAATGGATAGAACGAGTATCAAGAAATCAGATGCACTAGTTCCTGGGATTGGAACAATCCTATGCTCAATGCAAGGTGGCGAAAACTGGTAAGTGATACTCAGAGGAACGTTCCATCCATGGGTAAAAAGGTGTCAAGTCATGATAGCTAAAGAAGGAAAGAAGCATTCCCTTGATGACCTGCGTAAAACTGATTCCCTGCCCCCGCTGTAGTAAAGACAAGATTCCATCCCGTAAAAGTAGTCGAACTTTGCCCCCCAGACCAAGGGTTGAAACTCTGGGTCTGGGACGTAAACGGAAATGACCCTAAAGAAGGATTGGAACTAGGAATGTGTCCAGTCCCAAAGGGGAAACCCTGAAACGAAGCTGATCCACTAGCCATGTTAGACATGGGCATAGATCCAGCTGAAGCAGCGGAAAAGGAAAAAGAGGGATTCCCACTAGAGGGGAACCCTGAACAGAAAGGACCAGAATGAGAAGCATGTGCTTGGGTGAACCCAAAGCCAAACACAACAGCACTAGAAGCAATCGAAGATGAAGAAATAGTGCCCCCTGCTTCAACAGAAGCAAGAGTCTGAATGCCTGCAGTACTCACGACAGAAGCCGCATTCCCAGTCGTGGCCATCGAAAGATAAGAATGATACAGAAGATCCGGCGGTCTCTCCGACTCAGGTCCGATGTACTGAACAACGAACAGATAATCAGGAGGAAGAGGAGATGGACCTGTAGCAGGAGGCTCAGGTACGTCTTCGATTTGAAAATCTTCTTCCTGAGGAAACAAAACTCGCGAGGTGAGCGGAATGCTCCTCTCGGGACCGACACCAGAATCAGCTATGAAACCTTCAGACCTTTGTGGAGGATCTCTCTCCACTACGTCAGACGCCACAGGGTGGTAACCACCTGCTAAATCACTCCTACGCCTTCTCGAAGAAGGCTCTGGACTCTCGGGAGATAACCCCCGGATTCTCCTCGATCGACGAGGCGCTTGATCAGCCACTTTTATAGATTTTATATTAGACTCAAAAAAGTGAAAAGCTAGGCAAGCTAGGAGCAAAGAGCACTCACTAAAATAAAAATCCCTGAGATACAGTCAAGCAAACAGCCTCCAAGTATTTCCGCTCCGGGTGATGAGGACCGGACACCAAAATACAGGAAAGCGAAATATAGGACCTCCCGAAAGCAGTCTGGGATGATTAGGGCCCAGAACAACTAGTGAAGGTATCAGAAACAGTTACGCCGACCTCCTAACGACAGCCTTTGTCGGCTCAAGCACCCAAGCTTCGCAAGGGCACCCCCCAGAAGTACTGCTGAAAGTGATGCGACGTCTGCCTCAGGTACCACGGGTATTCCCCCCCGCAGTCACCTGTGTGGAACCTAGGAGTGGCAACTATGGGCACCAATCCGTATTAGAAGCCGGGCGGAACGGTCTTGAGGTCAGATTCAGCTAATCGAAGGGGGGGTATCCCTCTTCTCAACCTTCACTTCCCCTCGCGCTTGACTCTCGGATGAGAGCTTTCCCGGTCCACCTCACGGAGTTGGATTTCGCTCAATTAATCAACTTCTATGTTTGTTTGAGCGGCCTTGGAGAGTTAACTCTCCATTCACCTATTCCAAGGCCCTACAACCTAGCTAGTTGGTGATTGACACTTAGAAAAACTTGCTAGTTGATTTTAGATTAAATCTCTTATTTTAAGGGCTGTTATATTAAGTCACAAGGATATGGAGATGAAACGTATGGTGTTTTTGACGCAAAAGAAATTAATAAAAACTTAACTACATGCAAATGCAGTTCTTTGTCTTTCGATGAAGAGAAATCTCTATACAGGTTCTACGAGACTAAAAATTGTATTTTTCTTTTCAAATAGCAAACTCACACTCACAAAAACTATGAAATTGACTAAATGATTAAATGCACCTAATGCAAATCACTACAAGCATGTAAATCCTAAGATGCAAATCTCTTAAAGCAGAGTGAAATTCCCAAAAAGTCCTTCAGTTTTAACTCTTCTTTTGTTGCCCAGAAAGCTAATTCTTGAAATCAAGAACTCTTAAAATAAGGACACCAAAAACACTTAAAAACAAGAAGAAGAAATCAAGTGACAACTCCTCCTCAAAATCAAGCCTAAAACTAAAGCAAGAAACTTCACAAAAGCTTCAAAAGTTGTAGCAAACAAAAATGAAAATGCAACAACAAAAGCAAATAACAAGTCAAAATGTTTTTTAAGCCTTTGAAATGCAAAAACAAAAAGCAAAGCAAATGTTTTTTGAGCTTTTTTGTTTTATAGGGAAAGAGCTCGAAAAGACCAAGCACAACTATCAAAATCCAAACCAAAACGGGACCGAATTTCAAGCACAAAATTCAACAATGCTCCCAAACCTTATAAAGCTAACTCGTAGCAAGATCAATAAGAGCAAGAGAAGACCAAAAACTCAGCCAATCAGCCTAGACAAATAGTGCAAACTCGCTGCAACAAAAAACTCCAAAGAAGCAAGAAAAGTTCTTCAAAAGTTGCAACAAAACCTAGCCTATGGAACTCAAGAAAACCAATAAAAAACGAAGCAAAAATCGCAATGCGAAGCACAACACAAAGATAGGAGCGAGTCAGTGAGCAGAAGCTCTCTGTTCTGATAAAGCAGAACAGCCAAGAATGCTCAGAAAGCGATCTTGGAACTCAATCTAGAAGTGCCAGCACCAGAAACAACACTTTGCCAAAAAGACTAGTTTTCAATCAAACGAAAGAGAGAAAAGACATGAAACCACTTCCTTCACAATCCAATGAGTACAGAGACACTGTAGAAACAGGCCTCCACAGCCAGAAAGGACCAAAAAGTCAATAAACCCAAAAATTCAAAATCTGCCTAGGTATACGCTACTTCACAGCTATGCAACCAGCGTGCATACGCGTCTGTGCTAAGGAAAACTCGCATATACGCGGGTTCCTTTAGACAAACTTGCGTGTATACGCGACTGTGTGCAGAAAAAAGCGCGTATACAAAGGAAAATAATGAAAAAAACAAAAAGGACAAGCCTGGAAAAGAAACCAGGACTTCAGACTGACTGCAAGAAAGTAAACTGGACTGCAAATGAAAGATAAAACTGTCGGCAACCTAAACAACCCAACATGAGAATCACAAGAATGTGGTCCCCAGTGGAGTCACCAGTTCTGTTTCAGGGAAATATCACCCTATAGGTTGGTTGGGATACAACCTCCACAGAGCAGGGGCATGCTACTTAACAGAGACTCACACAACCATGCACGTTCAGAAAAACTAAATAGAGCAGAATGAGAAAGTTACCCGTAGGTCCTACGGTTGAAGAAGATCCCGCAGGGTTCAAACCCCCAGCAACCGTCCTTCCTTATTAACCTGAAAGATAAGAAGAAACAAGCACAAAGGACTGGTTGTACAGCATATATCTACTCTAAATGTTAGTGAGATTCATATAAAACATTAAATAAATCATAATGAATGCTTGTATAACAAATATTCTCATACATATAAGCATACACTAACACGTTTATTTCGGGAATAGCATGGTACTTCTGTATTATAAATAGCATGTACAAAAGTAACGAGTGGAGAGATCACCTGATCCTTCCACGGCCTTCGCAGACCGTCGTCCGGATCCGTCCAGCCCTTGCCTCGCTAAGACTTCTTCCAAACTGGTGCATACGAGATGACATATAAGGAGATGTGCATCTCAAGGAGCGTAATCTCCTAGTAGCTGACCGTTACAAAATCTTTTGCAAAATTGCTGGAGCGAGGGTTCCTATTCTCCAAATTGAAATCAAGCACATTTATTAGTGTCGCAAATAGGTAAGACTCTATGACTTTACTTCATTAATTAAAATATTGAAATTGGAAAATATAGGGGTATTTACCTCATAGGTTTAGCATAGCAAATGTAGGTAATTAAACACAAAAAGGATAAATTTTTTTGATAGAAATAGTAAAAAAGATATCCAGATTTGGTGCCCAACAGCTAGACTTCTTATATAGTCTTTTATTTCATAATACCATGGTTCGAAAATCATGGGAAAAGCTCTAACTATTCAAAAAATTCCCATCCCTTTACAAAATAAGAGACTTTGATCCACCTGAAAGTCCCTAAGACTCTAACATATATATATATGTGTAGTGTGCTTCGCTCCTCAAAATGAAGTCTATTTAAAAAAAATTAATCTAGGGGTACCTTGCCCAAGAACCCCCCAACACAAAGATGTGACTCATTTTGAGTCACTTAGCCAATGCGTCCTCAGTCTTCGCTTTGATGCTGATCAATTCCGCCTTCATTGGATGGATTCTCTTGGCGCACTTCTTCTCAACTTCAGGTACTTTTGTAAATAACTGCTCTATGGCTAGCACTGTGATCTTCTTAGCAATTTCCTATTGTGTCTGGCGCAATTCTTTCAACACTTGTCCACAGTCTACGACAAATGACTAGCTTCTGCTTCCAAAGGAAGTGTTATGGCAGTGATAATCATTTCCTTTCTGTGTAGCTCATCAATCTGTCCCTGCAAAAACTTTCCCTCTTAGAGATGGGCATACCACTGTGTTGGCACTAAGGTTTGCATTATAACCTTAATGCGATCCATTTGTTCCAATTTTTCATGGATTGCTACTTCAATCTTCTGCACACGAGCGTACTCCTATAGTGAGGCCCATACGTCCATAAGTTCTTCAAATATTTGGCTGCAATCCTATATTGTGTATTCAATATCGGTAATGGTATTCTTAATATCCACTATGCATTGCTCGTAGACCTTTAGTGAAGTAGCAGGTTGAAATTGCAATTGTAGCTCAAAAATCTTCATCTACGGGCCAAGTCGTACCTTTTCGACTTCGACGTTGGAGTATTTTACTGCCATCTCGATTTTTTCAACTTCGTGCTCTAGTGCTACCTCAGCTTTGATCTTCAAGTCATGTAGTTCACTGTAATTCTTGGAGATGGTTTCCTCCAAATTCTGTCTATGCACAACTTCCTCATCGAGCTCCTCCATGGCCTGCTACTTTTCATCAAGAATTTGGTTTCTCTCTTGCTTAACATCCTAGATAATCAATAAGGTGCATTTCTTGTAGATCTACAATTCTTCGGTGACGCCCTTAAGAAATTCATGCAATTCCTTCAATGGGGACATAACAAGGTTCAATCTAGTGTTCTTGAGGACTAGTGACTCTGGGATGGTGGACTTGTCTGACTTCATAGTTCTATGCACACATCCACCACCGAGTTTTGGTTGCCTCTTGAGAATATAAGGGCATGGAGGTTTTACTGGATCAAAAAATGTGTCATAAAAACCATAATGATCACCTCCTACCATTTCCTGAGCATTCTTCTCCATCGATAGCTCTAATTTTGTTTCAGCTTTCTTATCGGTCACAAGTGTGACTCTCTTAGTATGACTCTCTTAGATTTCCCATATGCATACCTGCGCTACTGGTGCCTACCTGCTCTATCTCCTCCCCTTCCATGGATGGAGTTAATCAATCACTTGGTCATTCATTGAAAATGGATGCAATGTCATCCTCGGTCACCAAGTATGGAAGCTCGTACTAGACCTATGCAAGTTCCTTCTTTGCGCAGATGTACACATAGTGAAAATCTACCTTAAAATCAACAACTTGGAAAAATTATTCAAAATGACTTAGTGATTGTATTGGCTTATGGCTGATCACCATGCCTAAAATAATTTCAAAACCCACCAAAAAGAATTTATCCTCCATCGCCCTTCTTGGCTCCTTAGAATTCCACAATGAGGCATACCTCATAGCCTCGCAAATGTCTGGGTCCATAGTGGGGAACTCTGACTCGTCAGACTCTTTCCATGCCATCAATGTAATTAATAGCAAGATCCACATGCAGTGGAACTACTTGCCCTCTGCCTGAGCTTCTCTATAGTCATCCAAAAATTCTTTGCATAAATATCCTTCCCAGTTGAAGTTAACTCCTTTGCTGCACTGCGCAACCAAAGATAATAGTGGTGCTGAAACCTCATCTGCACAACACTTCCGCGTGATATTTATTGCCAAAATATGTGTGGAAAAATGCACTGTATTATCCTTAATTGAGCTAATAACATATCCCTAGGTTCCTTTTCTGAGGCCATACTCTTGCTTCATCTTGTCAACCAGCTTCTTATATTGATATTTTCCCACAAACGCGTCAGTAGGGTCCAATCCTTGACAAGGAAGTGTAGTCATTGACCGGATCAAAATTGCATCAATGGGAACTATTTACCCCAACCATAGTCTAACGTCATGACTTAGGGCCAGTAACTAGCACAAATAGATTGTGTTGATGTCTTTACGCCAAAATGTATAACATAGAGCATGTTCAAAAATCTTACATTTTGAAGTCCTACCACCCACCTTAGAGGATCTGTCATTTTCACTCTGGAAAATTCATAATAAAGGAAGAACAGGTACTTGTTGGGCATGAAATTCAGGTATTTTCTGCAATTGTTGAAATCTCATTCTTCAATGCACAGTTGTGGCACTTTTTCCAACATATATCCTTCAATCGACACTTCTTCAGGTAGCAAGGGCATAAATATTTTATATTTAGTTGTGTCACGGTCCTTCATGGGCTTTGCAGCAGTTATCTTCCTTAGTGGTAGATAAGGTGGCAACCTAGATAGAGGTTCAACGTTGTCTGCATTGACATAATTGAAACCTTCAGGAAAAAAATCTTCTTCAGACTCTTCAAACTCTACCAGCTACTTTTTCATATCTTGCATTGCCCAATACCATTGTTCTTATTTTCTTTCTATGCAATGTTCAAACTACAACCTTCTTCGCCTTCTTATGTTGGGCTTCTCCTGTAGCATTATATTTCATGGGTGACCTCGACCCTGTTACATTGGCTAGTGGCATAGCAGTCATGATGTACCCTAGCCCTCTTCAAAGAAATTCATATTCAATTTACTTGAAACTCTTTCAAGGCATGCAGCAGATCACTCGACTCTCTCACAGGTGAAAAATCATGAGTGTAAGTCTTGGAGCACAAAGTGTTCGAATGTGGAGTGAGATGCCAGATTCAAAAATCATGATCTCCTTTAGATTCTCCTTGTAAATTCACATTTGGCAGAATATTTTTCTAGTTACACTCATTAAATACATCCCTCCCATTCCTTTAACGGCCAAGACCTTGTCAAATAAATTATCCCTGCTTCAATGCTCATATTTTAGATGAAATTCATCAAACCCTATTTTTCGACGCAATCCTACTTCCTTCGATGTAGTTCCTGCCAGTTGCGAAATAGTGTTGCATCCCACACAATGCTCTGGCTTTAACAAAGCCTTCTGTCGACATAGTATTTTACAGTACCATGCTCTCTTCTAACTTCATGGAGCAATAAAAATCTTCTCTAACCATATAGTCAATGTGAAGTCGTAGGAGCAAATTCATCCATGTATAACGTTAGCTTGCTGCCATTAATACGTCCAAGGAAAAACTCACCATTCAACTTCTCGAGCTGAACTATGCCCCCCTCCGAGATATTGCTGACAACGTAGGGACCCAACCAGTGAATTTGCAGCTTACCTGAGCACTTTGAAAAGTTAATGTCATATAAAACAACTAATTCTCCATGATTTAAATTCTTCTGCTTAATATGCATGTCATGTAAAGCTTTTTCCCTTTCCTTCTGCACCTTCCAGTGAAATCCAATGATGAACTGATCTTCCTCCAACACGATCAGATGCCGAAATCTCTGCTCCATAATATCATTGTCTGCCATATCTGTAACTTCTATGATTATGTTATTAGTCACGTTGTATTCCATCATCATCGCCACTTCCTGTCCATACACCAATCAAAATGGAGTCTGAAATGTCAACGTCTTACAAGTAGTCCTATAGGCACATGGAATTCATAAAGCCTAGTCATCCATATTGACATTTGACATCTTATTCATAGGGGTCACCAAAAATGTGTTAAAGGCTTTAGCCGTTCCATTAACTTGTGGGTAATATGGTGTACTCTTTTGGTGGTGCAGTCAAAACTCCATAGTCAATTATTCAATAGTGATGTTCAAGAAATGCGTACCTTGATCACTTATCGAGATCTCTAGGAAACCAAATCTTGAAAACATATTTTCAAAAATAAACCTTTTAGTCATGTCTACACTACAAATATTCATTGGTTGTGCCTCAGCCCATCTTGTGAGGTAAACTAATGCATTAATAATGTACCACGCACATGTTTTATTCCTTGGGGGGTCAATTGGTCCCACAAAGTCAATCACCCATTTATGAAATGTTTGCAAAGTGACTTGAGGATGTAGTGCCATTTCATCCCTTCTCGATGGTCTTCCAGTCCTCTAACAGACATCGCAAGTGCTATAGTACTCCTTTGAATCCTTATGCACCATGGGCCACCATAGTCCGACCCTCATAATATTTTGCATGGTGGATTTCCATGCGTAATGCCCTCTCGCAACTCCTCCATGCACTTCAACCAAAATGTTGTTTCTCTTGTTCTCAAGCACATATATTCACAATATCTCATCGCACCCCATTGTATATAAATGTCCCACAATCAAATAATAATTTGATGCCTTAACTAGAAACTCTTTATTTTTCTACATAGTATACTCTATAGCTGTAAATACTGTAGTTAGAAATTGTATGATATCTAAAAAATTCTCATCTAGAACCCTAATCGTGAACAAATGTGAATCAAGTAACCCTTCCTCAATATTTTTTGTCTCTTTTCCTATCTTGATTATGAAAAAATGATCAACCCCTACATTCAAACATCACAGCTTGGATATTACTTCAAAATCATATTCTTGGAATAGAAATAGCCATCTGCAAACCCCCCCTCGCCCCCCCAACACACACGTGTTCATCAATTATTTCAGTGCAGAATGATCTATGAACATCTTGAAGTGACCTCCTAACAAGTACTGCCTAAATTTCTACAGTGAATATACAATCACTAAAGCTTCACACTATGTTGTGAAATAATTGCTTTCCACCTTATACAGTTTCCTACTCACAAAGGCTACAGGGTGATCAAGGTAACCTTCTCCAGGATGCACTAACATAACTCCCAAATCTATGGAGGATGCATCGACATGTATGTGGAACTCCTTCCAGTATGAAAAAACTAGAATTGGCGCAGTTACCATCTTTTCCTTCAACACATCAACGTTATTTTGGAATTCGTCATCCCAAAAAAATGAAGCATCCTTCTTTAAGATATTTTCCATCTGTGTACTGATATGTGCATATGCATTTATGAACTTTCTATAATAACCTATATGTTTAAGTGTCATGTGTAGATTATTTACATTCTTCATAGGGTCTACCATCAATCCTTGTTTGAAAAAAAATGTTCCTCAATAATATACCATATGGCACACAAAAAATACATTTCTTGAAGTTCAAGGAGATTCGATACTTCTTGTAGGTATCCAACATCAAGTGAAGGATCGAAACATGATTCTTTAACAATCTGAAGACAATCTAGTCTGGAATATTACACCTCTAGGAATTTTTGTATATACTTTAAATGTGGCGACTACAACTCTAAAAAATATTGTCATCGCATTTCTCAATCCAAACAGAATTACTGTATACTAAAATGAGGCCCATTTAGTCGTGAAGGTGGTCTTGCTCCTATATTTCAGTGCAATCTGATGGCATCCTGAGAACCCATCTGTATAGGAGTAGGTTCTTGCCCTATAACATTCTCCAAAACTTCATGAGAGAATGGTGTCAAAAATGGATCATGCACACATGCGTCATTTAGCTTTCTGAGATTGACGCAAATCCTTATGTCTTCCTTGGTATTTTTCTCCTAGACAACCATAGGGCTAATTCTCTTAGAATCCTCTACTAGTTTGATAATTCAAACATTGAGCATCTTCTCGAGTTCCTCCATTTTCTCTTTGTATTTTGGGTTCAACCGATATGGATGATGTTTCACCGGCTTCGAATCTAGCTTCAAAGTAATGTGGATAACTCCCAAATTTCCTATTATGTCTTTTAATTCAGAGATCTTCATTGGAAATTGTATAAATTATACAAGATTCATGTATATTACCAAACTCCCCTGATCTAACAAATTAATATTATGTTAAAAACATAATCCTTCCACTTAATTCTTTGCGGAAATTAAATCGCCAATTGCAAAACACATATGAATCAAAATCAATCACACATAAATACAATTGTTTAATAGGAAAGCTTAGAGCTAAAAACCCCAACTATCATATATTATGTATATCAATGGAACATGTAAAAATCTCATACAAAGCTTATTACATCAATATCTCAGTACAATCAACAATCATTACACATTGTGATGCAGAAATTTTCGTATCTATGCACCAATTTCTTGCCTCCTGATAGCTGCCTCCACTACGCAATCCTTGCTGAAGAGGACCCCTGAATGAATTTGAATTGGCCTTGCCTTGATAGCGCAATCCTCATTGGAATCTCCAATGTGTGTCAGATGCATTGAATGCATCACTATAGTCACAATAGATAATACATCTCACCCTTTCATCTATCTCTCCACTCGGTCTCCACTGGAACTAACATGCAAGTAGTTAACTGCTGTATTTGTTCAGTTGCAAGTCATTCTCTAGTTGTGAATTAATTAAATAATTAATTCACTAAACTCTCACTAGTGTATCTTCAGTTAGAACCAGATACAACTAGCACAATTGAGTTTAACTCACTTAGCTGAGTTAAACTAAATAATAGCTCACATAACTACTCTTCCAACTCTGTCACAACTTGCCACTTCAGTTATAACTAAGTCCCCGTTGCATGAGTCACCATCAAAGCCTATGGATTGCGTAATTTATTCAGCCCACTTATTTACCAAATATGTTCATTGAAATAAAGTGTTGCAAGAGAATAAGTTGATATTTATTGTCGGTTTATTATTAAGGGTTAATAATAATCGACATGCATCCATTTTTAGATTAGCGATATACAAATAGAATTCACCCAATCTTCTAAAAAAATAATATCATTTATTTTTCCAACTTGATCAACCATCTACAAATAGCTTCCTACTACTTATAGAATATACTCACCATGTATAAAATGGACATACACATAAAAATAGCCCGCGAGCCCCACTTAGTGAAGGTGATTAATTTTCAGCAAGCTCATCATCTTGTTGAATCTCAATAGTCCCTCTCAACAAGATTGGGATTATCCTTCACCCTGATCCTGCCTCTATGGTATTCGAATTTTCTCCTGGTGAGCACCTTCATCAGAATATCTACATTCTGATCTTCTGTAGGAATGTACTGAAGAAAAATGATCTTTCGTTGCACACAATCTATGATATGATGATGCCAGATATCTATATGCTTAGATCTATCATGAAACATAGGATTAATCAAGAGTTTAATGCAACTCTAATTATCACAATGTATCACTGTAGGATCTAAATGAGAACCAAACAAACTGACCATGATCTTCTTCATCCATATAGCCTCACATGCAGCTTGACTTACTGCCATGTATTTTGCTTCTGCTGAATTGAATGCCACTGATATTTTCTTCCTGATGTACCAAGAAACTATTGTAGATCCGATACTAAAAACCCCTCCTGATTTTTTCTTTCTGTCCATTAGGCTTCCCGCCTAATCTGCATCCATGAAGCCATGCAACTTCACCTCATTGCTTGTCTATACCATAAGCCATACTCAGATGTGCCCCTGAGATATCTCAAGACATGGTTTCTTTCCTTCCAAATGAGTTTGGTAGGCTTAAACATCGC
The DNA here is from genome assembly GCA_034641835.2 of Pinus albicaulis. NCBI lineage: Eukaryota > Viridiplantae > Streptophyta > Pinopsida > Pinales > Pinaceae > Pinus > Pinus albicaulis. Next base: position 171,967,164 of record CM076576.1, on the reverse strand, counting down.
TTGACTAAGTCGGTTCACCGCATAGCCTATGTATGGTCTTGTATTAGCTAAATACATGAGAAAACCCACCAACTGTCAATAGACAGTAGCATCCACTACCTCTGCCGATGTAGCATTCTCTTTCTTCCAATTTCCTGGAAGAGGAGTATCCATCGGCTTGTATTCCTGCGTGTGAAACTTACCAAGTATCTCCCGAGCATACTTTCCTTGAGACATAAACAATTCACCTTCTCGCTGCCATATTTCTAATCCAAGGAAATAATTAAGGAGGCCCAAATCCTTCATCTCAAACTCCTTTTTAATATCTTCCTTGCATGAGTATATCAACTGCTCATCACCTGTTAGTATTAAATCATAAAAATAAAGAACAATGATTAAAAACCTACCCTCCCCCACAATTTGGTATAGGTTTGCATCTGCCTCACTCTTGGTGAAGCCAAGTACAATGAAATATCTCTCGTTCCATGTGTACCAAGCACAAGGTGCTTACTTCAGCCCATACAATTCTCTTTTGAGTCTGCACACATGCGTCTCACTACTGAAGATCTCAAATCCTTCAAGCTGCTAAATGTACACTTCTTCCCCAATGATCCAATTAAGGAACACAGTCTTAAAATTCATCTAATGAATGTGCCAACCCATCTGCACTGAGAGAGCAAGGATGGTCCTTATCGAAGAATATTGTGCGATAGGTGCAAAGGTTTCTTCATAATCAATCCCCTCGATCTGTGAGAAGCCTCAGTCAAAAAATCTTGCATTATACTTCTCGATGCTCCCATCAACAACTTTATTTACCTTGTATATCCATATTGAACCTACCAAATATTTACCAACTGGCCTTGGAACAATCTCCCAAGCATTGTTTCTAACAATGGAGTCATACTCCTCCACCATGGCATCTACCCATGTGGGCTCCTATGCTCATTCCTCAAAGGGAGATGGCTTTGTCATGATAAACTTGCTCATGAGAGTCATGTATCCAGTGAATCGGTCAGGTGACTATCTTTGTCTGTGCTATGATGTAGAGACTCCTACATTCTATGCCACATCAAGCTTCAGTATCTCAGCTTTTTTGGTATGCCTTGTACCTGTTCTGATTTTTGGCTCTGCATGATTGGACTCCTCCACTCCATGATCCTCTTCCTATGGCTGATCCAAATCTTGAGGCTCATATTTGGGAACTAGAAGTTCCTCCTCTGCATGAAAGTGTAGATCCATCTCAAACGATAACTTCATGGCTTTCTCCTCATTGAATTTTATATCTCGTCACACCACAGTCATCTGAATGTTTGGAAAATTCACACGATAATTATGGGGTGTTTCTGTGTACCCCACAAATATCCCAACTTCTGCAGTCGACTCCATATTATTCCTGGCATCCTTTGTCACATGAATGTAAACAAATGAGCCAAAAATCTTTGAATGAGAAATATACAGCTTCTTACCAGTAAAAGCTTCTTCATGTGTACTCATTCCAAGTACCCTTTGAGGACAACATTTTTTCACATAAACTGTAGTGTTGCATGCTTCCACCCACAAGTGGATCGGTAGGCCCTAGTCATGCAGCATAGATCGTGCAACACCCACGATCATTCTGTTATTCCTCTCCGCAACCACATTTAGCTGTGTGTTATGAGGTGCTATGAGTTATCTTTTAATTCCTTCTTTGTTATAGAAGTATTTGAATTCGTTCGAGATATATTCACCACCATTATTTCTCTGTAGAGCCTTCATTTGCTTCCCTGACTCCTTCTCCACCAATGCTTTAAACTCACATAACTTTGATAATTTTTTACCCTTATTCTGCATGAAGAATATCTAGCATCTACAAGAATATTCATCAACAAATATAACGTCATACCTATGTTTTTCTCTTGAAGCAACCAAGAAAGGTCCACACACGTCTGTGTGAATTCTCTTAGGGATCACCAAAGCATGGTTCTCCTTCTCATGAAAGGTGGTATTCACAAAATTACCCATATTACATCCCTTGCACTGATCTGACTGCTCAAGAGTACCCTTGAGAAGTCTAGTACAAATATGCTACAAAATATTCAAGGTACCATGGTGAAGATGGCCCAATCTCCCGTGCCATAATTCACCCTCATCTCGGTTCACCACTTCTGCTTTTCCTATAATTGCAGCACAACCATCTACCTCTAGCTTGTAGAGATTCTTATCTCAAATCCATATCCTCTTTGTTTTACCCATTGTTCTATGTCGCAGGAAAGCTTTTCCCTCACGGAAAAGAACGTCATAGCCTCTGTCCTCCAACATCGTGACCGAGACAAAGTTCTTCTTCAGACCTGGAACATGCATGACATCTTTCAACAGAAATAGTTTACGTGACTCCTTCTCAAAGGTAATATTTCCAATTCTAGTCGCACAGTATCTACCATCGTCACCCATCTCTATATGCATTTGGAGATCTTTCTCCTCACAGTCACTAAACAACTCCTTGTCTCCCATCAAGTGGAAGGAAGCACCACTATCAAGATACCACACCGATCCCACTACGGTTGAAACAAAGCATGCCATCAAAGAGAAATCAAGTTCAAATTGCGAGGCTAAGGCCTCACCCTCTGCAGCTCCAACAACCTTCTTTTTCTTCTTTTTCTATGGGCAGTTAGTGGCGAGATGCCCATGTTCGTGACAGTGAAAACACTTCACCTTGGACAAATCCAGCTTCTTGCCTTTAGCCTCAGATTTTGGATGGGATTTATTCACCTTCCCTTTCCTTGCTTTTTCAGCCAAAGCGCAATTCTCTTCATCATCATTCTTTGATGAAGAACCATCCCTGGTACTTCGCCTTATCTCCTCCTGTACTGATCCCATTAGGTCCCCGTAATTTTTCAGATTGGCAAGGGAAAATGTACAAGGGTAACATCGAACCAGTCTTTAGAGTCCTAGCACCTAGCATTCCTGGACTTAGAGAGGGATCTCTCTATTTTTTATGTGAAAGATGTAATCTTTGATAACTTTCAGGGTTTTTATTTTAGGCTAGTTATTAGGTTTAGGGTTTGTTTGTTTGTTTGTTTTGATTGGTCGGGTAGGTTGTCAAGGAAAAAAGATAGAGTAAGAGAGGTTTAGACCATTGGGCTATGGAGTCTAAAATAGGTCTAGAAAGGTAGAACAATAGGTCAAGGATTCTTCCGAGGGAAAGTTAACAGGTTTGAATGGATATTCAAGGCTTAGGTGAGTGGAATCAACATTAAATTGTGAAAAGAGTAGGTGCAAAGGGTAGTTAAGAATCCTTTGTCAAATAATACAACAAGAAAGACCTCTAAGAATACTATGCAGAAAGAAAACACCAAAGACAGAGATTACCTTACTTCTTTTACCAAACCCTAGTAAGCAAACATCAAGGCAAATAACCAGCAAACCCTAGAGAGCCATAAACTTGTATAGTCTCTAGTGATTTCACCTTCAAGAAAAGAAAAAATGTAAGATAAACATATGATAGATATCAAGGAAGAGGGAACTCCTTACATCACTGATTAAGCTATAAAGACCTCCAAATAAACTATTTAAGATGAGAAAAATGGCATGGCGAATCATAGACCTCTTTAGCTAAACCTAATCAGCAATACTTCAAAGTAAAGATCTTAAAAACAAAGTTTAAGCGTTGGCAAAGAGTAGGGATAACCATAAAAATACTTTGACATATGCTTCATTGAATCATATTTAAGATAAACAAGAATAAGTGGGTCTAGAGAGCAACTAATAATTCTCTAAACTGAGCTAGCAGAGGAAAACATGAAAGCAAGAGAAGCAGATAGACTTAATGAACTTTTGATAGCATACCTTAAGCTAAAACTTCTGTTCTAATGAAAGAGAAGGTTGAAAAAATATGTAAAACATAAGAGAGTGAAAAAAAAAATGAGAAAACATCACCATTATCCATGTTCATGAATCCTCCAAAGTGCTTGGCTCCGTTATCATTTATTCCAAAAGGATTACAAGGCTCCAAGGCTAAAAAATCCTCACTACTCCAATGCTATGAGCTATTTCTCCACAGTCAACCAAAAAGAATAATGAAGCCCTCATGCAGTGTTTAACTTGAAAATGAGGAGGTGAGAAAACCCTAGAGGCTTATAGAAGCCATTAATTGCTCATAAATATCAATTTTGTTCTTTGTGACCATGCAAGGCCCAAGGCACAAAATATCTAATGAAATAAATGCAAAATATCTTCTCTACCAATTTTGGAAAATAAAACTGACTTCGAGGCCTTAAAAAACTTCCATAAATATCCCAGTGCGTTTTTTTGAATTTTTTTTCAAGGGCGGATCATTGAGATTCAAGGATGCATTTCCAAGCCAAGGTCGCAATGCCTGGACGGGAAATCTGGGTCACCTTGCAGCTGAATGTTGAAGGCCTTCCTGATGTCAGAATGAGCTCAATGATAGCTCGTTGGAAAGATTGTCGAGTCTAATTTACAAAACGTATTCTATTTTCCCATTTGGTGTCCATTTTATTTCCAAGAAATTCAATCTAAAAATACTTCTCAGAGCACAGTGCCAACCCTAAAAATTGGGCAAAAAGGTGAAATTTTGCATGTTTTTGGCCCTTTTGCAGGACTATTCTTACTCCAAATGAGCTGAAACTTGGTGACTGTGATGTCGTTGGCCCAAGGAACCCAAAAATTCCAAGTTTTCCTCCAATGGATTCCTGAGGAAAAAGCGCAGTGCCATGGGTGTTGCGCCCTTGGCCCTTAAAACAATAAAAAATTCATAAGTGCGGAAATGTGCCCAAAATTTCAAATTGTTTTGGCCATGGTGTTTGGGATGTCCGTATGGATGAATCAAATAGGTTTTCAAGGTTTCATTTGTCTTTTAGCTTCCTTGGTGGCTTTCCCTCATTGGCACTTTGACTTACTTTCATCATCATTTCTGCTGCTTTATTAATGTATCTTTGACCTATTTCCATCATTTGCATTAATATTTTCTGCCTCATTATTGCCAAGAGTATCATTGTCCTCTGCCTCTTCATCATCATCATTATCCTCTCCCTTTTCACCACCACTTTCTTCATCCTTAGTTTCTGCATCTTTTGTATTTGAGCCCTTTCTTTCTTTGAATTGACATATGCCCCACTAACTGATTCCTTACTACTGTATTCATCATTGATTGATTTCATTTCTCCTCATTTTCATTTCAAAACTTTTCCTTGAGAAACTTTAGGATTGATATGAACTTTATTTGGAAGAGTGTATACAATAATAGTAAGGGGTCCTGTAAGGGATGAGAGGAAGGAATGAATGAATATGTATATTAGGGTTAAGATAGAGGAAAAAAACCCTAATGAAAACCCTTTTTTTCTTGTTTAAAACTCTATTTCATTACTCTCTATCTCATTTACCTAACTTTTGTTTTCTTTTCAACGTTTTCTTTCCTGTAGCTTAATTCATCATTGTTTTTGCCTACTTGTATTTGCTTTATTAAGATTTATTCTACTCCCTCAATGCTCTTGACTACCCTCTTGCTTTCTGTTTCCATTGACATCACTTCTAGTGCCTTCTTCTTCACTCAGCACGTTTCTTAAAATTGTAAATATTAAGGGAATTTAGGTCTAAAATGGGTCTGGAGTAAAATGTACAATCAAAATTCACTTTATGAGAACCAATCACATTTTAGGGGATAACATCATCCCTAATGGTTGAGGTGACATTACTTGAGTTAAAGATACTTACTTGTCACATTCTTAATGGTGGATAAAAGCTCATGGTTAACCATGGTAGTGCTTTAAGTACTTTTAAATTCAAAGTAAAGTACTCATAATAAATTTCATTTCACACTTTTTGAATAAAAATATATGATTTTCATTTCGTATTACTTGAAAGAAACAATGCATATCCCTATACATTTATTATATTATATTGCTGGGATAACATCGAGAGAGGGGGGGGTGAATCAGTATTTACTGCATATTCTAAACTTTTAATTTTTCTTGCTTCTAAAACCCATACGCTACTTTCCTGATACAGACTCGCGTATATACGCGGATACCCTTTATGAAACTCGCGTATACACAGAGATCTAACTATGTCATTAATTCTTCACTTATATCATTCCATCATTCATTCATCAGATGTTTAATAAACAGTAAACATGTGCAGTAAGAACAGAATAAACCATCACACAAAGAATCACACATGAACACCAGGATTTTTAGGTGGAAACCCAAGTCGGGAGAAAACCACCGCTGCAGTTGCTCAGCCTTCAATATTTTGTTATAGAGAAAACATCTTACAACATATGTGCTGGCGCAGACTTGACCAGCACGCAGGCACCCACCTGCGCTCGTTTACCAGCCTCTCCTGGAAGGGAGCTCCAACCCCCTGACTCGTTTACCAGCCTCTCCTGGAAGGGAGCTACGACCCCCCGATCTCATTTACCAGCCTCACCTGGAAGGGAGCTACGACCCCCCGACTGAAGGCTACAACCCTCAGCACCTCTATGGACCACGTTTCATCAATTTTCACACTGGATCCAAAGCTTCCTCTAGGACACCACTTGCAGGCCACGTTTCATCATATTTTCAGACTGGACCCACTCCATACTTTTAAGCACAGTCAACCATGAAACAGATACATATAACTCACTGACAGATATCAGTAAACCAGCAGAACAGATCAGACATTTCTTACCACAGACTTCAGCAAACCCTAGTTTGCATACGCGCTTTCCTTTCTCTGATGTCGCGTATATACGTGCTTCCGTTCACATAAACCAGCGTATACTTCTGTACATATTACAGATCCAATTTCATTGCGCATACGCGCTTTCTCTTCAGCGAAGCCGCGTATATACACGCTTCCTCTTCGCGGCAAAGTAGCATAGAGTATTCCTAAACTTATTACAGTAGCTTCATACTTCTTCTCGCATCGATATCTTGGGCCCAGATTCAACCCTACTTACGATGTTCGCCTCATCTCGCATCTAATCATTCCATAAACAGACGAAGGGAAAGAAGTGTATTTCGTATATAGACTCTTCTCAATCACTCCCTCATCTGCATCTTATCTGAGCCCAATATTCGTATCTTTCATTCAGATCTACTTCAGAGAGAAGTATTCATTCAAGCTCAGACATCTTGCACCCACACACCTCATTTGCACAATGAATTTCTTTTCCTTATATAGGTTTACCCTTTTTCAATACCATGAGCCAAAACCACATTACTTCCGATGGTATTCCTAGACGGGGTCATTTAGACGAATCATTACCCAATACAATGGGTCAATACCATGGTGGTTACCCCTGGTTTTGCACTTTTTGAGCGCTTTTGCCCATACGCGACTTGGAACGTTTATTCCCGCGTGCATACGCGACTTCCCCTAGGCAAATCCGCGTATGCCTAGAGACATACTCTTTTCATCATAGATCTATCACATGCTGAATTCCTTTCTTCATTGCCTTCTGTACTCACTGTAGATACATCAGATTTAGTTCATCAAGACATGTTCTATCAAGCACAACTTCATCAAGTAAGTTGCCATCATCTTCATCAAGAGGGTTGCCTTTCAAGGACAACATTCATCATCATATTGCTAACAAACATCATTTACCAAGTCCATCACGTCAAGAATAACTTCATCAGGTGGATTGCCATCAAGGACAACACATGTCAATAGTCACATGTCTTCATCTTCATTCAGTGGGTTGCCATCAAGGACAACACTCTGCATCATATTGCCAACAATCTCCCCCTTTGGACTTGATGGCAACCACGATGGTGTTTGATCATCAAAACAGATAGGTCCATTGAGAATACAATGACACCATGTCACTCTCCCCATTCTTTGACACCATTCTTGCTCTCCATTTCAAACACCATGTCACTCTCCCCCTTTGACATCAAGAGCAAAGGGCGGAGATCAAAGTACTTTGCCTTCTGCCCTGCCTGCTCATGTAGAAGAAGTGTTCTGCAGATCTGATGTATACTGAAGTGGCCAAGCTCCCCTTGAGTTCATGCTGAATCTTCAAACATGTTTTCCAATGAATTACATGACTCTATGAACGTCCTATCACCAAAGACTCATACTTACATCAAATATCCAACCAAGTGGATTTTCATATGAGACTCACCTACCCAACCAAGTGGGTTTACAAATTTGACTCAGCTACCCAACCAAGTGGGTTTACAAAATTTGACTCAGCTACCCAACCAAGTGGGTTTACAAATTTTGACAAGTCCTTACATGACTGAAATTTACAATTTTACATCATGGGTCTCAACATGACCTTTTCATCAAAATACAAATATGACTTTAAGACCAACACCAGAAAGTCCTCAAGAAAGAGAACATATTTCAGAGCCATCATAATGCCAACAATGCATTATACTCAGCAAAGCTAATGCTCCCCCTGAATCTATGCATCCAAGCAACCTTTCCATATGACTAAGGCTCCCCCTTAGTTTGTGCATCCTGAACACTTTCACCAACAAATCATCAAGGCATCTTTATCAAAACATTAGAAATAGAATTATGAGAACTGGAACACCACCAGAGATACCAAACAGTATCAGAGATACCAAAACAGCACTGCAGCTGTGCTGAAGAAAGCTGACTCCAAACAGAAAAATGTCAGCAATCAGACATACGCGGTTTTCTGTGCATGAACTCACGTATGTATGCGACTTTGTTTCAGGAAACCCGCGTATCCAATACCATCTTCTAAATTTTAACCAGATCTGATCCTCTGTGAGAAAAAGACAGTGTTCAGCTTCTTTCTGGGATATTTGAATGCTTCCCTGGACTACAGATAGATAGAACAGTGTAGTTGTGTCTTCAAGCGTCATCCAACGGTTGTAGCATAAGCACATTAGGAACCAAGCCTTCAGATTCTTTGCAGCATCAATACAATCTTTCCAAGAGAGATTATCATACCAGAACAACATCTTCAAATATGTGTCAAGCAATCATCCATGTGGTCCAATATCATCAAGATCTTCAAGATTTAACATGAAGTAGCATATGTAGGCAAAAGATCTCAACCATAGTAACAAACTCTGCATGATTTATTTCTGAATCAAACGACTTCCAACTCATCCATGTGTGAGCACAAAAGATACTTTTCAGTAAACAGGGATCAAAATCTCATCATAATAAACCATATACCAAGTCATCATCATTTGAGCATGAGTATCACAATAATCAAATAATAAGCAGTCATAGTGCCAACAATGCAATCATTAGTCTTCAACCTGCTGCTCCCCCTGAACCGGTGCTCTTTCTTAACTTGTGCAACCTGAATACGTTCATCAGCAAGTCATCAGCAACAATCTCTGCATGATCTGTCCTAATCTTCGAATTATAAGACTTCCAATCTTAGCAATGAATACTCTTCATCAAAAAGCAAACAGGACTCATCCATAATCTTCAACATAATACATCAAGTATCATATCATCATTATTTAGAACTGAGGAATTAAGCTGATACAGAGTCAATAATACAGTTTTTAACAATCAGACTGATACTCCCCCTGAACCTCTGCTCCAGATCTTCAGCTATCATATAAATTCTCTTATCATCAATGCATACGCGACTGTGTCTGCTGGAACTCGCGTGTATACGCGACTTTTGTTCATCGAACCCGCGTATGGAAAGTGAAGCATAGAAATTTTTCATCTTCCTTCATCTCCTCCTGAGCTTGTACCTCCTGTACCTGTCTTTTCCACATCAGATGCGCTGTCAGAAGTAAACATAACCAGAGTAATCAAATCAACCATGAGAGTCATCATACATTGCTCCCCCTGTGACGATACATTACTAAATCTCATAATGTATCCCACATCATTCCTGCAGTCAATCAGAGAAGTAAGCTTCAGAAGCGGATGACTGCAGTAGGGTCAGAATTCCCTACGTTTCTGATCGGTCCTCCATCTTTTTCTAGATTTGTTTGATCTTTCTATTTGTGTGCTGGAAGTTGTCCAATTTCTCATATCTGTTCAACCTGCATTCCTTTTCTACATGTCCATACTTGTTACAAGAATAACATTTCATATGTCCAGAAAAATAAGCATAAGAATCATAATGAGTATTTCTAATCTTCCTCCTTTTACAATCAGCTGCTTTATGTCCATACTTGTTACATGAGAAACAATATCCCTTGAAGCTATCAGAGTACCTTTCTGAGTAGAATCTGTTTGTTTGTGGCTGAATTCTTCTGCTTCTGCAATTTTCTGCAACATGCCCATAATTATGACATTTAAAACATTCAACATTCTTAAATGAATTCCTTTGAGGATTCATGTTTGTTGGTTGATCTTTTGTCTCTTTCAACACTTCAGGTTTTGCATTGACATCCTCTGAGGTTTTTGCACTTCCTTGTGAGCTAGATTCTCCTTTAACAGTTTCATGGAAACCAAGACCAAGTTTGATAGCAGGAGACCTTTGATTACTCAGAATATTGTCCAAAATATTAGTACTATCTTGAAACCTCAAAAGTTTAACCTTTTCTTCTAATTTACCTTTGAGAATGTTTACCTCAACCTCCAAGGCTTGATATTGCTTTGTCATGCTTTCTTCTTTCCTTCTTCCACCTTCTACTTGATCCTTCAGATTTAGAATCTCTTCTTTCAACCAATTTTCGTTTTCTTCACATGTTTGTTGCAGCTCTTCATTCTTCTTATTTGATTTTTCCAGATCTTCTTTGAGAGAGATGATTTCTGCTTCAAGGCCTTCCTTTTCAAATGTTTGTAGAGGTTCCTTAATCTTCTTACTTGATGCTTCAAGATCTGTTTGTAGAGAGATGACTGCAGCTTCAAGTCCTTCATTCTTCTTGTTTGATTTTTCGAGATCTGCATTTAGATCGTTGATTTCTGCTTCTAGTTCTTTAATTCGATTGGATGCATAAGTATGAAACCTTTGATACTTGTCCACCTGTCCATTTAGCATTTCTATTTGTTTTTCCATTTGAGAGATCATCTCTTTGTTGATAGATTCTTGCGTCTTAGATGAACTTTGTAGTTCTTCAACTTTAACCTTGAGAGCTTCTTCTAGATCCACAACTTTACTTTCACTATCTTCACTATTGTTTGCACAACGAAGATCATTCAAAGGACACCAATCACTATCAGATTCATCTTCTTCAATTTTTTCTATACAGGTTTTCTGAGACATCTCCTTGCTTCGAGTAGCTTTCTTCTTTTTCCTCTTTGTCGTGAGCACTTGTAGAGCTTGGTCAGAGTCTTCACTTTCACTATCATAATATTTGCATATACATTTAAGTAAAATACAAGAACAACGATTAATACCTGTTTCATCTCCTTCAGTTTCTGCTGTACATGATTTCTGAGGTATCTGCTTGCTTTGAGTAGCCTTCTTCTTTTGCTTCTTTTCCATGAGCACTTTCAGATCATGGTCAGAATATTCTTCATCTTCACTGGATACTTCATCATCATCTTCATTTGCATAAAAAATCTTCCTCTTTTCAAATTGTTTCCCTTTACCATGTTTTTCTTTATAAGGACATTTAGCAGCATAGTGACCAACTTTTCCACACTCAAAACATTTGAAGGGAAGCTTACCTTTGAATCTTCCAGTACCTAGTTGGAGCTTTCTCACGAAATTCGCTTCTTCTTCATCGGATATATAGCTGGGTTCTTTGACAACTTCCTTTTCCTTTCCTTTTGTAGATGCCTTAAAAGCAGCTTCTCTTATTTGAGAAGGACCTCCTTGTCTCATTTCAAAAGCAGTCAGAGTACCATGTAATTGAACAATAGTAAGCGTTTGCAGATCTTGCCTTTCTTCAATAGCTGAAACTTTAGAGTCAAATTTTGAAGTCAAGGATCTTAAGACCTTTTCCACCAGAGTAGTATCAGTTATGGTTTCACCCAGATTTCTCATTCGATTTACAATATCATCTAGACGAAGAAAGAAACTGGCAACACTTTCATCACTATGCATCTTCAAGTTTTCATATTCAATTCTAAGAGTTTGGAGTTTTGCACTTTTTACCTTTGTATCTCCTTCATAGCTCAGAATGATTTTGTCCCATATTTCTTTTGCTGAATGTAGCTGCATCACTTTAGCAAATTATGATTCATACATGCTTCCTAATAAGACATTCACTGCTTTGGCATTGATTTCATACTTCTTCCTTTCTGCTGCATCAGTAGGAATACTTGCTGGGTATTGATAACCTTCTTCCACGATTGCCCATACATATGCACCAAGACTTTGCAGATATGCTTTTGTTCGTACCTTCCAGAATATCAGATTGCTTCCATTGAATAGAGGTGGCTTTATAGACATTACTCCTTCTTGACTTCCCATTGCGATGGATCTCCTTCAAGCGATCAAGCTTCAGCAGAAGGACCTGCTCTGATACCAATTGTTGGGAAAAATACTGAGAGGGGGGGGTGAATCAGTATTCACTGCATATTCAAAACTTTTACTCTTTCTTGCTTCTAAAACCCATACGCTACTTTCCTGTTATAGACTCGCGTATATACGTGGATACCCTTTATGAAACTCGCGTATACACAGAGATCTAATTATGTCATTAATTCTTCACTTATATCATTCCATCATTCATTCATCAGATGTTTAATAAACAGTAAACATGTGCAGTAAGAACAGAATAAACCATCACACAAAGCATCACACATGAACACCGGGATTTTTAGGTGGAAACCCAAGTCGGGAGAAAACCACCGCTGCAGTTGCTCAGCCTTCAATATTTTATTATAGAGAAAACATCTTACAACATATGTGCTGGCGCAGACTTGACCAGCACGCAGGCACCCACATGCGCTCGTTTACCAGCCTCTCCTGGAAGGGAGCTCCAACCCCCTGACTCGTTTACCAGCCTCTCCTGGAAGGGAGCTACGACCCCCTTCTCTCGTTTACCAGCCTCACCTGGAAGGGAGCTACGACCCCCTGACTGAAGGCTACAACCCTCAGCACCTCTATGGACCACGTTTCATCAATTTTCACACTGGATCCAAAGCATCCTTTAGGACACCACTTGCAGGCCACGTTTCATCATATTTTCATACTGGACCCTTTCCATACTTTTAAGCACAGTCAACCATGAAACATATACATATAACTCACTGACAGATATCAGTAAACCACCAGAACAGATCAGACATTTCTTACCATAGACTTCAACAAACCCTATTTTGCATACGCGCTTTCCCTTCACTGATGTCGCGTATATACGCGCTTCCGTTCACATAAACCAGCGTATACTTCAGTACATATTATAGGGAAAATTTTATTGCGCATACACGCTTTTTCTTCATCGAAGCCGCGTATATACGTGCTTCTTCTACATCAAAGTAGCATATAGATCTTCAACCATTACAGAGCTGCATACTTCTTCAGATCAGACATTCAGTTCAGATTCAACCCTTTACTTCAGACAGATGTTCGCCTCATCTCGGATCTAATCATTCCATAAACAGATCTAGCAAATACAAGTGCATTTCAGATCTAGATCCCCTTCTTCATCACTCCTTCATCGGTGCATCATACATTCAGATATTTCATTCAACTGTAACCCTTTCCATTCAGATATACTTCAGAGAGAAGTATTCATTCAAGCTCAGACATCTTGCACCCACACTCATGATTTGCACAATGAATTTCTTCTCTTTATATAGGTTTACCCTTTTTCAATACCATGAGCCAAAACCACATTGCATCCGATGGTATTCCTGGACGGGGTCATTTAGACGAATCATTACCCAATACAATGGGTCAATACCATGGTGGTTACCCCTGGTTTTGCACTTTTTGAGCGCTTTTGCCCATACGCGACTTGGAACGTTTATTCCCGCGTGCATACGCGACTTCCCCTAGGCAAATCCGCGTATGCCTAGAGACATAATCTTTTCATCATAGATCTATCACATGCTGAATTCCTTTCTTCATTGCCTTCTGTACTCACTGTAGATGCATCAGATTTAGTTCATCAAGACATATTCTATCAAACTTCATCAAGTAAGTTGCCATCTTCTTCATCAAGTGAGTTGCCATTCAATGACAACACTTAGCATCATATTGTCAACAAACATCATATCACATCAGATTTACATCATCTACCAAGTCCATCAAGTCAAGAATAACTTCATCAGGTGGATTGCCATCAAGGACAACACATGTCAACAGTCACATGTCTTCATCTTCATTCAGTGGGTTGCCATCGAGGACAACACTCTGCATCTATAATCATAGTAATTATATTATTTTTATATAGTATTTTAATTACATGTTATTATACAATTTAAATAATATAAATTTTAATTAATAGCATATAATATAATTAAGAATTTATAAATTTATATTTATATTTTATTTTAATTTATTTAAGTACAAAGGACAAATGCATTAGTTATTCAATGATAATGATTTTTTCTTAAAAAATTCATTCTTATTTATAGTCACATCAATACAATTTTTTTATTAATTTTATTTTGGTACAACTTTTGATTTTAATTTAACTATGGTTACATGGATTGTTGTGCAAAAATTGAATTGCAAATTCATAAATATTATTTTATTGGTTTAACTATTATTTTATTATTTCCTTAGGAGGCCCATTTTAGACCTCAAAATTCCCCTAATGACCTACCTTCATAGACCTTAGGACTACCAATGGAAAAATATCAAGGGACAATGGAATGACAGCCAATGCAAATGAGTGGAAAGGGAGTGTATGAATTAGGGTCATTGAAGTATAGACAAGCTTAGATGTAAGACCACACTCAATAGAGAAACCCCCTTTTTATAACTGATTTCATATATAGGTAGATGAAGTAAATGGAAAATAGTGGTTTCTACTCTTGTTGCCTAGGGTTTCCTCTTAGGGCTCCACCTTTTCCAATCAAACGATGACAAAATTTCTTAAAATAGTGCTAATGACATTTACATACTCCTCAACATGTTTGTGGGACCCCCAGCAAGATTTTGGAAAATTTTTAAGTGTTTTGATTTTATTTGATAACATGGAAGCCTTTCTGGCCAAACGCACAGTGCCTGAATGAGGTGTCGGGTCGGGCAAGTCGGGTAATGCCTTGTGCCAGGCGTAAAGCGCCAAATCCTAAGCACGCAGTGCCAATTTGCAGACGGAATTTGGAGGCCTTACCTGTGTCCAAATTGGGCCCATGATAGTTTGTTGGAAATATTATCCTCTCTACCTTCCAAATATACCTTTTTTTTTATTGGAGTTGGTTGGACCTATCAACATTTGATTCTCCAAAGGCTGGTCAAAAAGTGTCGAATGATGGTCCAGAAATGTAGAGTGCTTGTGCAGGATAATTTTGGAGGCTTTCCCCATCTCAAAATTTGTCTCATGATAGCTCCTTTGAAATCTCTTCTATTCTATTTGTCATTTTACCTATCAAGCAAGTCATTTGGACACTTCAGCTATGAGAAAACCTACTTTTCCCAAGGTCACTCCAGAAGTGCAACAATTCTCCTATGACACCTATATTTTTGAAATTGCTCCCAAACCATGATACCTGTGTAAAATATGGAGGTTTTTCTTCTTGGTCCTACAATGGACAAAAACCTCTCTCACTTTTTTCAAATTCATCTCTGTTTTCTCAGAAACATAGTTTGAAGAAAAACTGGCCCTAGGTGTGGAAAATGATTTTTCCTTTAGCATGACTTCTTGGAAAATGATGGAGGCATGAGAAAATTGCTCTTGAAGCATGAAAAATTCACCTTGAAAACCCTGAGAGGACTGTAAACAGTAGCAACCTCTTCAAAAACCTTGTGTAATTCTCATCATGAAACTTAACTTAAGCTTTGTAACCCTTTGCTTACAGTTTGTTGTGGTTATGAAAGTTGTCTTTTCTTCTGATCTTAGAGCCTTTGACATGCTTACTTTGACATAGAATTACCCTTAAAAACATCCTCTGCTCTCAACTTGAAACTAAAACCATTTTTTACTCATTTGGTCATGGAAAGTTTACACTGTTTGTATGTAGGGCTGCAAGATGTCTTCATTGAGGAGCAGAATTCCTACCGCACCAACTTTCTGTTGATTAGACTTTTCAACACTTCTGCAAAAGTTTCAAGCTAGTCCATTACCTTATGTGTAAAATCTGAAACTGAATGATATTCCTCTTTGGAAATGATGACCTAGGACCATATGAAACCCTAATTGACCTAGTGGGGGGTTTTTTGACCTAGTCTTTGACTGAAAATTGGCTTGGATTCTTTAAGTGTGAAAACATAATATTAACAAAGTGATGTATTGAAGATCCAAAATCGAATGTAATTCGTTTATCTAAAGAGCCTAAAAAGATAGTTCTGAGACCATCAAGGCTTGAGGAACCTGGTGAACATGGGAAGGGATAGGCTATAGGTGACCCTATATGTAAAGTGGGGTTATGGGCAAGGGAAAACAAGGTAATGAGGTCATAGATAGGAAAATTGATGGATATGAGTGACATAATCCAATAAGGATTCATGTAGGAGTGGCAGAGTGACCATGGAATGGCAAAATGGTATAATATTGAAAAATTTTCTATGAGGATAATAAAGTCAATGAGATTTCTAAAACTCACAATATTCAGCGAATGTTGTTTTTAGAAATCTAGAACCAATATTTATTCATCTATAGATAGTAAAAATTACTGATGACTAACAGTGGCTCCACTTGGGGAGGGAAACTCCTTTTCAAGTGTCCAAGACGTCAAAGTTCAAATCTTTGGGTTTAAAAGACCAGTACCTTACTTGTACTTGGAAGATCCCTATTCCTTCATTTGTTGATGTTCTCTTAAAGCTATGATCTCATAAAATCTGAACAAACATGATTGCTTAAATATGATTTCTACCTACCCATATTACTTGGCCTAACATGTTTTATTCTTCCGGATGCACTTGGACTGGCAAACCCCTTGACAGTCTTTTATTTTGAAAGCATAAAAACTATTTACTTCTACCCTTATCACTTCCAAGAGTTCAAATTAGGCTGATGAACTCTCTTATTATCTACCTAGTCTAATCATTTTTCAAGATTAAGTTGTTTGACAAACTTTATTCTCTAATCTATTGACATGAAATTCAAAACATGACCAAACTAGGATTAGGAAATCTGATTTTCCATGGGCTGTGGCATTTGAACAAGTTGCACACAGACATTATTTTTGTACGAGTGAAAAATAGAAACTTGAGGGCTATGTTTTAGAGTTTGTTATGCATCCCTCTCATTTCCCTTTGGTTGTAAATTTGAGCTTTGGGAACCAATTTATTTTCTCCTTATCTAATCTACTGACAAGTCAAGCTTAAATGATTTGACAAGTCTTCTTTCACTAACCTATCAGCAAAAATTTAAAACATGTTCAGTCATGATTAGGCTAGATGACTAAACAAGATTCTCTTTTATCAAAGGTAGTGGCGTTTAGGCTTGCACACTTTCAGCAATACTCTTTTTGGATATGGGGTTGTACCTCTTATTTAAAACAACCCTCTTTTTCTTATTGTCTCTATTTTTTATATTTTTTTATATCAACATTCTAAGATAAAAACTTGAAATATGCTCATAGTGTTGAGCTTATTTTCATATATATCTCTCCTAATATAACCTATACATGATATACATTCATTTGGTAAGCTCTATTTTCCAATATAACCAATAAAGTAGATGATTCCATGAATGATCTTGGTTCAGCTCTTTGAGTGTGCTGAAAAAATCAAAAGGCCACTCACACCTCACTTCTATTTGAACATTAGTGCCTAAAATATTTTTTAAACTCTGCATCAAACTACTCCTAACATATTTTACTCCTTCTTCAAATGTATCTAAGAAAACAAAAATGGGATCTTGGAATAATACTTGACTTAGAGGTTTTGAGAAATAGACTTATTTCAGGACTACTCCTTCCTTCACTTGGCTATGCTTGGGACTCTTTTGGGAAAGAAAATCTTCCCCTTCCTTATGATCATTTGCATTGTCAGTCTCATCATAAATTTCAATGTTATACTCTATCACACTCGATATTCCCTGATGGAGTGGGTTGAAAACTGAGTGAAGGTCATCATGTTGATGGGTAGGAATACTCTTTGGCAATAAATCCTCTTGAGAAGGCAACACAACAACTCTTCTATGACTATCAACTTCCAAGAATTCATCTACAATTTGAAATTTAATGGGACTTGGTGGCTACAAATCTGGAGCTGAGGAGAGTTCTATGTCACAAATGCTTTCCTCAACCATTTCAAGAGAAGGATTCTCATTAACAACTTGCTCAATAAGTTCATCATCTTCCCCTACCCCAACATCAAAACTCAAAGACTATTGATTTCCAATCACATGAAATTTATTTTTGATTTATTGAAATGAAGTATAACAAAGAGTCAGAGATTATTCACTTACTTCCAAGTTTTATAAAATGTCCTCATTAGTGTCATAGCTAGCATGTATTGGCTAATTACCTTTTTCAAGTTGATGAAACTAGCCTTCCTCCCACAAACCAATTGTTGATTGCTCTGCAAGATTAGCTTCTATTTGGAGATCACAACCATCATCATACTGATCAAACTTGGGATAGTCATCAAAATAAGTAATGTCACCAATCAAAAATACTATATTATCATACTGTTTCTCTTTGAATTGATCTATAAGTCCATTTTCTGATCTATCGTGGCTAGGATTAGCATGAGGAAAAATAGAAATGTTTTTCTCACATGAAGGTTTAGAGGTTGGATGCATGCTTATAATATGATCTATTTCCTCTTTAGTTAAAAGAGGAGGCATTTTTCTCTCTCTTTGGATAACAATAGTTCTCTTTCTTACGTGAAGGATAATTCTGAGGCTGAATGTCTTCTTGAGCCTCACCTATAAGAGAGGGTGAATCACAACTTGTTTCTTCGAAAAGATATTATGGACCTTCCTTTGTTTCCTAATTGATTTCATCCTCAACCAACTCCTCTTGACTGTCATGATAGATGATTTGAGAATGAAATTCATGAACTGCTTCTAATAGGCTTTCAGGATGCCAATTTCCTAGATCTTCATCAATGTTTACAAGGTGTTATATGAGGTATTCAGATTGATCACACCAATTTTCAGCTAATGATAAATATGAACAATTCTCCTTATAATGTTCATAAAACACCTTGTGGAAATCCTTCAAAGAAAACAAGGTGCCAGGGCCTATGCCTTCATACCCTTCTCCTGCCTTTCCTTCTAATGTCCCCATGAACATCTTCATGAGGTAGTCTTCATGTCATTCAACCTTTAACCTCCATACATGTATATGAAATTTGATGAGGTGTGTTAGCTCCCTGTAATTATAAAGATTGGAAAAAGTCCAACTGCAGGGAGAACACTTATTTCAACCACTTTGGGATTCTAGGATCTAGCCCTCCTGAATCTGGAGAGGGATCTCTCCAATCAGTGCAAAGATGGATTTATCTTTAAAATCTTTTGGGTAATGATATTAGGCTAGTTATGAAGTCCGAGGGTTTTTTTTTGTTTTGGATGGTTGAGCATGATTATTATTTGAGTGGAAAGTTCTAAAATGGAAATATTTTCAAAGGTGTCAAGTTGCAAGCAATCAGAACAAGTTTTGGCTAAAAATATAGATATAATGTTGGTTTTTAGTCCATTGGGCTATGAATTCATAATAGGGTTTAATTGAAACAACAAGGTTCAAGAGTGGTCCATGGCGCAATTCATCGATGTCTAAGGATCTCTTTAAAATTGATTTTATGGAATGAAATGATACAACAAGAAGGGGAATTAAACAAATGAAGAACAAAGAGCAGCCTAAGATCAGGTAAGTACTTTGAAACTATCATGCTTTTGGCATACAGTTAAGAAAGACATAAAATTAATCTAATATCTAGTAAGTACTTCGAAACTAGCCAACTTTTGATGCACTTTCAATAGAAAAACACTTTAAACACAAAGGGAAACTTTAAAAGTAACTGTTGGAGAAGAAACTAGAGGGCAGGGCTCACCATAGACCTCCCTAGCTCTTCTTTACTTGGTATACTTTCAAGACAAGCACATGAGATAACAAGGAATAGTCTAAGATGAGGTAAGGACTTTGAACCTAGCTTGCTTTCAACACATTCTTAGGGAAACTTTTAGATAGTTTTTGGGGATAAAACTAAAGGACATGTTTCACCATAACTTCCTCAGTTCATCTGTACTTAACATAAACTAAGAATAACATTTAATAATAACAACTAGCCTAGACAGTAGGGTGAGGTAATGCCAGCATTCCTAACTGCTTGAAAATGAATTAAATCATTCCTAAAAAACACAAATTGGAAGAAAACATGTAGATAAAGCTTATCAGTCAGAGAAGGGTATTGATCTACAGTAAATCCTAACTCTATGCTTGTTTTTCTTTATCAGAGAATATGGACAAAGTGAAAACAGAAATAAAATAATGATTTACAATAAGAAATAACATCACCGTTGACATAGACCAGGATCCCATAAATCAGCTTGCATTGATGCTTCAAACCAGTTACAATCTTCAAGTCCAATGTTTCAGTTCAACAATCATCTTCACTTCTCAGCTTAACTATTCTATCACAAACAGAGCTTCAAGAGCCTTTGAACACTATTTACAATTAGAAATTTAGAGCACAAGTATATTTCAAAGTTCTGCAACCAAAATTGTTTCATCTCCTACAGAAGTATTTATGGAAGAAATGAGAAGGTGGGATAGGATAAAAGATCTGCCAGGTTTAATCAATATAGATTAATGCTTCTCGGCCTTTGAGGGGCTCAATGGAGAAGTTTACAGATGTTCTATCTGTATTAATTGTTTTACATTTAAGAATTAAGCTCGGTGAGAGCTTTTTTTGACTTTAAGGCTCTGTTTCATGTTGTAATAACCCTGCTGATATTTATTGCATTAATTTCCATTGGCATAATTAAGTATTCGGCTACGTTGAGGCAAATATATTATTTTCTGATCATAACTCGGCCTCTGTTGAATTATTTGAAGGTACAGGTGGCATTGGGTAGCTAAGAGGAATCAATTAGCCTCTGACGTGGAATTGGAGGCTCTTTCTGACTGATAAATCTTTTGATTTGTCTTTAATTATGTTTTAATTCAGAGGATTAGGCTTTTGATTTTCGATCTTAGCTGTAATCCTCCAAAACTGTGAAAATGAGCTTCAATTCTCCTTTCGTGGTTTGATTTAATCTTCAACACCGATACTCTTTTGTTTTGATTTAATACTCTATGTCTTGTTGATGTGTAGGTACGACAGGGGCTCATATGGCATCAGTGTCCATGATACACTAACGAAACGTGGCATGGAACCCCGCTCAATGTTTTTTCTTTGATAAGTGAAAGCCTGGAGGATCATCATGCTCGGCTTTCTTTTCGCTTTTATTATAATGGGAAAAAACCTTCGAAACCTGCAAATACACACAAATGCTATAAAATCCTGCATATTGGGTAAAAACTACTAAGGAGGCTAAGGTTAGGAGCATGGCCATTGGATGGCAGCATCCAATGGTGGTGATCATGCGTTAAATTCAAAAGGAGGGCAGTGGGTGAAAATAGCGCAAAGGATTAAATTTGGGCCATTTGATCTTCGCAGAGATCAATGGTGAAAATAAGTCAGGAGAAAATAAAGCAAAGGGGTCGCTTTATAGAGAAATGGTGGAAATGTAAAGAAATAAGGTTAAAAACCTTTGTTGGAGGAAATATGGTTAAGAATTGAAATTGGGGTTTCGAGATGATCGTGGGCCGTCGGATGAGATCAGGCCATGAGATCAATGGCAGAGATTGCATGCTGAAAACCTTTGGTAGAGGTGGAGGGCGATAGTATAAAGAAAAAATGATCTGAGACCTTTGATCTGCATAGATCAACGGTCGAGGAGGAACACAATATAATATAGTGCAAAAGGGGATAGCTGGTTTCGGGAAAGAAAACCATGGGTTTCACGCGGCAGAAGGGCAAGAAAGCAGTATTGGCTTTTTGGACGTGATATGCGTCAGAGGCTGACACATGGATTTTAAATACAACTTATATCAAGTGATTTTGGGAGATTAAAAATCGTGCTTAAAGTTACGTGAAAATGCGCCTCGAACGTTGGATCTGGAGTCTCAGATCTGATGATGGAGAATGAGCGCGATATCGGACAGATGCACGGGCAGAAGCAGGGGGAGCAGTTTAAATATGGGCTGTCGGATCAAATATTTGGACGACTAAGATTAAAAACAAAGGAAGGCAGGACCCTCATGGGTGAGGCCTGTCGGACTTGATACGAGCCATTGGATGAAATAGATCAATGGTGGAGATTTGATCTGGGTTAAAAAAAAAATAATTCAAAGGTGCAGAAAGGGTTAATATGGGCCATTGATCTGTAGAGATAAATGGTCGAGATTTGGCCCAAAAAATTACAGAGCGGGGCTGCATGTTTTTAACCAAGGTCGGGAGGCGCAGTATTGAACATCCGATCTGGACACGTGGATGGTCCAGATGCAATCGGAGGCATGCGATCGGCGGGGGAGAACTTTGAATGGCGCCAATGTGATTAACTGTGGTCCGTCAATCTGCAGATCAGATCGACAGCAGAGAACTCATCGAGGGTTGACCAATCAGGGGTGGCATAATATTAACGCGCCCGATAAAAACTTGCGATGCGATACTATGCGGGCCGTTTGATCGGCTCAAGGTCAACGGTGGATATGGTTTCAAAACATGCACTGGCGAAAACCTTTAATAATTACGAAAACCCAAAATTTTATGTAATGCAAAGGTTTTATGGCTTAGGGCGGGTTATATAAATGAAATTCTTTGGCACCCGTCTGCGAGGTCGTTGGTCTATATGGAAGACAATAGGCCCAAGGCTTTATATGTACAAGTGCCAATCACATCGGAACTTCGGTGCTGGTATTTCAATCTACCCATTTTTAATTCTCCGATGTGATTAGCACTTCGAGACTTTAAATCTTGGCCTCGGGCGCAGTTTTGTATGGAGAAAGGTGGAGGTTTATATGAAGGGGCTCAAGTGCATCGACACAATGATGCGGGGCTTTTCAATATACTCATTTACATTAAAAAACATCGCTCTGGCGGGTTTAGACCAAAACTTAGGAAAAGTGGGTTTTTATATTTTACAAAGGAAACTTACATTGGAGATGGGTTTATTCACAAGGCTGAAGTACCGGATGCGGGCTCTGCAGTTATATGAAACAACAATAATATCGGGGGTTTTATAAACAAAGGGCTAATCGGCATCAGACTTTCTAATAACAAAAAGACTTGCGTTTGATGGAAAATCCCGATTGCAATAAGCACTTTATGAGTCTAGCGCCTGGTTCTAGGGCGCAGGCATATGTGGGGAAGTGGTCAGGACTTAGCCCAAAGGGGCTTGAGCCTGCAGTTAAAAAAATTTATTTTTTATGAAAAATTTCATAGTTTTTTATAGATTTGGGGGTTTCGACAAAGTTTTAAAAGTTAGTTTTAAGCTTTGTAAAGAGGGTTTTATGAAGGGGAAATGTGAAAAAAACAGAAAATGGAGGAATTCCATGGGGAATGAAGGGGTAAAAAATGAATGTTAGTATGAAGTGAAAGGAAGGGAAAAATGGTGTTTGTAGCAGTCTTTTTATCATGAAATCAGCAGAATTTCCGAGTTGTAAAGGGAAAAAGCAGTGAAGATTTAAACAAAGAGAACGATGTCTTCAAGAGTCTTCAAGAGATAACACTTTTGCAATAAAACTGTTTCTTGAAGGCTCCAAAAATGTTGTAGCCACCTTTTGATATAACAAATTTTATAGGTGGCTAACAGTGGCTCCACTTGGGGATGGTGCCTTCTGGAAGGCATCAAGAGCTTCAGACTTGCATTCTCTGGGAGGCTGATTAGTGCCTCATCCATTGGGCTGCTTTTCTTTACTTGGATGTTTTTCTTTTGCTTCTGAAAAATGTTAACAGCCATGAAAAATAATGGATCTTCGTCAACAAGCTTTCTACTTACCTAATCCTACTGATCTAACACTTTTGTCTTCTTTAGAGTGCACTTGGATTGAAAAACTATTTTAAAAAAAAATTATTCTTTTGAAAGCATAGAAACTAATCTAATTCTACTCCTTATTTCTCCATGAACTCAGATTAAACAGTTGATTCCATATGCTTCTCTACCTAATCTATCAATCTGTTAGGATTAAACAGTCTAACAGATTTTTATTCTCTAATTTCTAAAACAAAAATTTAAAAGCATAAAATTCAGGATTGAACAGTCTAAATTGATGCTGATCTATGGCATAAAAAACAAGCTGCACGTAGTTATTATTTTGCAGAAAATAAAATCAAAATGGAAAGCTTTGGATTTTGAAATTTCAAAGCACTTCCTTCATCTTTTTTCAGCTCTGTTTTTGTTTTTGTGTGAGCTATTTTTTCCTTGTTGTTTGGTTCAGAGTTTTAGTTGATTAGAACCAATTTTTCCTTTGTTTTTGACTCAAGAAATAAACAAATTTGAGCCATCTCCCTTTTGAAAACTAAGGTTCATATTTTAAGCTTGTTTGAACCTTAAATTTCTAACCTAATCTATCTAACGATAAGCCAAGATTAAGTTGTTTGGTAATAAAATTCACTAACCTATCAGCAGTCAATTTAAAACTAATTAGTCATGATTAGGCTGTATGACTAACTAGAAGTGTGTTTCTCAGGAGTGGCATTTAAGCTTGCACATTTTCAGATTTGTTTCTCTTTTTGTTGGTATGGGGATGTACCTTTATTGTTTTTATAATCTGCCCTCTTTTCTTTCTTTCACTGTTTTTATATTTTTGTTCTTCTAACTTTGAATGCAATGGTGGCCGAAATATTTATAATGTAAAAAATATAAAAAGGATTTTAAAGCATGGCATGGATCAAGAAAATTAATGTTTGAGCATCCTGCCATTGACTGGATCTCCAAACAGCTCAGCTCCATTCAACTCTTGTAAGAAATAAGCATTGTTACCAGCTTTTGAATGAATGAGATAAGGGAAAAGCTATAAGTTGTCAAATTTCCCATGCTTGCCCTTGTCTTCTCTCCTTGAGTCCCACTTTAAAGCTTTGTCCCCAACATTGAAATTGATGGCCTTTGTTCTTCTGTCAAAAATTTTTTTTATGTTGTCTTTCTTCTATAATGCTTTGTTATAAACCTCCTGTTTGGTTTGTTGAAGGTGAATGGTCTGATTTATTCTTCTGATCATGTCATTATCTTCAGTTTGCAACTCTTGAATCAACTTCATAACTGGTACACCAAGGCTGGTTGGAAAAATTGCATCAGTACCATACACAAGCTGGAAAGGTGACATTCTAGTAGATTTCTTCAAAGTCAATCTGTCAGCCCAAAGTGCATGAACTAGCTTTGTGTGCCAAGACTTCTTGTTGTCCTCCAACAACTTCTTGATTATGTTCACTAAACTCTTGTTTGAGGATTCAGCAAGTCCATTACCTTCAGGGTAATAGGCCGTGGAATGCCCCAATGTTATATGATACTTGTGACAGAATTAAACCATCTTATTTGATCCAAATGTTGTTGCATTATCAGTGATTATCTTGGTAGGACAACCAAATCTAGAGAGAATATTAGGCTCTATGAATTTTAAAATAACAGAATCATTGGCTTGCCTATAGGGGATGTCTTCTATTAATTTAGTGAGGTATTTTGTGGCAATGAGAATCCATTTATGCTGAGTAGAGGATAGTGGATGGATTTCTCATATTAAGTCAAGTCCCCACTATTGAAAAGGGGCTCCAACAGTGATTGGATGCAGAGGAAAGGGTAGTAGCTTCCTTTATCCTTCAAAAAGTTGACATTTATGATAGACAATTATCATCTTGTGTACATCAAGAAAAAGAGCATGCCAATAGTAACCAGCCCTTAGGATTTTGTTGGCTGTTGTCTTCCAGTATAGGCGGCCTCCACATTCCCCTTCATGGAACTCGTGCTTAACCTTCTCTGCATCATACAAAGGAAAAAATTTAAGCAATATCCCACTTGAATTTTTCCAATAAATACATTTATCTATAATGCAATAGTTTACAAATTTTAACTTTAGAAACCTTGCCTTTTTTTTTTCAAACCAGGACGTGTATTCACATTAAGAAATACATAAATAATATCATCATACCAAAGGGAATTCAGAAAATGGTTTTCAACAATGGGGATTGAGATTTCCTCTTGATCATCTAAATCATTAATCATATTAATATCAAGAACTTCAAAATTTGATTCAGCCATCAATCTAGCTATACCTTGGCCTCTGATGAGTTTAGCGGGCTTTACCTCCAAATAATATTCAATAATAACAACTATCCACTTACCTCTCTTACCATCTGGGTCTTGTGTCAGAATGTATTTCACAACTGAATTTGGGACAAAGGCAATGATATGTGAGTACAAGATGTATACTCTAATGTATTTTAAAGCCTTAACCAAAGCGAAGGCTTTCTTTTCCATAATGTTATACTTCAAAGGGGCATCTCTCAAATCCTTGCTAAAGAATGCAATAGGTTGCTCTTGTCCTCGTGGATTTTTCTGTAGAAGGACAACAACTATGGTATGTTCTAATGCAAATGAAAAAATATAAAAATCTTTTGAAAAATTAGGACATATTAGAACCGGTGTCTTGGTTAACGCTTGTTTCACCAGCTCAAAGGACTTCTTTGCTTCCAAGCTCCATTTTACCCCTTGCTCCTTCTTCAGCATGTTTGCAATGTTCCTAAGGAGCTCAGCCAAGTTGGGGATGAACCTTCTCAAGAAATTAATCTTTCCAATGAAATATTGCAATCCCTTGATGTTTCGAGGATGAGAGATTTGCAATATGGCCTCAATCCTCTTTGGATCTATCTTAATACCCTCTTCTAAAATAATGTGCCCAAGAATTTTACCTTCCTGGAGCCTGAACAATTTTTTCTTAGTGTTTAAAGATATCCCAAACTTTCTGCATTTCTCGAAAAAATTTCTCAAATGTTCTAAGTGCTCTTCATCTGTCTTTGAAAACACAGTGACATCATCAAGATAAATAATGATGAAGTAGCCTAATTCCTCCGAGAATGCTATTTCCATGGCTCTCTAAAATGTTGCACCAGCATTCATTAGAACAAAGGGAATTTTCACATACATGAAAGTGCCCCAAGGTGTAGTAAACGTTGTCTTTAATTGATCATCAGGGTGGACTAAAATCTGATTATACCCTGAGTAGCCATCAAGCAAAGAAATCCTTCTAGAACCAACTACCCTTTGTAAAATATGTTCCATCTTAGGTAAAGGGTAGTTTTCCTTGAGTGAAGCTTTGTTTAAGTCTCTAAAGTCTATACAAAGCCTAATCTCTCCTGTTTTCTTCCTAACTGACACCAGATTAGATACCCACTCAGAATATCTAATAGGGACAATAATACCAACTTCATACATTTTCTTGATCTCCTTCTCCACCAAAGGCAACTGAACCGGGTTTATTCTGCACAGTTTTTGTTTGAATGGTTTTTGGTTTTCCTTGAGAGGGATTTTGTGCTGGATTATTTCAGTGTCATAGGATTTGAGATCTTCGTAACTTCATGCAAAAACATCACAAAATTCTTTAAACAACTCTATGTATTTGAGTTTAATGAGAGCTGGTAAAGTTTTAGACAATTTAATCATCATAGGTTTCAGTTCACTACCTATATGGCATTTTTCCACTTCAGTCTCTACAGGCTCCAGTTTTGGCTTCTTGGTCACATCATTAAAATCGAACAACTCTTCTAAAGGGGCCAGACCTTTGGGAAAAATTTCATCATTAGACTGTAGAGTTTCTAACTCCTCTGTTTCTAACTCTACACTCATCTCTGCTTTGCTTTTAAGTTTGCTAGACAACAGATTTATATCGACAAGCTCGGGAGACTTTTCTTCCTCACCAAGAAAAATTTCTTCACTATTGTAGTCTGTTTCATAAGATGAATTCGAATTGTGTAGTTCAAATTCATTTCTGAATTGCATGAAGTCTTCTATTTCTTTGTCTCCATTAAAAACTTTCCAATATTTTTCGGTATCAGGAACGGCTGGTCTGAATTTAATCTGGGTTGTGCATTCTTTAGTTTCATATGGCGTTAAACATGTTCTAGCAGCAAAAGCTAAGCTGTGGGCCATGATATCTCTTTTTCTTGGGACAAAAATTAATTGGGACTCCTCAAAAGTTTTCAAAATATCCATGACATTGTTTCTATAGGCCTTAAGTCTGGGGTGATTAGCGTTGTATTCCCCGTTGACCTACCTAATGATTAATTCTGAATCCCCCTGCACTTTAATTCTCTTGGCTCCTAAATTTTTCAACAAATGTAAACCTAAAAGCAGGGATTCATATTCCGCTATTTTATTCTAACACTGGAAGTTTAATCTACAGGAAAGGCTTTCTGTGTGATTTTTCTCAGTGTTCCGAATCCAGACACTTGCACCAGCATTGCTCCTAGTGCAGGACCCATCAATGTAAACACTCCATAGAGGACTAGTTTCACATTCTTTCGTTTGATTACTGTCCTCTTCAACAAAAGTGCTTTTGGTTTGTTCTTGAAAATCAGCACTTCGTTGAATTTTTTTTAAATCCTCAGATTTTTCAATATGTTGAGGAACATTTTCTTAACTCTAAAGGTTAAAAAGTGATGGATGCATGATTTGTATTTCAAGACCTGTGTTTGTTTTGTTGTGGTTTAAAGGTTTAGCAAACTCTTTTAACAATTCTTTGTTGTCTTCCTGCTCCTCTATAGCAGCCATTAACTTTGTTAAGGTGACTTGTTCACTAAGTGTTTCATCTTTAAATAGGATAAAAGAATCAAGGCCTATATTTACAGAATACAGAGGAAAGTTTGGCAATCTGTCTTGACTAGTCACCATGTACTGCATATGGGACTCCCTGTATAGTTTTCTTGTCTGATTTAAAATAGGGATGGTCACGTAGGTCATGTCCATCTGCATAGTCCCTTGTAACTTAGCCCCCCAAGACCTAGATAACAACATTCCATACTTTCAGGGCACATCTGCCACAACAATATATATAACAAAACATTTGGCCAGGATCTATGCTAAGCTAACGCAGAGGTCTTTGATTAATCCTAAAAATTTTACTCTGCTTGAGTCAAAGAAGTAGATATCCTTGTAAGGTATTGTGATTTCGAGGCCCAGGGTCTCCATTACAGATTTGGGCATTAAATTATGGGAGGCCCCGAAATCATGCATAACATTGTGCAAAATCTTCTCATGAACGTTTAAACTTACATAAAAAGGAGGAATATGTCCCACTTGATATCTACCTTCAATATTTGGACGAAAAATAAGCTCCGGCTGTTCATCATTAAGATTGACTGTGTAATTATTATCCTCTATGTTTAAAGCCTTCAAAATTTGGGTCCTATATACATTTTGGGCAGCTAGTTGAAAGAGAGGAACATAAATTTTAATCTTGGAAATTTCCTGCTCCAGGATGAAAGGAATTTGATTCTTTGAAGTGCTTGTCTCAACCTTCTTAATTTCCACTCTGTCAACAAAATATGTTTGCTGATTTGTTTTATTGACATTTGAAAAAATTGTTTTCATAGGAGTACTAACTGAGGTGTTAGTACTATTAAGGTCTGCACTCTGTTTTACATTGTTGTGAGTGCCTTTCTCTTTACCTTTATCATAATTTCCAGCCACTGTTTTGTCCTTTTGTTTTAAAATTTTTGGTTTATTTACAATGCTGTTTTGGGAAGATTTGTTAGAGGTTTTATTGCTGGGAGTTTGTTGATTGGTTTTACTTCTAAGGTCATATTCCCTTTGAGATTCTATGATGACATTCTCAATGTCTTGATAATAAATTTCATCCTAATCTCTTTTGTCATCATAAGGTGTGTATAGACCTTGTTTTCTATCATAATTAACCTCAAAGTCATCATTATCTACTCCCAGAATGTTGATACCATCTTCCTCTATTTTATCATATGTTTCCTCAACCTCACTCACATAGTTTTGATGAAAGGGAGGAGTGATCTATTGATCATCTTCCCTGGTTCTGTTTGGAGGTTGGTTTCTTCTAAAATTCTGATTCTGGTTCTAATTTCTGTTTTGAGGAGCAATTTGGTTTTGACTTGCTTGTGCTCTCTCAAGGATGCTCATTTTCTTCATCATCTCCTCCATCATTCTTTCCATCTTTGAGCTAGAAGTAGAAAGTGTGGTTTCCTCTCTAAAGGACACTCTCTTCTCACTTTTCATTCTGGCTCTTTTCTCCATTAAGTTAACCTCCACAGCAAGAGACCCTTTTTTTCATATCTTCAATGGTTAGAGGATATCTTTCTCTCAGATGATAGGCCATTTCAGGGTCAAACCCTTCAGGAAACTTGTTTAGATTTGAGCCTTGTGGAGGTTTTAGATCCGGGGGAAGTGCATTATATACACTATTAAATCTAGTGCAATAAGCTTGTACACTTTCCCCAGTGTTTCTGTGGAGGCTCTTGTAATCAGAAAGAATTTGGAGACGATTCTTCTTCACTTCCCATTTGTTTAAGAATTTCTTATGGAAGGCTTGGAGATCATTGATACTATGGGGGGCTAAGCCTTTAAAACATTTTCTTACTTCTCCCCCTAAACTCTGAGAAAATAGTCTAAGTTTGACAGATTCATCATCAATTTCATTTCTATCAAAATAGTCATTCATTTTATCCAGATGTTGTGATGCAGTTTTAGCATTACTGGCATCATACAATGGCATTTTGGACTGATAGTCCTGTGGAAGATTTACTAAGGGAACAAGAACGACTAAGGCAACATACCATGCTTCCGTGATATGTGGTGGGGGTGGATTTACAAGAGGTGGATTAACAAGAGGGAAAGTGGGTTGAAGTGGAGTGGTTTGGATAGTGGATGTAGGATGAGCTGATGTAGATGGACCAAGAATAGATTGCTAAGATGATCTTGGATGAGAGACACCTAAATTGTGAAGGAAATGTAAATAAGGTGGTGTTATTTCTCTACTACCAGGATATTCACTTGTTTCCGGGGATGAAATTGAAGACTCAAAATCTAGCTGATCTAAATCATCAAGAGACCTAATTCTAAATGGATTTCTTAAGTCTAATTGTGATTGTTGTAGAGCTGCAAGATTTTCAGGAACTGAATTAGCTCTCAAGGGTGATCTGAAAACAGTTGAAAATTTTATCTTAGGAGACTTCCTAAGGAACTTTCTGGGTTATCAACTATCTCAGGTGGGTTTGGGTCAGGGTAGGCTCTAGTATGAATCTTCCTAGGAGCCACTATGCTTTGTTTTTCAGACCCCTTTAAACAAGAATAGTTTAACTAGATATGACAATATTTGAGAGGTTAACTGATCTTTTTTACACAAATTTTAATCCTAAATTCCTCTAACTTTGTTTGAATGATGTTGTAATGATAACGGTTATTCCCAGTGGAGTCTTAAGGTCTGTTGAGGATTGTGGAGTCGCCAAGTGGAAGTTTTTAGCTCCTTTGGAGGTAAAAGGTTTTATGGTCCACCACCATGTTTATTGAATACCAATCTGAAATATTTTTTGGGTTTTCTGAGTTATTTTTCAGTCCTATTGGTTGTTAAGAGTGTCCTAAATTTGTTTCAAAACTTAGCTATGCTTATGAGACAAAGACAATCTGCTCTTATGGTTAAGCTAGCTGGTCTTTCAAGGTTATATAAACTCTTATGATAATCCTAGGGTTTGCCTAGTTTGTCACTGATTCAAACAAGTTTCATCATGATCACCATTACTTGGTAGTGCTTGAAAAGTATGCTTTTACTCACAAGGTTTTATGAAGTGTTTAAGGGAACCTAAAATGAAAATCACTCAATCCCCAGTGGAGTTGCCAGAATATGTTAGCTGCTGGTGGCTCAGCTGGCCAATATTCCAAATGTTTAGTGAGTAAAGGGTTTTCTAAGATATTTAAAGTATCCAACAAGAAAATAACTCAAGTTCCCCAGTGGAGTCGCTAGAAGATGTTAGCTCTTGGTGGCTCAGCTGGCCAATATGCCAAATTTTTAGTGAGTAATGGGGTTTTTAAGATATTTAAAGTATCCAACAAGAAAATAACTCAATCCCCAGTGGAATTTCTAGAAGATGTTAGCTCCTTGTAATTAGAAAGATTGGAAAAAGTCCAACTACATGTAGAACACTTATTTCAACCACTTTGGGATTCCAAGATCTATCCCTCCCGAATCCGGAGAGGGATCTCTCTAATCAGTGCAAATATGGATTTATCTTTAAAAGCTTTTGGGTAATGATATTAGGCTAGTTATGAAGTCCGAGGGTTTTTGTTTGTTCTGGATGGTTGAGCATGATTATTATTTGAGTGGAAAGTTCTAAAATGGAAAGAGCTTCAAAGGTGTCAAGTTGTAAGCAATCAGAACAATTTTTGGCTAAAAATATAGATATAACGCTGGTTTTTAGTCCATTGGGCTATGGAGTCATAATAGGGTTTAATTGAAACAACAAGGTTCAAGAATGGTCCATGGGGAAAGTCATGTATGTCTAAGGATCTCTTTAAAGTTGATTTTATGGAATGAAATGATACAACAAGAAGGGGAATTAAAAAATGAAGAACAAAGAGAAACCTAAGATCAGGTAAGTACTTTGAAACTATCCTGCTTTTGGCATACACTTAAGAAAGACATAAAATTAATCTATGCTCTGGTAATTACTTCGAAACTAGCCATCTTTTGATGCACTTTCAATAGAAAAACACTTTAAACACAAAGGGAAACTTTAAAAACAACTGTTGGAGAAGAAACTAGAGGGCAGGGCTCACCATAGACCTCCATAGCTCTGCTTTACTTGGTATAATTTCAAGACAAACACATGAGATAACAAGGAATAGTCTAAGATTAGGTAAGGATTTTGAACCTAGCCTGCTTTCAACACATTCGTAGGGAAACTTTCAGATAGTTTTTGGGGATAAAACTAAAGGAAAGGGCTCACCATAACTTCCTCAGTTCATCTCTACTTAACATAAACTAAAAATAACATCCAAGAACAACAATTAGCCTAGACAGTAGGACGAGGGAATGCCAACATTCCTAACTGCTTGAAACTGAATTAAAGCATTCCTAAACAACACAAATTGGAAGAAAACATGTAGATAAAGCTTATTAGACAGAGAAGGGTACTTATATACAGTAAATCCTAACTCTATGCTTGATGTTATTTATCGAAGAAGATGGAAAAAGTGAAAACATAAATAAAATAACAATTTACAATAAGAAATAACATCACTGTTGACATAGACTAGGATCCCATAAATTAGCTTGCATAGATGCTTCAAACCAGTTACAATATTCAAGTCCAATGTTTCATTTCAGCAATCATCTTCATTTCTCAGCCTAACTATTCTATCACAAACAGAGCTTCAAGAGCCTTTGAACACTATTTAAATTAAGTTTATTTCATTATCTCCCAAGTTCAATCAATACAGATTAATGCTTCTCGGCCTTTGAGGGGCTCAATGGAGAAGTTTACAAATGTTCTGTCTGTATTAATTGTTTTACATTTAAGAATTAAGCTCGATGAGAGCTTTTGTTGACATTAAGGCTCTGTTTCATGTTGTAATAACTCTGCTAATATTTTTTGCATTAATTTCCTTTGGCATAATTAACTATTCGGCTGTGTTGAGGCAAATATCTTCTTTTCTGATCATAACTCGGCCTCTGTTGAATGCTTTGAAGCTACAGATGGTATTGGGTAGCTGAGAGAAATCAATTAGCCTCTGATGTGGCAGTGGAGGCTCTTTCTGACTGATAAATCTTTTGATTTGTCTTTAATTATTTTTTAATTCAGATGATTAGGCTTTTGATTTTCAATCCTAGCCGTAATCCTCCAAAACTATGAAAATCAGCTTCAATTCTCCTTTCGTGGTTTGATTTAATCTTGAACACTGATACTCTTTTTTTTTTTTTTTAATACTCTATGTCTTGTTGATGTGCAGGTACAACAGGGTCTCATATGGCATCAATGTCCATGATACACTAACGAAACATGGCATGGAACCCTGCTCAATGTTTTTTCTTTGATAAGTGAAAGCCTGTAGGATCGTCATCCTCGGCTTTCTTTTATGTTTATTATAATGGGAAAAAACTTTCGAAACCTTCAAAATACACACAAATGTTATAAAATCTTACATATTGGGTAAAAAATGTTAAGGAGGTTTCGGTTAGGAGCATGGCCGTTGGATGGCAACATCCAACAATGGTGATTGTGCGTTAAAGTAAAAAGGAGGGCAGTGGGTGAAAATAGCACAAAGGATTAAATTTGGGTTGTTTGATCTTCACAGAGATCAACGGTGGAAATAAGTTGGGAAAAAATAAAGCAAAGGGGTCGCTTTATAGAGAAATGACTGAAATGTAAAGAAATAAGGTTAAAAACCTTTGTTGGAGGAAATATGGTTAAGAATTGAAATTGGGGTTTCAAGATGATCGTGGGCTGTCAGATGAGATCAGGCCACGAGATCAACAACAGAGATTTCACGTTGAAAACCTTTGGTAGAGATGGAGGGAAATAGTATAAAGTGAAAATGATCTAGGCCCGTTGATCTGCAGAGATCAATGGTCGAGGAGGAACGCTATATAATATAGTGCAAAAGGGGATAGGTGGTTGCGGGAAAGAAAACCACGGGTTTCGCACAACAGAAGGGCAAGAAAGCGTATTAGCTTTTTGGACGTGATATGCATCAGAGGCTAACACATGGATTTTAAATACAACTTATATCACGTGATTTTGGGAGATTAACAATTGTGCTTCAACTTACGCGAAAACGTGCCTCAACTGTTGGATCTGGGGTCTCAGATGCGACGATGGAGAATGAGAACAATATCGGATAGATGCATGGGCAGAAGCAGGGGGAGCAACTTCAATATGGGCCGTCAGATCAAATATTTGGATGGCTGAGATTAAAAACAGAGGAAGGTAGGACCCTCAGGGGTGAGGCCTGTCGGAGTTGATACGAGCCATTGGATGAAACATATTAATGATGGAGATTTTATCTGGGTTATAAATGAAAAAATTCAAAGGTGGAGAAATGGTTAATATGGGCCATTGATCTACAGAGATCAACATATGAGATTTGGCCCAAAACGTTATGAAGCAGGGCTGCATATTTTTAACCAAGGTCGGGAGGTGCAGTATGGACTGTCCGATCTAGACACATGGATGATCCAGATGCAATCAGGGGAATGCGATTGGCGGGGGAGAACTTTGAATGGCACCTATGTGAAACTCATCGGGGGTTGACCAATTAGGGGTGGCATAATATTAACGCACCCGATAAAAACTTGCGATGCGATATTGTGCGGGCCGTTTGATCGGCTCAAGATCAACGGTGGATATGGTTTCAAAGCATGCACCGGCAGAAACCCTTTAATACTTATGAAAATGCAAAATTTTATGAAATGAAAAGGTTTTATGGCTCAGGGCGGGTTATATATATGAAATTATTTGGTGCCCTTATGCGGGGCCACTGGTCTATATGGAAGACAATAGGCCTAGGTCTTTATATGTACAAGGGCCAATCACATCGGAACTTCGGTGCTGGTCTTTCAATCTACCCATTTTTAACTCTCCGATGTGATTAGTGCTTCGGGACTTTAACTCTTTGTCCTGGGTGTAGGTTTATATGGAGAAAGGTGTAGGTTTATACGAAGGTGCTCAATCGCATTGGAGTAATGATGTGGGGCTTTTCAATCTACTCATTTACATTAAAAAAACATCGCTCTGGCGGGTTTAGACCAAAACTTAGGAAAAGTGGGTTTTTATGTTTTACAAAGGAAATTTACATTAGAGATGGGTTTATTCACAAGGCTTAAGCACCGGATGTGGGCTCTGTGGTTATATGAAATAGCAATAAGATCGGGGGTTTTATAAACAAAGGGTTAATCGGCATCGGACTGTCTAATAACAAAAAGACTTGTGTTTGATGGAAAATCCCGATTGCGATAAGCGCTTTATGAGTCTAGCGCCTAGTTCTAGGGCGTGGGCATATGCGGGGAAGTGGTAAGGACTTAGCCCAAAGGGGCTTGAGCCTACAGTTAAAAAAAAATATTTTTTATGAAAATTTTCACAGTTTTTGATGGATTTGCAGGTTTCAACAAAATTTTAAAAGTGATTTTTTAACTTTGTAAAGAGGGTTTTATGAAGGGGAAATGGGAAAAAAAATGGAAAATGGAGGAATTCCATGGGGAATGAAGGGGTCAAAAATGAAGGTTAGTATGAAGTGAAAGGAAGGGAAAAATGTTGTTTGTAGCAGTCTTTTTATCATGAAATCAACAGAATTTCTGAGTTCTAAAGGGAAAAAGTAGTGAAGATTTAAACAAAAAGCACGATGTCTTCAAGAGTATTCAAGAGATAACACTGCCCAGTAAAGTGTTTCTTGAGAGCTCTCAAAATGTTTTTGCAATAAAATTGTTTCTTGAAGGTGTTGGCAATATGATGAAGAGTGTTGTCCTTGATGGCAACCCACTGAATGAAGATGAAGACATGAGACTGTTGACATGTGTTGTCCTTGATGGCAATCCACCTGATGAAGTTATTCTTGACCTGATGGGCTTGGTAAATGATGTAAATCTGATATGAAATGATGTTTGTTAGCAATATGATGCTTAGTGTTGTCCTTGAATGGAAAC
Organism: Pinus albicaulis; assembly: GCA_034641835.2. Classification (NCBI taxonomy): domain Eukaryota; kingdom Viridiplantae; phylum Streptophyta; class Pinopsida; order Pinales; family Pinaceae; genus Pinus; species Pinus albicaulis. Next base: position 171,930,594 of record CM076576.1, on the reverse strand, counting down.
TTACTTGATGAAGTTGTGCTTGATAGAATATGTCTTGATGAACCTGTTTAAAGATGTAAATCTGATGTATCTACAGTGAGTACAGAAGGTAATGAAGAAAGGAATTCAACATGTGCTAGATCTATGATGAAAAGAGTATGTCTCAAGGAATACGCGGATTTGTCTAGTAGAAGTCGCGTATGCACGCGGTAAAGTACGTGCCAAGTCGCGTATGGGAAAAAGCGCTCAAAAAGTGCAAAACCAGGGGTAACCACCATGGTATTGACCCATTGTATTGGGTAATGATTCGTCTAAATGACCCCGTCCAAGAATACCATCGGAAGTAATGTAGTTTTGGGCTCATGGTATTGAAAAAGGGGCTCATGGTATTGAAAAAGGGTAAACCTATATAAAGAGAAGAAATTCATTGTGCAAATCATGAGTGTGAGAGCAAGATGTCTGAGCTTGAATGAATACTTCTCTATGAAGTATATATGTATGGAAAGGGTAAAGGTTTGATAATAGATCTGAATCTATGATGCACCTATGAAGAAATGATGAAGCAGAATATCTAGATCTGGAATGTATTTGTATCTGCTAGATCTGTTTATGGAAGGCTTAGATCTGAGATGAGGCGAACATCTGTCTGAAGTAAAAGGGTAAATCTGAACTGAATATTTTATCTGAAGAAGTATGCTGCTCTATAATGGTTGAAGATCTATACGCTAGTTCGCCGCAGAGGAAGCGCGTATATACGTGGCTTCGTTGAACAGAAAGCGCGTATGAGCAATGAAATGAGCTCTGTAATATGTACAGAAGTATACGCTGGTTTATGTGAACGGAAGCGCGTATATATGCGACATTAGAGAAAGGAAAGCGCGTATGCAAACTAGGGTTTGCTGAAGTCTGTGGTAAGAAATGTCTGATCTGTTCTACTGGTTTACTGATATCTGTTAGTGAGTTAGATGTATCTGTTTCATGGCTGACTGTGCTTAAAAGTATGGGAAGGGTCCAGTGTGAAAATTGATGAAACGTGGTCCATAGAGGTGCTAAGGGTTGTAACCTTCAGTTAGGGGGCTGTAGCTCCCTTCCAGGTGAGGCTAGTAAACGAGATCAGGGGGTTGTAGCTCCCTTGCAGGTGAGGCTGGTAAACGAGATCAGGGGGTCGTAGCTCCCTTCCAGGAGAGGCTGGTAAACGAGTCAGGGGGTTGGAGCTCCCTTCCAGGAGAGGCTGGTAAACGAGCGCAGGTGGGTGCCTGCGTGCTGGTAGGAGTCTGCACTAGCACATATGTTGTAACATGTTTTCTCTATTATAAAATATTGAAGGCTGAGCAACTGCAGCGGTGGCTTTCTCCCAACTTGGGTTTCCACCTAAAAATCCTGGTGTTCATGTGTGATGCTTTGTGTGATGGTTTATTCTGTTGTTACTACACATGTTTACTGTTAACTTAACATCAAATGAATGAACAATGCAAAGAACTAAGTTAATAAATATCTGCATATTTAGATCTCTGCTAATACGCGAGTTGTATGAAGGATATCCGCGTGTATACGTGAGTTTACTAAAGGAAAGTAGCGTATGGGTTTTAGAAAGTAAAAAAGTAAATTTTTTTGAATATGCAGTAAATACTGATTCACCACCCCTCTCAGTATTTTTCCCAACAATTGGTATCAAAGCAGGTCCTTCTGCAGAAGCTTGATCGCTTGAAGGAGATCCGTCGCAATGGGAAGTCAAGAAGGAGTAATGTCAATAAAGCCACCTATATTCAATGGAAGCAATCTGATATTCTGGAAGGTACGAACAAAAGCATATCTGAAAAGTCTTGGTGCAGATGTATGGGCAATCGTGGAAGAAGGCTATCAATATCCGACAAGTATTCCTACTGATGCAGTTGAAAGGAAGAAGTATGAAATCAATGCCAAAGCAGTGAATGTCTTATTAGGAAGCATGTCTGAATCATAATTTGCTAAAGTGATGCAACTACATTCAGAAAAAGAAATATGGGACAAAATAATTCTGAGCTATGAAGGAGATACAAAGGTAAAAAGTGCAAAACTCCAAACTCTTAGAATTGAATATGAAAATTTGAAGATGCATAGTGATGAAAGTGTTGCCAGTTTCTTTCTTCGTCTAGATTATATTGTAAACCAGATGAGAAATTTGGGTGAAACCATAACTGATACTACTCTGGTAGAAAAATTCTTAAGATCCTTGACTTCAAGATTTGACTCTAAAGTTTCAGCTATTGAAGAAAGGCAAGATCTGCAAACTCTTACTATTGTTCAATTACATGGTATTTTGACTGCTTTTGAAATGAGACAAGGAGGTCCTTCTCAAATCAGAGAAGTTGCTTTTAAGGTATCTGCAAAAGGAAAGGAAAAGGAAGTTGTCAAAGAAACCAGCTATATATCCAACGAAGAAGAGGTGAATTTTGTGAGAAAACTCCAACTAGGTACTGGAAGATTCAAAGGTAAGCTTCCCTTCAAATGTTTTGAGTGTGGAAAAGTTGGTCACTATGCTGCTAAATGTCCTTATAGAGAAAAACATGGTAAAGGGAAAAAATTTGAAAAAAGGAAGAGTTATTATGCAAATGAAGATGATGATGAAGTGTCCAGTGAAGATGAAGAAGATTCTGACTATGATCTGAAAGTGCTCATGGAAAAGAAGCAAAAGAAGAAGGCTACTCGAAACAAGAAGATATCTCAGAAAACATGTATAGCAGAAATTGAAGAAGATGAATCAGATAGTGATTTGGGTCCTTTGAATAATCTTCTTTGTGCAAACAATAGTGAAGCTAGTGAAAGTAAAGTTGTGGATCTAGAAGAAGCTCTCAAGGTTAAAGTTGAAGAACTACAAAGTTCATCTAAGACGCAAGAATCTATCAACAAAGAGATGATCTCTCAAATGGAAAAACAAATAGAAATGCTGAATGGACAGGTGGAAAAGTATCAAAGGTTTCATACTTATGCATCCAATCGAATTAAAGAACTAGAAGCAGAAATCAACGATCTAAATGCAGATCTCGAAAAATCAAGCAAGAAGAATGAAGGACTTGAAGTTGCAATCATCTTTCTACAAACAGATCTTGAAGCATCAAATAAGAAGAATGAAGAACCTCTGTCATTTGAAAAGGAAGGCCTTGAAGCATAAATCATCTCTCTCAAAGAAGATCTGGAAAAATCAAATAAGAAGAATGAAGAGCTGCAACAAACATGTGAAGAAAACGAAAATTGGTTGAAAGAAGAGATTCTAAATCTGAAGGATCAAGTAGAAGATGGAAGAAGGAAAGAAGAAAGCTTGACGAAGCAATGTCAAGCCTCAGAGGTTGAGGTAAACATTCTCAAAGGTAAATTAGAAGAAAAGGTTAAACTTTTGAGGTTTCAAGATAGTACTAATATTTTGGACAATATTCTGAGTAATCAAAGGTCTCCCGCTATCAAACTTGGTCTTGGTTTCCATGAAACTGTTAAAGGAGAATCTAGCTCACAAGGAAGTGCAAAAAATTCAGAGGATGTCAATGCAAAACCTAAAGTGTTGAAAGAGACAAAAGGTCAACCAACAATGATGAAATCTCAAAGGAAATCAGTCAATAATGTTGAATGCTTTAAATGTCATAATTATGGGCATGTTGTAGCAAATTGCAGGAACAGATCATTTCATCCTCAAACAAACAGTTCCTATTTAGAAAGGCACTCTGGTTTCTTCAAGGGATATTGTTTTTCATGTAACAAGTATGGACATAAAGCAGCTGATTGTAAAAGGAGGAAGATTAGAAATACTCATTATGATTCTTATGCTTATTTCTCTGGACACATGAGATGTTATTTTTGTAACAAGTATGGACATGTAGAAAAGGAATGCAGGTTGAACAGATATGAGAAATTGGATAACTTCCAGCACACAAATAGAAAGATCAAACAAATCTGGAAAAAGATGGAGGACCGATCAGAAACGTAGGGAATATTGACCCTACTGCAGTCATCCGCTTCTGAAGCTTACTTCTCTGATTGATTGCAGGAATGATGTGAGATACATTATGAGATTTAGTAATGTATCGTCACAGGGGGAGCAATGTATGATGTCTCTCATGGTTGATTTGATTATTCTGGTTATATGTATCTCTGATAGAGCATCTGACATGAAGAAGACAAGTACAGGAAGTACAAGTTCAGGGGGAGATGAAGGAATGTGAAAAATTTCAATGCTTCACTTTCCATACGCGGGTTCGATGAACACATGTCACGTATACACGCGAGTTCAAGCAGACACAGTCGCATATGCTTTTATGATAAGAGAATTGGGATGACAGCTGAAGATCGGGAGCAGAAGTTCAAGGGGAGCATCAGTCTGACTGTTAATAACTGTTTTATTGACTTTGTAGCAGATTAATTTCTTAGTTTTAAATAATGATGATATGATACTTGGTTACTTGAATTGAAGATTATGGATGAGTCCTGAAGAGTATTCGTTGCTGAGATGAAAGTCTTATAAATCAGAGATAAGGACAGATCATGCAGAGATTGTTGCTGATGACTTGCTGATAAAGGTATTCAAGTTGCACAAGTTAAGGAGGAGCACAAATTTAGGGGGAGCATTAGCGTTGCTGAGTATAATGCATTGTTGGCATTATGATGGTTCTGAAATATGTTATCCTTCTTGAGGACTTTCTGTTGTTGGTTATGAAAAGTCATATTTGTATTTTGATGAAAATGTCATGTTGAGACCCATGATGTAAAATTGTAAATTTCAGTCATGTAAGGACTTGTCAAATTTTGTAAACCCACTTGGTTGGGTAGCTGAGTCAAATTTTGTAAACCCACTTGGTTGGGTAGCTGAGTTGAAATGTGTAAACCCACTTGGTTGGGTACTTGAGTCTCATATGTAAATCCACTTGGTTGGATATTTGATGTAAGTATGAGTCTTTGGTGATAGGAATTTCATAGAGTCATGTACTTCATTGGAAAATATGTTTGAAGATTCAGCATGAACTCAGGGGGAGCTTGGTCACTTCAGTATATATCAAATCTGCAGAACGCTTCTTCCACATGTGGAGAAAAGGGGGAGAGTATGTTGGTTTTGATCCACCCTTTGCCCTTGATGTCAAAGGGGGAGAGTGACATGGTGTTTGAATGAAGAGAAAGAATGGTGTCAAAAATGGGGAATGTGACATGGTGTCCTTGTATTCTTCATGTACCTATCTCTTGTGGTAACCAAACACCATTATGGTTGCCATCAAGTCCAAAGGGGGAGATTGTTGGCAATATGATGAAGAGTGTTGTCCTTGATGGAAACCCACTGAATGAAGATGAAGACATGAGACTGTTGACATGTGTTGTTCTTGATGGCAATCCACCTGATAAAGTTATTCTTGACCTGATGGGCTTGGTAAATGATGTAAATATGATATGAAATGATGTTTGTTAGCAATATGATGCTGAGTGTTGTCCTTGAATGGAAACTTACTTGATGAAGTTGTGCTTGATAGAATATGTCTTGATGAACCTGTTTAAAGATGTAAATCTGATGTATCTACAGTGAGTGCAGAAGGTAATGAAGAAAGGAATTCAACATGTGCTATATCTATGATGAAAAGAGTATGTCTCAAGGCATACGCGGATTTGTCTAGTAGAAGTCGCGTATGCACGCGGTAAAGTACGTGCCAAGTCGCGTATGGGAAAAGAGCTCAAAAAGTGAAAAACCAGGGTTAACCACCATGGTATTGACCCATTGTATTGGTTAATGATTCATCTAAATGACCCCATCCAGGAATACCATCGGAAGTAATGTGGTTTTGGCTAATGGCATTGAAAAATGGTAAACCTATATAAGGAGAAGAATTTCATTATGCAAATCATGAGTGTGGGAGCAAGATGTCTGAGCTTGAATGAATATATCTCTGTGAAGTATATCTGTATGGAAAGGGTAAAGGTTTAATAATAGATCTGAATCTATGATGCACCTATGAAGAAATGATGAAGCGGAATATCTAGATCTGGAATGTATTTGTATCTGCTAGATATGTTTATGGAAGGCTTAGATCTGAGATGAGGCGAACATCTGTCTGAAGTAAAAGGGTAAATCTGAACTGAATATCTGATCTGAAGAAGTATGCTGCTCTATAATGGTTGAAGATCTATACGCTAGTTCGCCGCAGACGAAGCGCGTATATACGCGGCTTCACTGAAGAGAAAGCGCGTATGTGCACTGAAATGAGCTCTATAATATGTACAGAAGTATACGCTGGTTTATGTGAACGGAAGCACGTATATACGCGACATCAGAGAAAGGAAAGCGCGTATGCAAACTAGGGTTTGCTGAAGTCTCAGGTGCAAAGAAAATGTCTCCACGATTCGTTCGCCGGTTTACTAATATCCGTCGCTGAGTTAGATGTATCCGTTTCATGGTTGACCGTGCTTAAAAGTATGGAAAGGGTCCAGTCTGAAAATATGATGAAACGTGGTCCTAGGTGGTGCTGAGGGTCGTAGCCTTCAGTCAGGGGGTTGCAGCTCCCTTCCAGGTGAGGCTGGTAAACGAGATCGGGGGGTCGTAGCTCCCTTCCAGGAGAGGCTGGTAAACGAGTCAGGGGGTCGTAGCTCCCTTCCAGGAGAGGCTGGTAAACGAGTCAGGGGGTCGTAGCTCCCTTCCAGGAGAGGCTGGTAAACGAGCGCAGGTGGGTGCCTGCGTGCTGGTCAAGTCTGCGCCAGCACATATGTTGTAAGATGTTTTTTCTATAATAAAATATTGAAGGCTGAGCAACTGCAGCGGTGGTTTTCTCCCGACTTGGGTTTCCACCTAAAAATCCTGGTGTTCATGTGTGATGCTTTGTGTGATGGTTTATTCTATTGTTACTACACATGTTTACTGTTAACTTAACATCAGATGAATGAACAGTGAAAAGAACTAAGTTAATAAATATCTGCATATTTAGATCTCTGCTAATACGCGAGTTGTATGAAGGAATAATCGCGTATACGCGAAGCATAAAAGGAAAGTAGCGTATGGGTTTTAGGAGAGGTGAAAAAGTAAAAAGTTTTGGAATATGCCGTAAATACCGACTCACTCCCCCCCCTTCTCAAGATTTTTCCCAACAACAACAAAGATATTCTCCCTATGAACTTGTTTATGGGAAAGAAGTCCTAAGCCCCATTGAGTCTTCTCCCAAGTCAAAACCTTCAAGATGGCAATAATGGGGATGGATCTACTCGTAAGCCCAAAAGCATAGAATGGAGCAAATGGAATGAGTTGATGAGATCAGATAAAGAGGTAATTCAAGAACCGATTTAGTTCAATATCAAAGAGCTAAATGGCATGACTGCTGGAGCCTCAAATTTGTGCTTTCCCTTCACCTCATTTTACCATTTTCCTTGTCCATTTCTATCTTAGACCCAATTGATCAATAAATATAGTTAAAATTACTTCTAGAATGATTTACATGATTGATCTTGTTGAATTTTGTGATTTTTGCCATTGTTAAGCATTTTGACCTAACTAGTCGCACGCAGATATTCGTAGCTAACCGGTGATCTCCACCGCCTTCATGTTTGAGTATGTCTCTGTGTAATTTCGAGAAAAAACCGCATATGGGCATGATCCACGTCAGGTCTACATGGTTCGTTGCTCATTATGGAGGAAGAAATGGATTCTCGGGTATGGTTATGCACGGGGAAACACATTTATGAAGGAAGACTCCTACTAGGGATCGCCTCAAATTCGACATGTCTTTCTTCTTCACTGTACCACTTCAAAGAGTTCTTAACGCGATCCTGATAAGGAAAGACACTATTCCTAAATTGTTGTAATTATTGTTACGCATTTGCTTTATAAACTCTACTAAGAGCTATGTTGGAGATTTTATGTTAGATTTGTCGCTAGATTTTGTTTAAACTCGCGGATACATTCCCGAGAACGCAGTGTTATGTTCAAACTATTGCATCAGTAATGGAGCAAAGAGAAAGTCGTCTAGTATGATTAATTAATTGAATGTCATTGCTAGAGGGCCCCTGTTCTCTCGCATCGATTTCGCAAATTAGATAAGTTTTCCAAATCGGGCCTTTACGCTTTGTACTTGAATTAATAGTTGTTTTTGTTACCTAATGAGTCTAGATCATTCTAATCTTCCACCAGAAGATACTCTTCCAAAAGACCATAATGATGAATGTTGAATGACTATATTGTAGGATTAAGAGTTGAATTTTTAGTTGTTTTAACTACATCAGAAGTTATCTTCATTCCAATTTCTTTCACAAGAAGACACTTTCCAACAGACATAATGATGTGAATGATGAATAGCTATAGTACTGTAGGAGTTAGTTGTAGTTTTTGCTATTCACTATCATAAGTTACACTTGTTCTAATCACTTTCCACAAGAAACTTTCCAAGACATCCTACAGTTCAAGACATGATCAGATACGAATGATTTAGTTGTGTGTTTGTACTAAGTATCATCCCCCGTTTGCTCTTAAACGCTTGCCCAAGACACCGTAATGATGAGTAGGTATGGAGGTGATAACTTAGTTTTTCATTTGCTTTCAGTCCATTTGCTTACAATTGCACCTGGCAATAATGTACTCTAATTGTTCTACCCGCCTCCAAAAGAAGGAACTCTTCCAAAATATCACTAATGATGGTAACAAACAGATTGTGTAACTTCATAGAATAATGCATGTTAGTATATGAATGCTCCGAGTTGCATTGCATTTAATTCATGTTCAGCTTACTTTGTTTCAAGTTTGATGATGACTTATAGTTTAACATTGTTCTAGCTTAGAGGCATCTTAGATTCATTTTAAGATTAACTCATTGTACTTGGGACTCCAGACTAAATTATCATCCATTGCACAATAGATTACTCTAGTTGTTAGGATTAACAAGACAACCCTTCATTATTGTTCACAAAACATCTTCTGTCTCTAAAAACTACAAATGATCCATAGCCATAGGAACAAGATAACATCACTATAAGGTCCGAAATCTCTCTCGCGTAATCTCCTCATATCATTTTATAAAAAGAGCTCTTCCTCAAAAGAACTACTTTAAAAAAAAACCAATAACTTTGAGTAAAGGTTATGTGATATTCAATTAAATTGCATTGTTCAGAATTAGTCATATAGAATAGAAGAGCTTAGAACAAAATGTTGCACGGTAAGATTAGTGTTTAATCGTTTAGCGCTAGAGGATTTGCATATTTAGTGATCATTTCTCAAGTTTAGTTTGTGTCATTTGCCTAAAAATTCATTATCGGCTTTAAGCTTTTATTTAGTCATAGTCTGGGAGCCTGCTTTCGTTGTTTCCAATTGCATTTTCCATTCCATACATTAGGCTTAACTCGTTTTTGACCACCAACTTCTTTCCATTAGTTTTCTAGGCATTTTCATCAGAACATAAAACACCAAAAGACCAAAAACACCACAAAACACTACACAACGCATTAGGAAACAAGCACCTAGGTACATATGGTACACTTCACTTCAAAGAAGCATAAACTCGGTTGACAATTAAATGAGCTCGGGCTTTAGGAGACTAGATTGAGACCCAACATTTTGGCGCGCGTTGTCGTGGGAAGTGAAAACTAGGTCCTTGTTTCTTAGCATCCAAAAACAATTTTATGCGTAGAGAGAGATTCAGGGGAAGATTTATAAGCAAATAGTAGGCAATAAGTTTGATTTCCTAGAACACCACTTGTTTCATCTAGACCTAGAACTAATACACCTTCAACTCAAACCCATCTTCCATCCTTTACCGATCCTCGGGATTTCTAGAAGATCTAAGGTCACCTATTCCATTAGAGAAACCTTCCACTTCATCCATCGAACTCCGCTATAGAAGAAGATTTAAAGACTCGTTAGGGACACAAACCTTTCTACTTCCACAGAGAGTCAACCATGGCGTATGAAGGAGGAGGAGGAGTTGTTAATGGAGAACATACATTATTTGGAGGAGGTAGAGGTAGAGGTAGAGGAGAAGGAGGAAGAGGAGAAGGAGGTAGAGAGGTGAAAGTGTGATGGAGGAAGAGGTGAATAGGAAGCTCCTTGGGTTCCCTATACTTGATGAAGAAACCAATACAACCATGAAAAACATTTCACCTTCTCACCTTCCGAACTTCTATGGACTTAAACTCGAAGATCCGAAACTTTCTTATTCGACTCAAGTGTTGTGTAGGACTTATGACTACTTACAAGATGCTCAAAAACCGAAATTATTTCCCTCAACTTTAGAAGGGAACAACATTGAAGTGGTTTATGAGTTTAAACAAAAGAGTTCTATTAGAACATGGGAAGACATGAAACAAGAATTTTAGAGAGATACTTGGATTATTGTATGCCGGTTAATCATAAGGAAGAAGTGTTCAAGATGTTACAAAAGAAGATGAAAACTTAGAAGATTTGTTGGAAAGATTTAAATACAACATAAAAGGGCACAAATGGAAAACCTAGATCAAGACACTTTAAAAGCTCTTTTGTTGAAAACAATTAGGATGAATGGTTGATATCCTTAACATGATGGGAAAAGGGGATATATCACAACTCACATTACCCGAAATATCCGAGTTATGTATCAACCTTTCCAGAGGGAAATCTAAAACCGCCAAAGGTCCAAGAGATCCCGCTCTTGCAAGGGCAAGTAACCGCTTTCCGGGGATGCATAGATCGTAAATAGGACATATGCTCGATGATTTTTAAATCGACATCTTAGGAGTCTTAGAACAACAGACACCCTCAAGATACAAAACAAGCGTATTGGGTCAATCTCGATGCTTTGGCAATCTTTTGTCCTAATGTAGGAAGAAACATGCCTGAGAGTGTCCTCAGATGTCAAAGTTGTAGAAACCCGTTATTTTGTTCCGGCATGAGACCAAGAATTGTCCTTCTCTTCCCGGTCTCAAGGTCATGCTTTTTCAAGAAGAAACTCCTACGAGACTCCACATAATCTCTTAACTTTGTATCTAGAAGACTTAAGTGTGGATACGACACAAGGATTCCATAATCAAATGTATAATCAACCCACCTGAATTCTTGGGCATGTTAACCTTGGCCCCAATTTCAAAATCAATTTCAAGCTTGGGCACAAGGATCACAAGGTCCCTATGGAAGATACTCTCCATATTATCGTTTATCCACCATCCTATCCACCATATCCACATTTTTATCCTCAAAATTCCCAACAAAAATTTTCCTCAAAATCTTCAACAAAATTTTCAACAAAATCCTCAACAACATCATCCAACCACATCAAAATCAACCACTTCCATTACCATCTCCTCAAAAATCCAATCAATCACAAATACCATACCAAAACCCCAATAATAAAAACCCTGGAATACATACATGATAGAAGGACAACAATTTCCAACTTATTTACACATTCTAGACCTTAGTGATGTTCAACTTAGGTCCGGAAGGATACTAAAGAGGAAACCTTCGTGGATCATACAAGAACAAGATAAATTCTCGAGGAAGACCCCACGTTAATAAAAGTCTTGAGGAAGATACATCCTTTCAAGACCAAAACATTGAAAAACCGAAACAAAGAGATCCAATAAATCCAACTCAGCATTAGAGCAACCATCCACATCTACTTCTATACTCCCCCTTTACGAAAAGACTACAAATTGATAAAGGTGTAGAAAAACAAATAATGGTGCCTAATTATGATTTCTCTTGGATGAATTGAGAAATGTTTGCATTAAAATTCCATTATTGCAAGCCATCAAAGAAATCCCAATTTTAGCCAAAACAATAAAGGAGTTGAGTATGAAGACAACAAGAAAAAGAATAAGAGAAACCAAGAAAATTCAACCGGTAGGACAACAGCGTACATTATGATGGGTAAGATTACTATTCCAAAGTACCTTGACCCAGGAAATCCAGCTTGTCAAAATTCACATCAATGGAATTGAAATTCAAAACACACTCATTGACTTAGGAGCAAGACAAATATCATGAGTAGACAAATCATGGAAAAAATCGAAACTTCCTAATCTTCTCTTTACACCCACACTATTACAATTAGCGTATAGATATGTGATCGTAACTTTCGTATGGGGTAATAGAAATATATTCCATGGTCCCTAGACCCTCTTGGGAGCACCTCTTGATTTCATAACCCAACTAACCTATATAGAATAATTTAGAGGCCATCCCGTTATACTAGGAAGACTGTTGGCTACAACGATGCCTTTATTAGTTGTAGGTCCCAAGTGGATATGTATATTTCTGGATGGTAGTTCAACAAATAAATTCACTTTATATCCTCCAAGCCTAGGACAACACATCTAGATGACACTCAATGGATAGAGGATGAAGAATATTTACAACCACTCTTCACAATTTCTCATGTAATTAGTGAAGATAATCAAATTCTCGAATACTCTAGAAAACTTTGAATCCTCTCCGTAACATAAGCATGAATCATTTCAAGAGGGATCCAATATTGAGTACTTGTCATCGTGCGTATGTCTCTTCATTCTATGGACAAATTTGGCAAACCCACAAGTGAAATTTTTCCGTGCAAAACCTTGAACATAAACAAAACCTAGAAAATCTCAACAAGAAGAGTTAGTCAAAGTATTGGCGCAGACATTCTTCCGCATATGCATGGGAATAATCGACATGAAAGGGATAAATCCCAAGACTTGTACTCATCACATCTATATAGAGGAAAATTGCAAACCAATCGATTACCTCAAAGACGGATGAATCCAAATCTTAGGGAAATTGTCAAGGAAGAATTACAAAAATTGTTAAATGTTAACTTCATCTATCCTATTTCGTATAGTCATGGGTTTCTCCTTTAGTGATTTGTGCCTAAGAAAAATGGAAAATGGAGGGTGTAAAGCTGACTACCGAGAACCGAATAAAGCTACTCTTAAAGACCATTTTCCTTACCTTTCATAGATCAAGTATTAGATACATTAGCAAAAAAGTACTTTTCATTCCTAAACATGGGGTTTAGTGGTTACAATCAAACTAAGTAGCACTTGAAGACCAAGATAAAAACCACATTTACTTGTCCTTGGGGCACTTATGTCCTACCGAGTATTGCCATTTGGGTTATGCAATGCACCTCAACATTCCAAAGGGCAAGATAGGAATTTTTCTCGATCTCGATACATGACCGTGTAGAGGTGTACATGGATGATTTCTACGCTTATGGGGACACATTTGAAGAGGCTTTAGAAAACTTGGAAAAAGTCTTAAAAAGATGTCAAGAAGCAAACCTTTCTTCTAGTCATGAAAAATGTTTTATGATGTTCACTAGCTATTGTTTGTGGGAACCACATATCGTGATGGGATGAGCGATGAGGCGAAAGTTGAAGTTATTTCTAACCTATCCATTCCAAGTTGTCAAAGAGATGTTAGAATTTTTTTCTAGGATTTGCTGTGGTATTATCTGAGATTTATAGAAAACTTCACCAAAATAGCATCTCCTCTCTTCAAATTACTCACCAAAGATTGTGAATTCAAGTGGACTTCGATTTCCAAATAGCTTTTTGAAACCCCGAAACTAAAATTTCGAAGCACCTATATTAAGGGGACCTAACCGGAAGTTACCTTTTCATATCTCGATTGTATGTTTCCGATACGCCTTTAGGAGCAGATAATAAAAAGATTTAATTCTCTATGCCATCTATTATATCAAGAAAATTGACTCCGCAGTTAAAACTATACTCGTAATCGAAAAGAGTTTAGTCATGTTCATGCCATTAACAAATTTAGACACCTATATAACAAGGCGTGAAACTTTTGTTCACATCGATCATTCCGCAATTAGATATTTAATGAATAAATCAATTACTAATGGCGTAGTTATAAGATGGTTGTTATTATTGCAAGAATTCAACATTACTATTCTAGATAGGCCTGGAAACAAACACCGTGGCCGATTTCCGTCTAGAATTCAAAATATCAAAGATGACACTCCAGCTGAAGATCAATTTCCCGATGAATATCTTTTTGCAATTTCTACTCAAACTCCATGGTTTGCTGATATCGCTAATTATTTAGTTTCGTGAAAATTTCCTTCAATTATGAAATGCAAGGGATAAAAGAAAATCATTAATGATAGTGCAAGATATTCATGGGCTCGCTAATGAGTTTGCATTAATGTGTCCGCATTTGATCATTAGAAGGTAAGTTCATGAAGATGAGATGCTCCGAAATTCTCAAGGCATGTCATGATGAACCTTTGCAGTGGACACTTTGCAGATAAGAGGATAGATTATATGATCCCTTAATTTAGGATATTATTGGCTATCTTTGTTTAAAGATGCAAAGGGAAAGCAAAAAGGTGTGATGTTTCTGCCAAAGGGTAGGGAAACCTTCCTTCAGTGAGATGCCATTACAACCTCGTGTACACATTGAACCTTTGGAAAGAAATGGGTTTGATTTTGTAGGACCTATTAGTCCTCCATCAGCACAAAAGAAGTACATATTAGTTTGCACCGATTATGTTACTAAGTGGTAGAAGCTAAACCATTACTTGTTGCTAATGAATCATCTCGTAGTTACTTTTCTTTTGTGGATATTTTCACTCGTTTTGGTGTCCTGTGAAATCTGTTACAGATCAAGGAGCTCAATTCACATCAAGGCTAGTGGAGCAAATGATGGAGAAGTACAAAATCAGACATAGAACACCTACTCCTTATCATCCACAAATGGTCAAGTGGAATCCACTAATAAGGTCATCAAGGAATCCTAACAAAGATCGTTCATCTACATAGAAGAGATTGGGTGATAGGCTTCCGAAGCCTTGTGGGCCTAGAACTACATGGAGAAACACAATGTGCCATACTCCTTATGAGCTTGTTTATGGAAAGCAAGTTTGTTTCCTATAGAGTTCCAAATTCAAACATTCAAGATGGCGCCTCGCCTAGACTCGATCTAACTAGGCACAAAAGCATAGACTCGGAGCAAATTAATGAGTTGATGAGATCGTACAAGATGCAGCTCGTAAAAGTCTAGTCCAACAAAGAAAGGGCTAGATGGCATGACAAGTACATCAAGGAGAAGAAATTCAAAGAGGGTGACTGGGCTCTTTGTTTGATTCAAAATTCAAGGATTTTCAAGGGAAATTTCAGACACATTGGCTTGGGCCATATGAAATTGTTCAAATTTTTGATAATGGGGCAAGAAAATCGTAACTATAGATGAAGAAGAGGTCACTTTTCTCAGGAATGGGCCATAGACTCAAGCTATACCATAAGCCACTCTCAAGAGAAGAGTTTGTCAAGAAGTTCCAAGAAGATAATGATGTGAAGTTAATGAAGAAGAGTCTCTCTTCTTCATCAACTTCGATTAAATTTTCTCAAGAATTTCTCTTTTGAAAAAAATAAAATAAATAAATAAATAGCAAAGGTATAAACATGAAAACCAATCATTGATTGGCATGTTTATACGTAAAGATAGGTGAAATCTAGCCCTCCGACACCTAACTTTTCCCATTTTGTTTTTTTTTTAAGCATCTCGTTATAAAAATCATAAGTTCAGCCTATAAAAGCTTATGATCCATTTCATCTCACTCCATTCACTTATTCATCCATACTCCATCTCATCCATCATTCATATTTCACTCATTCCACACTTCACCCATCTTCATTCCATCTTCCATCCATCTCATTTTCATGTTAAAACACAGAATTTGATATCTTGCTGTAAGTGAATAAAATATGTCATGAATTGCAGTACAACTTTATGTTCCTTCATTCCATTTCATGAACCGAATCCATTCATTCCATTATCCACTTCATACATATCATAATCCATTATCCATTTTCATTCATATCACATAACATTTCACCCATACTCCAAAAACATTCCATTTTCATGATTAAAGTGTTCTACAGAACATCTCAGCTCATGGACATTCTCGGGTACTGGGACGCGCCTTTCGCAGCCCTACGCACTTTCCACGCCTATAAACCCCGAAGGCATCAACTAGCGTATCGAATTGCAACAAAGTGACCCAAAGGTATTCATGAATCAAAAGCATCAAGAAAAATTATGAAGACTCCTCCAAAGATGAGCAAAACAGAAGACAAAGACTACAAAAATCAAATAAAGGGCGTAGGTAACAAGTTTAAAATTACAATGGCATTTCATAAAAGTTTAACATAGTTTCTTATGGATTATTTGAAAAGATTATTTTAATTTTTTTATTGATCAAACACCAACAAACCTCTACAAGATTTTGGATTAAATTTTCCATTTCAAATTTCATATCCAATAGCATTTAAGCGGTGAAATGGCCAAAGCATTTGAATTTTCCACGTCTCTTTAACCAAGTCATTTAATGATGATGATTCTCCCGCTCGTCAGAAATCCTCCGCTGTCTCAATCATTAATACAATCCCTCCACCTCACTCCACTACTCCATTCCGTGACCACCGCCATAACTTCATTCCGTAGCCGGTATTCCATTCCGAAGACGTAGATATTATTATCACCAGAGCGTAGCTAAAGGATATCGTCTTGAATAGCATTGAGCATTGTAAATGCAGAGCGTAGCGTAAGGTAAATTTGGAAGTACACAAAGGTGAGGACTCGGCTACTTGATCCCGTGCGCATAAAATATCACCGTGGGACGCGAGTTTGAAGCATTTTCTACCACCAATCACGTAATCAGAAAGGTGGAGTTTGGAAGCTCTTTGTTACTAAAAGACAGAGGTTTTAAAATTGAAACCATTTTCTACCGTAGACAAGAGGTGTTGCAGTTGATTGAGTTTGAAGCCATTTGTTACCGTGAGACGTAGGTGTTGGGTGCTTTGGAAGTCTTTGCTACCAAAGACAAGAGATGTTGCGTTGTTGAGTTTGAAGTCTTTTGCCATCGAAGACAAAGGTATTGGCAAAAGCTGTTAAAATCGAAACCATTTGCTACCAAGAGCCGAGGTATTGCACAAAAAGAAATTTGGAAGCCATCTACCATTGTCTATCGTAGACATATTAGTTTCCGAAATTTGAAACTCGTTTCATTACCAAACAAGCATATCGCCCCAGGTTTTGAAGGCATTTTCCATTATCACTCGAGGTATGTCATTCCAAAATTGAAGCCATTTTCATTTAGAGCTTGAATCCATTTCAATCCGAAAGTGAAAGTCATTGTTTTGTGGGTAGAAGAGTGTTAATTTGATATTGAAAAAAATCATGGGTTTCATCGCAAGGACCGAACCCTGTGGGTTCAAAATATTTAGAAGGCTACCCACAATGCAAAGAAGAAATGTTACAACAACAATGATGGCTTCAATTTTTGGAAAAATTTAATGGCTTCCATAAGGAAGTCACTAAAACATTTGCAAGAGCATTTCAAGGGACCGAAGTTGAAGTAGGGGATGTCAAGTTTATCACATCAAGTTTTTATTGCAGAGATGAAGGTGATTGCTCGTAACTCTGAGAGAGATGGTTTAAAAATAGGGAATTCCACAATGACTCCTTCGGAAACAAATTTTAAAATCACCAAATATGGATGTTAGTGTATTCAAGAAAGGAATTCTAAAATTTCCGCATTGAAAAACAAATGGAGAAACATATTACTTCTTTTGCAAAAATTTGTTACATGTGAGGGTAGATATGGGACATTTTATGTCTACCACATTAGACTAATGATGCATTTTCTTCGGGAGAAGACTTAAACCTACCATATTTCTTTGCTTCAAAGTCCGAAGAAAATGGCTTCCCTGTGGTCTGTAGAGAAGAGTTCAATTTTTTAGGAGACAACCCGTATCATCATGGTTTGTCAAATTTTGATTGAGCATCATCTAGCGAAAACAATGATACATGGGATGATTTATTAATAAGAAATCATTTTGAAGAAGCAAAAGGAACCATCACTCTGAACTACGTACCTACAAAGAGAAGTAGGAAATGAGGCTTCAAAAGTTGAAATTGACAAACCACTCAAGAGAGCAAAGGAGGAAATCATTTTAGAGAAGTTGACTAATCAAGAGGCACTTAAGGAAGAGAAGATAATCAAGGAATCTGCCACGTAGAAAGGAGAGGGATCCTCTCAAATTTAGGAGAAGCCATGATTAAAGGGAAAACCGAAGAAAAACACCAATCAAACAAACAAAGTAACTATAGAAGATGAAGAAACACCCATTGAAGAGGATGATGAAGAAGATTTTTTATGAGGGAACCCATGAAGTTGATCCTACTCAACAGAAATTTATGATTATGTGGAAACTTTAGAGAGGACAAATAAAGCAAGAGAGAGAACCCCTACCCTCCATCACTGAAGTAGATATATTAAGAAGGGATAGATATGAGTTGGAAGTACAATAGACACATCAAAAATGAGAATGAAATTCTCAAAGATCAAACTTCAAGCTCAAAACTCGATATGAACTCAACCTTATCCCCATATAGACAAAGTGGAGAGGACCAATGAGAAGTTGAAGACAAGAAACAAAGTTAATCAGTGGCTCTCACCAACTCAAACAAACTTCTGTTATCGTGGAAACCTTAAGACCTCTAGTTTCCGTGACAAAGGAGAAGAAGGGGATTAGGATGTCCTTGCGTAAGCCTCTAAGTTCATAGGATAATTTGCATGAGGACATGCAAAGAGACGCTAGCAAGGGTAAGGCCAGCCTCAAATTTGTGCTTTTTCTTTCCTTCACCTCATTTTACCTCATTTTCCCTTGTCCATTTCTATCTTAGACCCAATTGATCAATAAATATAGTTAAAATTACTTCTAGAATGATTTACATGACCGATCTCTTGTTGAATTTTGTGATTTTTGCCATTGTTAAGCATTTTGATCGAACTAGCCGCAGACGTGCATATTCCCGTATTAACCGGCTTATCTGGTACCGCTCTTCATGTTTGAGTATGTCTGTGTGGCCTCTTGAGAAAAAACTCTAGGGCATGATCCACGTCGTGTCTACATGGTCTTCGTTGCTCATCATGGAGGAAGAAATGGATTCTCGGGTACTGCTATGCACTGGGAACACATCTATGAAGGAAGACTCCTACTAGGACTCGTTTCACCGATGTCTTTTCTTCTTCACGCAAACACTTCAAAGAGTTCTAACGTGATCCGATAAGGAAAGACATTGTTCCTAAATTGTTGTAATTATTGTTACGTGCATTTGCTTTATAAACTCTGGGAGACCGAGGTTATGTTGAGATTTTATGTTAGATTTGTCATGATTTTGTTTAAACTCTGTGATACATTCCTGAGAACGCAGAGTGTTATGTTCAAACTATTGCATCGTTAATGGAGCAGAAAAAGTTATTTTGAAGGCGTGATTTAATTTGAAGTTGAATGCCGTCAAGTGTTAGAGGGCCCCTACCTCTTGCACATATTTCTTTTGCATAAATTAGATAAGTTTTCCTAGCTGCCTTTACGCTTTGCATTTGAATTAATAGTTGTTTTTGTTAGCTACTGTAGTCGTACTCATTCTAACTCTTCCACCGTGGCGATATTCTTCCAAAAGACCATAATGATGAATGTTGAATGACTATAGTATTGTAGGATTAAGAGTTGAATTTGTAGTTGTTTTAACTAGCTACCGTAGTTATCTTCATTCCAGCTCTTTTCACAAGAAGACACTCTTCCAACAGATTATAATGATGAATGATGAATAGCTATAGTACCGTAGGAGTTAGTTGTAGTTTTTGCTATTCACTATCATAAGTTACACTTGTTCTAATCACTCTTCCACAAGAAGAAACCTTCCAAGACATCCAAGAAGTTCAAGACATGATCCGTGATAATGAATGATTTAGTTGTGTGTTTGTACTAAGTATCATCCCCGTTCTTGCTCTTTAAACGCTTGCCCAAGACATCATAATGACGAGTAGGGTATGGAGGTGATAACTTAGTTTTTCATTTGCTTTCAAATTCATTTGCTGATGAATTGCACCTTCAGTACACAAATAATTGTTCTACCCCCTTCCAAAAGAAGGAACTCTTCCAAAATATCACTAATGATGAACAAACAACATTGTGTAACTTCATAGAATAATGCATGTTAGTATAGTTAGAATGCTCCGAGTTGCATTGCATGACCATGTTCAATTACTTTGTTTCAAGTTTGATGATGACTTATAGTTTAACATTGTTCTAGTTTGAGGCATCTTAGATTCATTCTTAAGATTAACTACTCATTGTAATTTGCATCTTCATATATTCAAATTATCAATTCATCGCACAATAGATTAATACTCTAGTTGTTAGGATTAACAAGACAAATTTCATTATTCACAAACATCTTCTTGTTCTAAAAAACTACAAATGATCCATAGCCATAGGAACAAGATAACATCACTATAAGGTTCTAAATCAAGTAATCTCCTCATCATTTTATAAACAGAAGCTCTTCCTCAAAAGAACTACTTAAAAAAAAAAAAACCAATAACTCTTTGAGTAAAGGTTCTATATATTCAATTAAATTGCGTAATAGAACTAGGAATTAGTCATAGAATAGAAGAGCTTGTGAACAAATGTTAACATGGTAAGATTAGTGTTTAACTGCTTAGTTAGAGGATTTGCATATTATGATCATTTCTCAAGTTTAGTTTCACAGGTCATTTGCCTAAAAAGTCATTATCAAGCTTTTGCTTTTATTTAGTCATAGTTCAGATTCTCACAAAGGTTTCCAATTGCATTTGCCATTCCATACATTAGGCTTAACTCGTTTGACCACCAACTTCTTTCCATAGTTTTCAGCATTTTCATTGTGAACATAAAACACCAAAAGACCAAAAACCATCATAAATCAACATAAAAGACCAAAAACACCACAAAACACTACACACAATGCATTAGGAAACAAGCACCTAGGTACATATGGTACACTTCACTTCAGTAGTTTACAAATCCTGGTTGACAATTAAATGAGCTCAGTTTAGGAGACTAGATTGAGACCCAACAATGACAAATACATCAAAGAGAAGAAGTTTCAAGAGGGAGATTGGGCATTGCTATTTGACTCTAAGTTTAAAGATTTTAAAGGGAAATTTCAGACTCATTGGCTTGGGCCATATGAGATTGATAAGATATTTAGCAATGGAGCGGTAAGAATCAAGACCATTGATGAATTTCAAACTCCTCTTATTGTGAATGGCCACAGATTAAAGATCTATCATAAGCCACTCTCAAAAGAGGAATTTTTCAAAATGTTTCAAGATAATTCTGCAGTAAGGCTGGTGCAGAAGAATCCTTCTTCTCCACCAGCCTAGCCTTTGTTCTTTTCAGTTTCAAGTAAAAAAAAAAAAAAAATATTGTATAAGCCCGAAAACCAATCACTGATTGGCAGTTTTTATACAGAAAATGTAGGGTGAAAATCAGGAGCACCTGACACCCTATATTTTCCAATTTTTTTTTTTTTTTTTTCTCTCTCTCATTTCGCAAGTCTTATGACAACCCACTCCATTTCATTCCACTTCATTCCACTCCACTTCATTTCATTTCACTTCATTTCACTTCATTTCATCTATTTTATTTCATTTCACCAATAAAAATTTTCTTTCATGACCATTTTCATTCAGTCAGTTATCATCCATCTATTTCCATTTACCCAAATAATTATCGTGTCGGGGCCTCTAATCGACACTCCGCTTCTTTATATCTAAGTAGTTTGCACACCTGTTTTTCAAAAATTCATAGTCAGATGTTAGTTCAACAATCATGAAATCAAATGCAGGAATGATGACATATTATGAAGACATGGGGCATTCAAAGACATCAATGAGGAGCAACTGATTGAAGACCAATGAAAAATGGCAAGAATTCCAAGGTATGTGTAAAAATTTATTTCAAATGGCATTCAAGCACATTTTTACATAGTTATAAACCATAGCTCCATTATATGCAATGATTGCGTTGATAAATCCGTAGCCATCCCACGATCTCTATACGTTTCCACCACAATCCTTGCATTCATTTCTAAACGGCCTCATAATCAAGCCTCCGGTCTTCACTAGTGTTCAGCTATACGTTGATACTCCACCTGTAATTAAGGAACGTGGTTGATTTGACTATGGCTTCTCTTAGTCGCACAAAATCCGTAGCTGTTGCATAAACGTGCTTGCATCTACTCTGCAGCCACCCAATTTTAAATATTGCCGGATGCGTTTTACTCCCCCTACTGTTCTATTGATCACACGGCTGCATTTCCATCGTGCTCACATAAGCCTTCACTCCATTTTGTTCTCTGTTCCGCTTCATTTCGTGTACCTTTTCCCTGATATCCGCTTACAATCACTGGCCTCCTTCATAAACCCTGATCATTTCTGCCGTCTTACCTCCGTTAAACCCTCCTCACGTAGACAAGTTCTAAAAGTACAGAAGGAAGGATGGGTCAGTTGTTGAGAACAGAACCAGAGGGACCCAAATTTATGGAAGGATACCCGCAAGTCAAAGACATACTGAAAAAGGAAAAATGGCTTCGGTTTATTCAAAAGTTTAAAGGCTACCATAAGGAGGTAACAAAAGCTTTAAGTGGTATATTTCAACTGCATCAGAGGTGGAAATTGGGGACCTCAAATTTACAGTGACTAAGGCATCCATAGCAGCTGCTACAGAACTCCCTCAAGAAGGTGAACGTCGGTTTAAGAACAAGAGCATTGTCGAGGAATCCTGGAGAGTGATCCTACGTAACCCAGGTATGGACGTCACCATTTTCAAAAAGGGAATTCCTGTTCATGCTTTAAAAGAAGAGTGGGCCAGTTTATTGTTGGTTATTCAAAAGTTTATCACCTGTGAGGGATGTTTTGGATCAATGTACATGTACCATACCCGACTGTTGATGAATTTCCTAGACAATCAGACCCTCAATCTGCCATATTTTCTACTAAACAGCTTGAAAAACATGTCTGTGACCGTCCAAAAGCATCTGGGGGACGTAGAATCACATTTGTATCACCATGGTCTTGTGAAAATCTTGATAGAAGAACAATTAAAAGAGAAAAAGGACACCTGGGAGCAGTTTATAATTAGAAATTTCTTTGAAGAACCCCAAGAAACCCCTGAAGGCAAAGAAGTAGAAGAAAGAGAACAGGTGATGAAACTACTAGAGAAGAAAGCACTCCTATTAACACAGTTGAAAAAACTAGTAGAGAGGAAAGACTGTCAAAAAGGAAGGAAAAGACTGAGGGTAAAAAGCCAATAAAATCAAAAGAGAAAAGAAGCGTTGAGGCTGTGCATCAAACCCCTTCCTCAGAAGAAGAACATCAAGTATTGTCTGAGAGACTAGTTCACCTTCAAGAACAGTCATCTATGGCCAAGAAGAGAGGGAAAGGAAAACAAAAGCAAAAAGACAGTGGTCCACAGCGTATAAGAAGAAGTTCCAGGCTTAAGGGGAAGTTGAGGAAAATGCAAACGAAAGGACCCCATTTTATTGATTTGGGATAAGAAACATATAAACAATCCCCAGCTGGCCATAGTCCCAAACCGTCTCAATGCCTAAACATTGATCATAGTCCAATTTATTCTCAAATGTACTGCTGAAACTAGCTCCAGATGTTGACATGAGTCCTTTTTCGGTTTATTTTGAAGTGAATTCTCTCCTCCACAAGATTTCCAGTATAACCCAAGGAAAACAACACCTTAGATAGACCCAAGAATAAAAAGGTGTATGAATACATAGATCCTAGAAAGAACAGCCACAAGGTCTCAAAGACTTCATCCATTCAAATTTCACACACAGCACAAGAAGATCTAGTCCAATCATTGAAACAAGAAGTCTTTGAGTTGGAGGTTTTAAATAGACACATTAAAAATGAAAATGAGGCATTAAAGGAACAAAGAAAATTGGAAAAGATCATTCATGACAATACCATGCTACATCTGGGACTATGGCAGAAAAAGAACAGGAAATTGAAGAATAAATGCCAGAAGTTAAGTAGAGCACTGATTAATATCAAATTCAGATGCTTGATGAAGAAGCCCATGATGTTAGCAGCACCAAGGAAGAGGAGAAGAGGACTGGATAGAACTGCAGAGGTATCAAGTGCAAAGAATTGAAGTGAGATGATCAAAATTTAGCCGCATGAGGACATGAAACACTCAATAAAGGGGGGTATGTTGAGTCCCAACTCAGATCTTTCCTATACACCTTTCTAGACTTTTTCATTGATTGGACTCTAAGTCATCGCACCATTGCATATTAATCTATAAAAGAGCATTTAAGTGCTTTAACTATGTTTTGTGTCTGCTGTTTGAATTAGATTTTTTCTCATTGAGCTGCGGAATCTTGTCACTTTCCGCAGCTGCTGCAACTTTCCGCAGCCATTTTGTTAAAGTCTATATTGCAGGTGTCTTCAGGAAAATCGAGCCACATTGGCAAGTTGGAAATTACATGGACATGGATCGAGTCCTATTGGCTCAATCAAATTCACCTAAGAAGGCTATGGTCAAAGGTGGTCAAGCAGTGGTCAACCGAAGAGTCCCACGGTGACATAACTCTGTTTTTCACCATGTGAAGACTTGCGTGGCCGTTCCTAAATCGCAGGGGACATATCAACACCTGTGAACTGCTCCATAAGCTGAATTCAATGAACACTCTCCATAGATTTAATCTTCACGACAGCCATAATGCTAGATTTCTGGACGTGGTTGTTCACGTGTCTTGTATCAGCGCAGAATGTAGGAAATTGGTTATGTCATTCTCTGTTATAAATAATGCGTTCTCATACGCATAGTAGTTAGTTGCTGTAATGTAATTTGCTGGATAGAAAGCTCACTGTGCCGTGACATTATTTCTTTGTTATGAATGCATTTTAAATATATGAGAAGACTCTGTTCATAAGCATAATTCGTGTTTGATAGATGCTTCCCGAGGATTGTGCAGAGGGCCGCTGCACACGCCGAGGTTTTGTGTATTATTGTATAGTTTCATGCTTCATTTCCTTACATTCATTGTGCCATAGTCATTCACGTGTATATATTACATTCTTAGTATTAACATTTGCTTAAGGTCTATAATTACTTTTATACCCAGCACCATCAAGGTTTTCATTCTGCATTATACAGAGGGCAATGTGCATTTTGCAATGGTTGGTTAATACGGTCTAATGACATAAACTAATCTGTCCTTTCCATTGGTCTCTTTTCAGTTTTTAATTCCAGACAATATTCATTTCAAGTTTGCAATAATGTTTATTTGAATATATTAGATATTAAAATTATCTGTCATTATCGCCATCGAAAGCCATAGTGAGACTAATGGTGACGGATTGAAGTATGAGTGTGTAGTTTGATATTAGATTATTTTTCTGCAAGTTAGATATTAAATTGCTCGTGTCATTATCACTTACCTCCGAAAGCCATAGCGAGACTAATGGTGAGGGATTGAAGTATGAGTGTGTAATTTGAGATTAGTTTATTTTTCTACAAATTAGATATCAGATTGCTCAAGTTGTTTATGATTACCTTCGAAAGCCATAGCGAGACTAATGGTGAGGGGTCAGAATATGAGTTGAGGTAATTTGGTTTTAGCTTTACCGTTTTGCAATTTTATTTCTTTTGAGTACACAAGCTTTCTTTTAGAGTTTAGACAAAGAAGAAGGGTAATGGGTTTCATGATCAATAGTTCACTGTTTGTTTGACTAGTATAGTGGCACATTTTTATTTTCTTTTAGGAATTAATTTTGTCATTGTATGTTTTAAAATCCTTTTGAAGTTTGAAGTTTTGGAAATCATTATAAAGGACATCATTTCCTTGAAAATTTATATCCATACTTGTCTTCTAGAATTTCCATCTCATATTAGGAAACCAACCAAGATTAAAAAAAAACCAAAAACGACAAAAAGTAAGAGATAGGTTATCTTGCACATATAGTGCGCCACACTTCGGCAGCTTACGAATCTCGGATTGACAAATTAATGTAGAAATTTAGGAAAAACTAAATTGACCAAACACGTATCTCCCATCAACATAATACCAAGTTCTATAGCAAAACCTCAATAACAGGGCATCCCCTGAAGTTTTGAATCGTTTCTAATACTAAATATAGGTTTTAACCTCAGATTAAATTATCTACGAATGAATATTTTAAATGTAAAATAAACAATAGTGAGAGCACAAAGATAAAAACGAGTAAACACGTAGATTTTCCTCAAGATTCGTAATCGGAGGGACAAATTGATCGGGGGATCGATTCATATTAGTGTTACAACACATATATATACATGTTGAAGCATACATAAACCCCAATCCATTAACCCTGGATTAGAACATAACCGTAGTTCCCTTGACCAGATCTACAAAATACTAGGGGCTGAAAACCATCATGCCCCAAAACCATGTGCAAACCCATGCACAAAACCATGGGCGGGTCCACCCACTGGAAAACAAGGACCGAAATTTCTTTCCTAGAGTGCTGCCCCAGACCCCGACAGGGGGGGCTACCACCCTCCCGTACGTTGTGCCCAGTGAAATGTACAGGGGGGGGCTATTTCCCACCCTGTTACCCCCCTGCACGTGACTATTCGTGGAAACAATATAAAAAAAACCAAACATAAGCTTGTTTTATCACAGTTCCATATATGTTCTAGGGCATATGAGTGTTGGTCATATGTAGCAGAAAGAGGGTTATAGAACTTGGAAACAATTTCAAGGCTGAGATTTAAAGTCGGGTCTCCTTCAAGGCCCTCCGCTGTACATACTAAGAGGTCTAGGTGCCTCTTTTTAAACTCACTCCACCATGAGTTACCAGTAAATTAACCATCTTTAAAGGGGTTTGGCCTCCCTTGACAGATTTTACCTACAGTGGATTTAAGTTGTATAAGCTCTAACCCATGTCCCAATTGGGCCATCTCCTTACACCACTCAACCACCTCATCCTCCTCTTCTTTAGTCATAACTATAATATGCCGTGTACACTTTGTATTAGTCAACCCATTTATCCAATAATGTATGTTAGAGGCAACAATACCATATTTTTCTGCAGATGCATGGATTGAATATCCCTTAAACTTGATTTCATCAATTGCATTGATCATGTCTTAATTTTTCCAACCTGAGATGGCACTGATTTTCTTTGTTGAACTTGTGCTTTGTACTGTGGTTGAAGGTGGCTTTGTGGCTGATGGTGGGCTAGGATGATCTTCTACCATAGATTCCTTTTCAATGACATTGCTGGGAGAATTGGGAGCATTGAGATCCTCATTTGATGAACTGCTCTGTAGTTGGGCCCCCCTTGTCCCTCACCTCTTGTTCCTTATCTGATCTGCAATAGAAACTCTTGGCATGGCTCCAACAACCTACATATTTACCATGAAAATCTGATTTAAAATTGTATTCGAGTACAATAAGAGTAAGAAGTTTGGTAAGTATTATAGCACAACTGTATAGAGTAAACTATATTTATGTATTAATTCCAATATTAGAATGAGATTCAATAAGTAATACCTATTGATTTCTAACAACATGAAATATTATGTTGTTTGTTGTGAACTCTTCCATTTGTGTAGGCAACTTGGTATTTTACTCAAAAGATTTCAGGTTGCATCTGAGTGTATACTGTGTTATCAACAAGGTTTTATCTTAATGATAAAAGTAAACCTAATAATCCATTCATATCAATGAATAATTTTGCAAATTAATTGACATTGAAGTGGAACAGACCTGGTTTACCTGAATAGTTGAATTTGGATTACATTGTTACTTTGAATTATTGAATGATTTTCATTATAATGTATTTCAATTATGTATGACTTCCAATATCAGCATCAGAAAGATAAGTGATACCTATCGACTGTTAACAACATGGATGTAAGCTAAATGGCTATAAGCAACATGGCTGTAAGCTAACATGGTTGTAAGAAACATAGTTTTAAGCTAACATGGCTATAAGCAACATGGTTGTAGGTTAATATGGCATCTTCTATTGTTAACATGGTTGCATGAAACATACTTTTTGTATTGGTGTAGAGGTATTGACTAACAATACATTCATAGTTTCTTGTTAAGTGTATGCAAGTTTGAAGATGAATCCCTTTCATGTCCAAGCAGTCCCAAGAAAATTCACCATACTGTTTTTGAATAATTTCTACCACCTATTGTTGTTGTTATTTTGTACTTAAGTATGTACCTATGTAGAGTATTTTTCCAAGGTTAATTTCAACAAGTTTAACGGATAGTTCCTTATTTCTACCTATGGCTGGAAACTCCCTATTTATTTTTGGTGTTGCTGCTTAAAGTCTTGGTGCTGGAACCACTACTCTTGCCTTTGCTATTGGCTTAGGTTGTTAACATTGTTGTAAGCAACATAATTTTTTGGCTTCATTAAGACAATTTTGGTGACTTCGTTAAATTCCATCTATTGGGGGCAAGGGTTGAATAGAGGTATTGACTTGGCAAGAAAAACTAACTAGATAGGACATTCGATAGGACATTCATAGTTTCTGGTGAAGTTCATATTGAAGAATTTTGTACTGGTGTAGAGGTATTGACTAGCAGGACATTCATAGTTTCTGGTTAACTGTATGCATGTTTCAAGATGAATTCCTTTCATGTCCAAGAAGTCCCAAGAAAATTCACCATACTATTTTTGAATAATTTCTACCACCTCTTGTTGTTTTTTTGTACTTAAGTATATACCTATGTAGAGTATTTTCCCAGGGCTGATTTCAACAAGTTTAGTGCACAGTTCCTTATTTCCACCTATGGCTGGAAATTCCCTATTGATTATTGGTGCTATTGTTTAAACTCTTAGTGTTGGAACCACTACTCTTGCCTTTTCTCTTGGTTTAAGTTATATTAATGAAAGGTAAAAATCTGTCTAACAACTATGGCTTCCAATGATCGGATATCAAATGCCCTTATGGCAATGAACACTGCCTATGTTTGGCTATATGACTGGTTGGAAAATTCCACCTCCTGTCAATGATACTGGCTATCGACCTCAGCCTTAGTCGATGTCAATAAGATCTAGATACACTTTGGACATGGACTTATCTGCTTATTGTGTGTATATGCTCAGAAAATATGTGTTAATATTTCCTGTTTTTTTAGAAAAAAATAGATACAAAAATTTATTCTATTTGGCTAAGCATGTGATCCAACTAGTGTAGTTCAACATGTTGCTCTTAGCTTGAGCTAAGCAGTAGTTACAATGAAAGTTTTAGTGAAACTAAAATTATACTTGTAATTAGTTGTATTTCCACTCTTGGAATTTCTCTAACTCATATGTAGTTAGTATCTTTCCATTCTTATAACAACGACTATGATTTAATTAAAAATATATCTCTATTTGAATTTACGAACTAAATGCAAACCTGAGAATGGAATAAATCTAGTCTTAGTCCCATGCCTTAAGGTAAGTAACTTGTTGTCTTAGATTTCAAGATTTAGTTTGGAAAGAACTATGGCAACAATAAGTACTATTATCTTTCAATTACAACTACTAGCATTAGTCTATAACTTAAATTATTAGACTATTAGCTCTAAGAACTACTAGCTAGTATAAGGATGTATAATGGGTCTCTCCGTAATAGTGAGACCTTATAAGAATGTTACATACTCAATCTGAGCTAATGAACAGAGTAGTAAGATTTCTAGGTCGTGTCCTGGTAAGCTAGTTTGAATACTCATGGCTTCTTTAATCTACGTGATTTTCTTATAAAAATAACTCTCATTACTAGTGTTCAATATCATAACTCAAGCTTGTAAATAGTAGAAAGCCCTACACTGTTTCTATCTTTCTCTTGCATGCTTGTGGGATTTCCTTGATTTATTTGTCTAGGGTGTGAGAATAGAAGCCATAAATTTACTGAAATAAGCTCCAATAAGTAGATACTAGCAGGTATATGATCTACAACTTATAATCTTAACATGGTTTCTCAACTAAAATAATGATAAAGTACTCAATATAATAACATTATTCAACAAAAACCAAAAAAATATGTGTATCCAGCAATAGATGAAGGGAATGTATGTAACACTGTGCACACACTCTGTCTGGAATGTAACACTGAGCACACTCTTTCTGGATGAAGAGAATGAATGTAACACTCAGCACACACTCTGTCTGGAATGTAACACTCAGCACACTCTGTCTGTATGTTTGGAACATTGTATGAAAGTGATTGTATGTCTGAAAAATGAATGGAACATTGTCTAAAAACTCTGATTGTATGTGAAAACTCTGAATGTATGTCAGCAACAGCTTAAAAGTATAATTAATGCTTCAAATGTAGTAAGGGTTGATTTTTTATAGTTTTATGATCTAGAATTTAATTGGTAGGGAAAATTGGCACAGATTGATCCGGATTTTATGCAGGAATGCAAAAAAATACAAAAATAACCATAAACATATAAATAAAGCGGAAATAAGGCTTCATTTCAATAATATCAAATCACATAAATATGCTTACAGACATGATAGAAATAAAAAAGCTAGGGTGCTGGTAGTGAATCTCTAAGAAGAGATGTGGCGGCTATAAACCTATGAACTATGTTACAATGAGGCTCAAGGGCCTATTTATTATGGAGAAACAATGGATAACTCTAAATGTCCAAAACTTAACCGTAGGAGATGAAGTGCCAAAAATATGGGCCTCGTTTAGTTAAATTGGTGTTTCAACTTCTCAGGGACGTAACTTCGGCATACTATCTCCATTTGGGGCCTCAAAATGGCTCCAAAAGTTCAGGACCCAAAAAAATGCTAAAAATAGTAAGTTGTGAAAAAAACTGAAAGAGACAATGGTGGGGCCCCAAGTGGAATAGGTGGGTGGCCACCAATATCCACCTGGATAATTCCTCCCCCATGAGATGAGTAAACTTCTGTTGAACTTGGTCCCTGGTGAACCACTTGCCTTGGTGCAGGAGTTGACCAGCTTTGACAACCCGATACAGTTGAATCTTCAATCGACGAGTGTTCTTGATTTGAATGTCCATGATACAGTCTGTGGTGGCCTGTTCCATGTATTCTAGGTTTAACTCTTTTGGTGTGATTTATTTTGCAATGTCAGAGGTGTCCAATAGAGGTGGGAAGTAGGGATGAAGGCGGTCTACATTGAATATTGGGTGCAGACCAAGGAATGGTGGAATACTGAGCTCAAAGTCATTGTTCCCTATAGCCTTGGTGATGGTGTATGCCCCATATCAGAGCAGGCGAATCTTGCGGTGGGGTCCAATGAGGTGCTCCTTCTGCAAATGTAGCCACACTTTTTAGCCCACCTAGAAGTTATGTGGCATCCGATGTTGATCATGTCTTTGCTTGTACTTAGCATTGGCTCTTTCCAATATGTCATGAACCTATTGGTGTATGAGCTGAATGTGCTCGATCAAGTTGTTTTATTTGTCAGCTGCATACTGGACATGAGCCGAATCGGCTTGAGTAGCTGCAAATGGCATGGCTACGTCAATGGGACATAGTGGTTGGAATCCTAAGCCCACTTGAAAGGGGCTGTGGCTGTTTGAGCTGTGGAGAGCCCGGTTATAACTATGTAGTACATAGGGAAGGCTCTCATCCCATGTGCATGGAAGCTTTGAATTTTACATGCGCAGAATGTGTACAATCATCCTGTTGATGACCTCTGTCTGGCCATCAGTTTGGGGATGGAAAGCTGTGGACTTGGTGAGTTTGGTGTCCAAAATTGAATAGAGGCTGGTTCAAAATGTGCTGAGGAACCTGTTGTTGCGATCTGATATGATAGACTGTGGGATCCCAAAGTGCACCCATACTCGTTCAAAGAATAGTTTAGTAGTGGCTGTTGTTGTGATATTCTTCTTGCAGGCCACCATAATGGCCATTTTTGAGACTCTGTTGATGACCACGAAAACACAGTTGTTTCCATGCTTATTAGAAGGAAGGCCTAACATGTAATCCATGGAGATGGATTCCCAAGTCGACTAGGGTTTGGTAGCGGAGTATAGAGCCCTTGATTCTTGATGGTTGGTTTGGAAATGGCACAAGAAGTGCAAAATCTGATGTACTTACCAACATCTTGTTAAAGGTTCAACCAATATAAATACTTATGCAGTACTGCCACTTTTTTCTCGATCCAAAAATGCCCAGCGACTCGACTGTAGTGCGCTTCCCATATCATCTTGGCATTCTCATTTGAAGGAACACATAGGTGTCCCAGGTGACATAATAGTGCATCTTGGAGGTGAAAATTTGGAACTTGCATACCCCCCAAGATTGCCTTGTATGTGTAGCTAAATTCTGGATCGATCTTCTAGAGAAGCGGCCAATCAGAAGTCTCATGCCCACAAGAATTGAGAACGATAGTTATGGCCACGATCGATGGTTAGCTGAGGAAGTTTACAACATTATTGGTGCTACCCTTATTGTACTTGATGTTCAAATGAAATTTTTACAGATATGTGGACCATTTTTGATGGCGATCGTTCTGCAACTTCCCTTGTGTCTGTATGAACTGCAAGGGTTGGTGGGCTATGTGGATGATTGTCTTCTTCCCCAAAATTTAATGCTTCCATTTTCGACAAGCCTGCACAATGGAATACATTTCTTTTTCATAAGTGGGATACTTTCAAACCGTGTCAGACAATGTCTCACTATGATATGCCACTGGTTGCCCCTGTTGAGTAAGAACTGCCCCAATAGCATAGTCAGAGGTATCTGTCTCGATCTCAAATGGTTGTTGCAAGTCTGGTAATGTGATCACTGGGGCAGAATAGAGGTGATGTTTCAATTCTACGAATGCATTTTGTTGATATTTCGACCAACAAAA
The DNA here is from genome assembly GCA_034641835.2 of Pinus albicaulis. Classification (NCBI taxonomy): domain Eukaryota; kingdom Viridiplantae; phylum Streptophyta; class Pinopsida; order Pinales; family Pinaceae; genus Pinus; species Pinus albicaulis. Next base: position 171,897,975 of record CM076576.1, on the reverse strand, counting down.
TTTTTCTTTCGCTCCTCCCTTGGTGGCTTGAATCAAGTTCCAAGTGATATGAGAGAATCCCAACATGAACCTACAGTAGAAATTAGCAAGACCCGGAAAGTTGTGAAGCTCTGTTAGGGTGGTTTGTACTGGCCAATCCTGAATGACTTGGATCTTGGCTGGATCCACATGCACGCCCCTTTCATCAATAATGTATCCCAGATATTGAACCTCGGTCATGCCAAAAGTGTACTTCTCCAAATTGGCACACAACTTGTGTTCTCGCTCTGTTTGGAGAAATTCTCGGATGTGGTGGAGGTGCTCTTCCCAAGTCTGGCTGAAGATCAGAATGTCATCCAAGTATACCACTACAAATTAGTTGGTGAATGGACGCAAGATGTCATCCATTAACCTCATGAAGGTTGCAGGAGAATTTTTCAATCTGAAAGGCATGACGAGTCATTCGAAAAGGCCCTCCTTGGCTTTGAAGGCAGTTTTCCACACATCAGAGGGTTTGATTGGTACCTGGTGATACCCAGACTTCAAGTCGATCTTGCTAAAATATTTTTACCCTTTGATTTGGTCCAGAAGGTCATCAATCCGTGGGATTGGGTACCTATTCTAGATAGTGATCTTGTTCAACACCTGATAGTAAATACAGAGTCTCCAAGTCCCATCCTTCTTCTATACTAACACGATCGGGCTCCCATATGGCGATGAAATTGGCTGGATGTGACCTTTCTGTAGCAGCTCTCAAATCTACCTCTTGATTTCATCATTCTTCAGAACAGAGCACCTATAGATCGGTCCATTGGGTAGCGGCCTACCTGGGGTCAAGTCAATGGGGTGCTTGACCTAACAGTGTAGAGGCACCCCTGTGGGAGAGGTGAAGATGTCCCCGTACTCCTCCACAACCTTGTCCATTTGTTGTTGTCGTGCAGAAGAGCCATGTCTGGAGGTCGTGGCCATAATATTCTTCTTGCCCTAGGGGCGGATCAATAGGAAAAAAAATTTCCTGGTTTGGGAAATGAGCTTACTGCATTTTTTTGCAGTAACCAAAGAGATAGTGGGAGGCAGTGGTACCTATGGTATTCTATACAATTTATTTCCAAAAGTAACAATAACAGCGCGAGGCCAGGACTCATACACAGCATGTCACTTCCACAAGTATGGTTGGCCTAATAATACATTAGAAACATCAATAGGAGCAATGTCACATAATACCTCGTTTGTCAAGGGCTTCATGGTATAGGGAAGGTGGCACTGCTGGCTGACGCAGAGATCTCGTCCTTGGTGAGGCCACCTGATGGTGTATGGTTGTGGGTGCGCTGTGCTCGAAAAGCCCAACTGCTTCACAACATCTACTGAAATGAGGTTCTTTTGGCTCCCATTGTCGACAATGAACCATAGCGAGGAACCCTTTACCCACATCTGGGAGTGGAATAGATGCTCTGCCTCCTCTGGATCTTCTGGTTCCTCCTTCCGGATCTTCGTAGTGGCAACAATGGCGTTGGGCTCCGCATCAATAATCTGCTTCCCTTTTTCATCCCCCTTGTCAGGTTCTGATTCAGATTCAGAGCATGCATCTGATTCAGAAGTGTTGAAGATTGCAACAAGAAACAGTGAAGGAGGCATCCTGAAACATCATTCCTGATCCTAGTTGGAAAGTGATCACCAAAACTAAGTGGGGCCCACATAGGTGATTTTTGTCGCAAAGTCTATTTTTAGACAATGTCTATTTTTAGACATGTCGGTCATATTCTATGAGTTGTAGGATGCTATTTGTGGATGGTTGGTCAAGTTGGAAAAATATATGGACTTCTATTTTTAGACATATTGGGTGGAGTCTTTTTTTAGACTGCCAGTCTAAAAATAAATATGTCGAATATTATTAGCTCTTAATAATATTTGGACTCTAAACAATATCTTATTCTCTTGGAGCACTTCAGTTAAGTGCACAGATGTGGCACAGGAGCTGACAGAAGGAATTACGCTATTCCTAAGGGTTAAGTGGAGCTATTTCATGGATACTTCAGTTAGAACTCATGTGAGAGAGTTTGGTAGAGTTGATTGAGGAAGTTAATGGAGTTGTGTTCAGTTTAACTAAGCTAAACATAGTTGAGCTAGTTGTATCTAGTCTAACTGATTGATACACTAGTGAGAGTGGTGTGAATAATTAACACATACCCCACCCCACACTATAAATTTATAATCATCCAAAGAAGGCATCATGAATCCCCGTGGCATGAAAAATTTCAAAAGGAGACCAGTGGAGAGGTAGGTGGGAGGGAGAGGTATCTACTTTGCTTTTGTAATTATAGTGTTGGCCATTATTTGCAATGTCATGGTTGAGATGCCAATTAGGATTGCATGGTCAATATAGATGGATCACAGTTTCATATGTGAGCCATTCTTCCTTAGCAGATTGCTGTGAGAGGCAAAGTATCATGAGATTTGAGCATGTGGTTTGCTAGATCTAGTTTGATTAGTGTGTAGCAATTGAGATTATACCGAGAGCTTTCAGAGAGCTTGTATAATGATTGTTGTATGATCTCTATATATATAATATATACGTATAGTTGTGGAAGCTTGATTTCTGTTTTCCATGAAATACCTTGGTTTTGTTATGTGAATTTTTATGGTTTTTTAATGTGTATGCAATTGATTTATTTGACATAATGACTAATGGTAGCTGGTAGAAGTGATATGTAGTTGTGTATGTGAAGATAAAATAATGTGATCGAGAATATCAGCAATAATAGGACACATTCTACATGGTATCAAAGCAATATTGATCATTGGAGCAATTGTAAAGCATTGAAGCAGTTGAGTTTTGTGCTGGTGGAATTTGAAATTGCTATAATGATTTCTTGGTGTCGAAGTTGAGATGTCTTTCAACAGATTGTGATTGGAGTATTCCCTTGAGGTTAGGTCGAATTATATTGCATGGAAGGATAGGATGGAGGCGGTGCTGGATGACAATGGGTTGAAGGAGTTCATAAATGTAGAAATTCCAAAACCTACTTCTAGTGATGCTGCCATAATTGACGCATGGTAAAAGAAGGTAGCAAGGTGTCAAAGGATTTTGTTGGAAGGTGTGAAGGATCACATAGTGTCCAGCCTTCATGGTAAAGATTCTCCATTCTTGATGCGGAAAGCTTTGACAGATTTTTTCCAAATCAAGAGCAACCAGAGGAAGTTGGAGCTCAAGGATAAACTCAGGAAAATAAAAATGGAGAAGAATGACACTATTCTGGTATACTTGACAAAGTTTGTCCACTGCAGGGATGAGCTTGGGAGTGTAGGAGTTAGTGTGGATGATGAGGAATTGGTGAGCTTGGCTCTCCTTGGGCTTCTGAAGAGTTGTCATTCCTATCAGGACTCTGTCAATGGTCGGGAGAAATTTCCAGGATGAGAGCGACTTTGGTTGGATCTTGTGCAGGAGGAGATAAGGCGGGCTACTAGGGATGGCTCTTCATCAAATAATGATGATGAAGAGGATTTATCTTTGTCTTCCAAAGCAAGGAAGGGGAAGGGTAAGAATAATTCTTCTCAAACCGGTGCGGATGGTAAAGAGCGTGACATGTCCAAAGAGAAGTATTTTCACTGTCACGAGCATGGGAATTTCGCCACGCATTGTCCACAGAAGAAGAAGAACAAGAAGGCTGCTGGAGCTAGGGCTGGTGAGGCTCTTGCCTCATAATTTGAGCTGGACTTCTCATTGATCGCATGCATGGTGTCTAGTGCATTGGGCTCGGGGTGGTATTTTGATAGTGGCGCTTCCTTTCACATGACGGGAGATGCGAATCTTTTCAGTGACTTGGTGGAGAAATATCTCCAATTGCATGTTGAGTTGGGTGACAATGGATGATACAATGCGACTGGCATTGGTACCATAACCTTTCAGAGGGAGTCAGGTAAGCTCATTCTTTTACAGGATGTAGTGCATGTTCCAGGTTTAAAGAAGAATTTAATCTCAGTCACAATGTTAGAGGATAAAGGGTATGATGTTTTATTTAGTGAAGGAAAACTTTTCCTTCGCCACAAGGCAATAGGACAAGTCAAGAATGTTTGGATTCAAGCCAATAATCTCTACAGACTTGAAGTAGATGGGATTTCTATGGAGCTTCCTACTATTGGGAAGTGCAAGAAATACATGCAATTGATGCTTGAGATGGAGCAAGTTTTGCATGCAGGTAAGAGTGAACCTTGGGATGTGGACCAGCCACAATATGAGGATCATGGAGTGGGAGCAACCACTCATGCAGAGAAATTTTGTGCCAGATGGGCAGAGGGAGTGCATGCAGCTATACCACCAGGTGAGAGGTGGGGCGACATGCATGAGTAATCCCATGAGGATATTTCTGGGTAGGATTTATGGAGATGGTGTGGATATCATGAATTGAACCTGGCTACGAGGTGCCCATAGAGCAGCAGTAGCATGATCAGTTGGATTTATGTAGGCAGATCAAAGTGACAGTGTCAGATACTGGAGCGCGGATCATAGTTGACAACAAGTGCAGAGTGCATGGGTGCAGAGTTCAACAGCGCAGTGGTTCCTGAAGACATGTGTAGTTGGTACCAGCAGAAGTTGAAGACTTTTATAGATGCATTATACTGATAGATTTTTTTGGATCCTATTCAGTTTCAGAGGAGTTGCAGAGAATATGCATGGAGTTGCATGGCACTTGTGAAGGTTGCAGGGCGAATGCATGGAGTTTCATGTCGCATGCAAAGATAGTCCTTTCTTGTTGAGAGGGAGTGTTGAATATTGCAGCAAGAAACAGTGAAGGAGGCATCTTGAAACATCATTCCTGATCCTAGATGGAAAGTGATCACCTAAACTAAGTGGGGCCCACACAGGTGATTGTTGTCGCAAAGTCTATTTTTAGACATGTCGGTCATATTCTATGAGTTGTAGGATGCTATTTGTGGATGGTTGGTCAAGTTGGAAAAATAGATGGACTTCTATTTTTAGACTTCTAGTCTAAAAATAGATATGTTGAATATTATTAGCTCTTAATAATATTTGGACTCTAAACATTATCTTATTCTCTTCGAGCACTTCAGTTAAGTGCACATATGTGGCACAGGAGCTAACAGAAGGAATTACGCTATTACTGAGGGTTAAGTGTAGCTATTGCATGGATACTTTAGTTAGAACTCATGTGAGAGAGTTTGGTGGAGTTGATTGAGGAATTTAATGGAGTTGTGTTCAGTTTAACTAAGCTAAACATAGTTGAGCTAGTTGTATCTAGTATAACTGATTGATACACTAGTGAGAGTGGTGTGAATTAATTATTAATTAATTAACTAATTATAAACTAATTAATCAACTAAAGAATACATTAGTTAAATTCAGTGCATGGACAGTTTCAGTGGAGACCAGTGAAGAGGTAGGTGAAAGAGCAGTGTGACTATCAGTTGTGACTATAGTGTTGCATGATTTGAAACACACAGTGGTTGGAGATGCCAATGAGGATTGTGTGGTCAATATAGGATGGATTCGAGTTCATTATGAGCCATTATTTAGCAGTGATTACATAGTAGAGGCAGGTTATCAAGTGGTAGAGATTGGAGCATGTGTTTTGCTAGATCTAGCTTGATTAGTGTGTAGAAATTGGAGATTGTACTGAGAGCTTGTGAGAAGCTTTGTATAATGATTGTTACATGATCTCTATGACATATATAATATACAGATAGTTGGGGTTTTTAGATTTAAGCTTTCCCATGAAATACTATGTTCATATGTGTGAATTTTTATGGTTTTAATGTGTGCATGAAATTGATTTTATTTCCACATATAATGATCAATGGTAGAAGAGATTCTGTATTATGCATGAACATAAAATAGTGTGTGATCAGGAGAATCTTGGTGAATAATATATGAGTTATTCAAATTTCTACAAGAAGCCCTCATCTCAGCCACCAGCGACTGCTTGGCCCAACACTCACTTGTGTTGTGAGTAGAGCTCTTATGGAACTCCAACCACTTTCTCATGTCCTTATTTGGCTTCGCGGTGTTGTTCTTTTCTTGTGTATTTGGCAAGTTGTCTTGGGCCTCCATGCCTTGGATTTTCCCTTTGCTCTAGGATTTGGGGGCACCTTTTCATTTCTTTTGATTCATAGATCCAAAGTCTCACTTCTTCTGTTTGAATTTCCACTCAATCATGGCAGCATACCCGTATGCCATACCAAGCGAGGAGATGTCGAGGAGCTCCATTTCCTCCTGAATGTATCTGTGCAGACAACTGTGATACTTTAGCACCAAATGTTTCTCTGAATATATGATACCCAAATTTGTGTGTAGGGTATGGAACAAATTCATTAGCTCATGAACATCTTGATCCCTTTGTTGCCACAGTGTGGTCCATTGTATGTACTTGTCCTCATAGCTCCCCACTGGATAGTATTTTTCCTTGATGGCATCTCAGAAAGAATTCCAAGTGGGTACGGCTGAGAAAAGAGAGGGTTCTGTCTCTTCCTTTTTCTCATAGTAGGTTTCCCACTAGTCCTTGACATGGGGGGTAGCTTTGATGAGTGAAAAAATAATCTTCTCCTAGCTGAAAAATTCATGAACCGAGCAATATCTTTCTAATAGATTCAACCATCTATCTATGGCATCTGCATCTATTTGACCCTCAAATATGGTAATGTCAAAGTTTACTTGTACCTTAAATGGAGTCGCACCTCCAGAGTGGCTGTTGGATGCAGATGCACCGCTGGTGGGCAGTCGTTGAAGGATTTGGGAAAAGTTATCCATCATCGCGTTCCTTTGTTTTTCAAGGGCCTCCTCGAGAAATATCAATATTTTGAAAGGATATCTTGCTCCCTCATATTTCTTTTCATCCCCCATGGGCATCCGTTGGGGTTTGTGAGGCTGATCTTGTAAAGGATCCACTAGATCGAGCCCTAACTCCTTATACTCTGACCTCGTTGGAGACATGCAAAGAAGGATCGAGAAAAAAACAAACCGCTATGATACCACTGATCTGGATTTATGCAAGAACGTAACAGAATAGAGAAATAACCATAAACACATAAATACAATGGAAATAAGGCTTCATCTCATTAATATCAAATCACATAAATATGCTTACAAACATGATAGAAATAAAATAGCTAGGGTGCTAGTAGTGAATTTATGAGAAGAGATGTGGTGGCTACAGACCTCTGAAGTATGTTACAATGAGGCTTGAGGGCCTATTTATTATGGAGAAACAATGGAGAACTCTAAACTTCCAAAACCTAACCCTAGGAGATGAAACGCCAAAACTATGTTCCCCGTTTTGGTAAAGTGGTGTTTCAACTTCCCGGGGATGTAAATTTGGCATACTATCTTCGTTTGGGGCCTCAAAATGGCTTCGAAAGTTCAGGACCCAAAAAAACTACTAAAAATAGTAATTTGTGAAAAAATTGAAATGGTGGGGCCACAAGTGGAATAGGCGGGTGTCCAAAAAAATCCACCTGTATCATGGATTTCCATCTCCCAAATTCAATTCTGTGTTTTGGATTGATTTTTACATGATCCAATGGCTGATAAGATTTCATGGTTGATCCTTGTGCTTTCCTTAATTTAATTCCTAAATTGAAATTATTTCCTGAATTTAATTCCTGAATTGAAAGGGCTGTTGTGTTTAATTCTTGAATTGAAAGGTTGGGTGAACTATTTCCTAAAGTGAATGGTGTCATTTAATGTCTTCAATAGGTTGAATGGTTAAACAAACATGTACATATGGTTGACACACAATTCACCTATTTTTGTGCAGGTGTTACCCAGTTCTTGTGCGGGTGTTACCCAGCAATGGGATGCATTGCTCCAATGAAAAATAAGTGGGTGGTTGTTTGATGGGATAATTGTACTTTTGGATGGAAAGAATTGTAATTTTTGTAGTGTATTATGCCTTAGTTGGTAATTCAGAACTGGAGGTACTTGAGACAATAGGTCTTGACAACTTGTGATGTTAAGACTTGGTGTATGACATTTGTTGGTCCAATAAAAAACTGGGCCCATTTTGGACATATTTATATAACTTATATAACTTAATATAAATTATTTATGTGCATATTTTAGTGAATTTATGATTTTTTTTTATGAATGTGTGGGACTAGTAGTATAGCTACTACTGGTCCTTGCACAAAAAAATAAGCCTCTCCCCTACCACACTTCATTTTTATGTCATTTTCATGTCACTTACCTCAGGCTGATAACAAAAATAATTACCAACAATCAATACTAACGGTGATAGTACAGTGTAATGATATATGCACTGCATGTGGGACACCTAGCTTCAAATTCCTTTTCGCGCTTCCAATTCCTTATATAGCCTGTGTGGAATGGATGAAGGCATTTGAGAATAACATAGTTTTTCTCTGGTAAGATTCTTTCTATACGTATATGTTAAAATAATTAATTAACTCCCGCATGCATAGTTAGATAATCAATTAAGTAAGTGGTGGTGAAGTCAAGCTATGTAAGCGTGTGCATGTCAAGTTAGGATAAATACCCTTCACTGGGTTTATTGTATTCATTGAGTAAGATTGAAGTTCGTTGATTAATAGAAGAGTCAGAGCTCGTGTGTTTAGTGTGTGAATTAATTGTGTTATTATGTCTTTATATCCTTTGCCTTTCCAACAAGTTGGTATCAAAGCTGAGGAAGGATCACAAGATCCGTGGGCGAGAAGAGCCAGAGAAGAAGGCCAAAAGGGGAAGGAAGACAATTTTCTAAAAACAAAATGCAAAATCGTTGAACCGATAAAGAGTGTGCAGGTCTGCACAATTTTAGTGTAATAAAACAGACAGGTCTGCACCTTTTATATTAAAAAACTGCCCAAATTTCGTCAAACTTATGATTTTTGAGAAATTGGGTTTATTCCACAATTTTTTCTGTTCACCAGGTGTTCAATTGGGTTTTAAACTAATAAAGCCTACAATCGTGTTCAAAAGGTCAACAACTATGTACGCTTGACGCCGTCACCAATAAATTTATTGGTTGGAGGATTTCATTCCTTTTAAAAAAAATTCATATACTTGTGAACTTTTAAAAGGCGATTTCATATACATGTGAATTTTTCAAGATTTTAACGGAGTATTGAATATTCGAAAAGGGTACGTAAATTTTTAAAGGAGATTTTTTAAAGAGTTTTGATACATTTTTTAAAGTATTCAAAAGGAGCTTTCAATATTACGAAGGTTAAAGGTTTTTGAGTTAAGAACATTCTAAAAGGTTCTTCATGAAGCACATGAAGAGGAGATTAATTTTTAAGAGGAATTTTTTAAAGTTTTGGAAAATATTATAATAAGTTTTTTTTTAAGGGATTTATTATATAAGATTTTTTTTTATAAAAAAAATAATTATAAAAGAATTTTTCTATACAAAAATAAAACCTATGGTTTTATTATAACGTTATTTAAGGAGCTTTGCAACGCCTTCATAAAAAATAAAAATTTAGGGTTTAATCACAGAAGTGAATTATTTTATTTTATTTTATTTTTTTATTTTTATTTTTTTTTCTGAAGAAAGATGGAAACATCAAGTTTTCAGCCACAACTTCCTTCTTTCACTGGGAAATATTATGATGTGTGGGCTATTAAAATGGAGACCATGTTAAAAGTGCAAGATTTTTGGGATCACGTTAAGTTTGGGTTTGCGGAACCTGAGAATGACGCAGAAGAATGAGCCCTTAGTAATGCAGAGAGGGAACAATGGAAGAAAGAAAAAAGGAAGAATGCACAAGCATTTATTCTTATCCAGTAGGGAGTGGACCGAGCACTATTCTTGAAGATAATGATCACGTCTTCAGCAAAGGAAGCATGTGAAACTTTGGCGACAAGCTATCAAGGTGTGGAAAAATTCAATATTATTAAATTGAAAATACTAGGTGAGATTTTGAAAATCTGCAAATGAAGGAGAAAGAGGACATCGATTCTTTCATGAATCGGGTCATGTTTGTAGTAAATTAGTTAAAAAATTATGGTGAAGACATTAAAAATCAAACAGTGATTGAGAAGGTCCTTAGATATTTGTCTACCAAATTTGATGTTGTGGTAGCAGTCATAGAAGAAGCCAAGGATTTGGAAAAACTGACAATTGATGAGTTGATGGGATCACTTCTATCGCATAAGGCAAGGATAAACAAAAATACAGATTCCACTTTAGAAACTGCTTTCAAAATTCAAGTTTCTATTTCATGAGGTCGAGGGAGAGGTTGATCGAGAGGCATAGGACGAGGCAAAAGATATGGTGGTCAGAGAGATGGCCGAGAAGAGAATGACCATCAAAGTGGAAGAAGTAGCAACATAAGTTTTCAAAATAATCAAAGGTTTAACAAAACAAAGGTGAAATTTTATTATTGCAATAAATTTGGTCACTATGCTCATGATTGCAGAAAAAATATAGTTGATCAAAATAATCAGAGAGCTAATGTTAGTACACAAAATAATAACTCCATGTTCCTAGCATGCAACACCATGCATGAAGCATCTGATAAGGTGTGGTTATTAGACAGTGTTTGCAGTAACCACATGACAGGCAACAAGAATCTGGTTGCAAATTTGGATCAATCGGTGAAGACAGAGGTAAATTTGGGGACTGACAAGACTGTGGATGTAGATGGCAAAGGAGTGGTCAAAATTTTAACGAAACAGGGAGAGAAAAATACAATCTCAGAGGTATATTATGTTCCTCGTCTCAAAAAAAAATTGATAAGTGTTGGTCAACTGACGTAGAAAGGATACAAAGTCATATTTCAGGGGAAAAAACGTGTTATTTATGACAAACCCCCATACAAGTAGTTGATGGAAAAGGTGCATATGATGAGGAACAAACTCTTTCATCTAATTATGAAATACAATGATCAGGTTAGTTCTTTTACAATTACATGTTCTAATGATTACTGGTTATGGCACTTTCGGTTTGGACACTTTCATTTTTCTGGTTTAATATTTTTGCAGCAGAAACATATGGTTAGAGTATTACCTCCCATCAAAGAACCTCCTAGGACTTGTGAGTATTACATCTTGGCAAAGCAACACCATGAATTTTTTCCAAAGGGAGTTTCATACACAGCAAATAAAACACTTGAGTTGGTGCATACAAAATTGTGTGGACCTATGAGGACATAGTCGATTGGTGGAAGTTGTTACTTCCTCACTTTTATTGATGACTATAGCAGAAATACTTGGATTTACTTCTTGAAGTAGAAGTCTGAAACTTTTTCAAAGTTTAAAGAGTTCAAAGCCTTAGCAGAGAACCAAAGTGATCAACAGAACAAGGTATTAAGATCATATCGTGGTGGAGAATATGATTTGAAATCATTCCATTAGTACTGCAAATAACATGGAATAAGAACACAGATTACAACTAGATACACAACAACCAGATACACACAGCAACAGAATGGTGTAGCAGAGAGAAAAAATAGTACAATCATGAACATGACAGGAGCATGTTGAAAGCAAGAAACTTGTCTAATGAGTATTGGGCATAAGCAGTTGCATGTGATGTTCATGTGATAAACATATATCCTACAAAGAGTGTGATGAATAGAGTACCAGAAGAAGCATGGTAAGGTATGTCATGCAGTGTATCTCATTTCATAGTTTTTGTATGTGTAGCTTATGAAATTTTGTCTAAAGAGATAAGAGGAAACTTAGATGACTAAAGTGAAAAATGCATATTTACTGGTTATAGTGAGCAGTCAAATGCTTACAAATTGTAAACCCTGTCACCAATAAGACAATAATTATCAGAGATGTTGTGTTAAAATAACAAGAGTCATGGAATGGGACTGTAGACAAAACAATCGCTGCACAAGCACCATGTTAGGTCCCTATATTACTATTATAGTCCCTTATTTTTGTTAGTGCAACCACCTTATTGCTATTATTGTACCCTTGTAACCCCCATATTGTTATTATTGTGCCCTTAAATTATTATTGTTAGGTCGGCTAGGATTACATTGTGGCCCCATGGACTCCTATATAGAAAGGAGGTTTTGTAATTTGAATCATCCAAGAATTGTTCATTCATGTAATGTATTTGAGGTTTCCCCCTCTAAGTGGCTTATTTCTAAGGCATTGATATCTCTTTTCTTCTCTTTTTGGAGCTGGTTTCACAACATTTGGTATCAGAGCTTTGAGATTCTAGGGTTTTGCTGCTCTAAACAGGTCATCGTGGAATTTTCGCTATAACTTTTTTTCTACGAAGGGTCAGAATCTGAAATTTTTAGAGTGCAAATCCAAAATCCTGAGGAACATTTTCACACAATTTTAGAGCTTGGTTCGCAATATTTTTGGAGAAATGATATGTGCAAGTTAGGTCATTTTGCAGGCTCCTGAATTTAACCTAAATAGTTCATCATGGTATCTTCATAATAAAATTTTTTCTACAAAGGGTCAGAAGCCAAAAATTTTAGAGTGCGAAGCCATAATCCTATATAACATCATCAAAAAATTTCAGATATTGGTTCTCAATATTTTAGGAGATATGATCTGTGGAAGATATGGATGTTTGAGGCTTATGAATTTCATCTCAAAGAGGTGATCGTGGGAAAATATTCATAGCTCTCTCTCTAAGCATCATATTGGAATGATGTAAAATTTTTCTAGAAGTACACAAACTTTGGTTTTCATTCTATCAATTTTAGAGCCAAAGGAGGAAACAGTGACACGTGGAAAGTCGTACAATTTTTCTCTACCGAACCAGTCCAAAATTGGGTCATTGTGGGAGATTGGACATAAATTTTCCTTGAAGAATCCAAATTAGATCAGACTTATGGCATTTGAAAGAAACTTAAAAGGGATACTGCAGGGCTTAATTTTAGATATTGAGGATCTGCAATTATAGAGATAATTCAATTTCAATATCGAGCTCCTCAAAAGCAAGTAAAAGGTGTGTATTTTTTTTTTCCGAATTGCATAAGTCTTGTTTGAAGAATCAAGTTGAATTGATTCCAAGGGAATACTGTAGAATAGATATCAGTATTGGATTATAAAATGGCCCCTAAAAATAATTCAACACCCATTAAGCCTTTAGAAATCTCTACTATAACTCATGAAGACGAAGAATGGCAACATGACATATCAAAATTACAAGAGCAAATGCAACAAATTTCGCTCTCGCAAAGAGAAACAAAAAGTAACATGGAAGTTTTGAAGAAAGGCATGGAAACTAAGATGGATGGTTTGAAGAAAGGCGTGGAATATAAGATGGACGGTTTGAAGAGTGGCATGGAATCTAAGATAGATGGCATGGAAGCTGGCATGGAATCTAAGATGGATGACATGGAAGCTAAGATCAATGAGAAAATGGAAAACATGAAGAATGATCTAAAAGTAGACATGGAAGGTTTGACAAAGTCGATACAAGAAATGTTTCCTAATGGTGAAAAGATAGTAGAGGAAACTCATGATGAAAACAAAATAAATGTTAATCGTGATTTCATAAAATCTAATGTTGGTGGGAAGAACCACCATATTCCAAAAATGGATATGAGGAAGTTTGATGAAAAGGATCCTGTAACATGGATACTATAGATGGAGCAATATTTTAATCTCCATAATGTGAAAAACACACAAAAGGTACGCATTGCAACTTTACATTTAGAACAAAATACATTTGTATGGTATCAATGGCTTTGCTCCCATAAAAAAATTGTCACTTGGTCAATTTTTACAGAGGAAATGATAGCACAATATGAGGATACAAGGAGCAACACCTTCTTTAGCCAATTGATAAATCTCAAACAAAAGGGTTTAATGGGGGAGCACATTGAGGACTTCCAAAAATTGAATATAAGGGTAACTGATATTCCAAAGGAACACAGGATTGATCTCTTCATAGGTACTTTAAAGGATAACATCCAACATGAATTTTGTGTTTTGGAAACTAATTCATTGGATAAGGCATTCAGGTTGGCAAGAAAAATTGAATGTAAAATTATGGCAACAAGGAAGCCTACCACTCACTTCTATAAAGAGGGAAGTGTTGCTACTCCTAGATTTCCACAACCTACAAGGTTGATACCACAACAATTGGAAGAAAAAAGAGCAAAAGGCTTTGCTACAGTTGTGATAAAAAATACACCAAAGGTCATATGTGTGTTGAGAAGAAATTATTTTACATAGATTGTGAAGAGGAAGAAGAAAATGAACAAGAATAGGATATACACCAGGAACCAACCCAAGAAGAGGAAGAAATGAGTCTGACCATATCGTGTAATGCATTGGTAGGAATTACTACTCCTCAAACTCTCAAGATAGAAGGACATATCAAGAAGAAAAAGGTAATAGTGTTGATTGATTCAGGTAGTACCCATAATTTTATTCATTGTAAGGTAGCCAAGGAATTGAATTGTTTCCTATACCTAGCACCAGAATGTCAAGTGATGGTTGCAAATTGAGGAACTATAAATTTCTCTCGAAAATGCCATAATATCAAGTTAACCATGGGGGAATATGTATTGAATAGTCCAATTATTTCAATTCCTATGGGAGGTGTTGACGTTGTACTAGGAGTACTATGGTTACAATCTTTGGGGACGGTAGCTTTTAATTTTCAATAACTTTTCTTGAATTTTTTTTCAGAAGGAAAGGAAGTCGAATTACAGGGTATTGCAGGGAAGTCAGGAAATATAATAAGCTCTAATGTCATGACAAAGCTTCTAAATAAAGAAAAACAAGGCATAATTTCAAAATTATGCTCACTAGAAGTTCCAACATCAAAATCATCTATTTCTGCAGATCTCCAAAAAGTCTTGGACAATCATTCCAGGGTTTTTGAAACTCCAAAAGGACTCCCACCTATTCATGATCATGATCATGCTATTCATTTGATTCTAGGAAGTGTTCCTCCAAACATCAAAAGAGCGAAATTGAATGTATGATTGCAGAAATGTTAGAGGCAGGTATAATTCAACCCAGTCAAAGTTCTTTCTCTGCTCCTGTAGTATTGGTACACAATGTTGGGGTCCCCATGTTTTGGCCAGGTTGGTAAGACCAAAAGATGAGACAACATCAGAACCACTTTCAGACCTTAGGATCTAGCCCTCCTAGGTCCATAGAGGGATCTCTCTATGGGAGTCAAAGGTATATGTCTTTGAAGCTCGAAATTTCAAGATGTTAGGCTAGTTATATGCACGGTGTTCATTTGTTTGATTATGAGCTTGGTTTTTGGGAATCAGGAAGGGAGGGTTCAGCATGAGAAAAGGCTGGGCAAAGGGGAATTTAGGCAAAGGAGAAACAATCCAGCGAATACCAAATCCATTGGGTAATGGAGTCAGGAAAGGATTTACTTGCTAATCAACATGCAAGCTTTCAGTTGGGCTAGTCATCTAAAGCCTTGGATCCTAAAGTGAGAGGGTGGTATGGTACATTAAGGGTTGAAGGTGAGAGAAGGGGAACCATCCAATTATGTCTATAGATCAGGTCAGAGGTCATTTAACTCTAGACCAGCTTGGACACAATCAGAGGCAGCACAATGGAACTTGGATAGGCTTAATCGGAATGGAAAGATCCTAGTGAGGTAGAGGCAGAGTTCTAAACCTCCCAGTTTTCTTAACACATTTAATTAAATCCTAACAAGTACTTCTAAGAACAGATTTCATCAATCCATACATCAGCTAGCAGGAAATATCATCCACTACACTAGTTAAATTAACTAAAATCAACTCTTAGATAAACACTTTAAGAAGAAAACATAAATGGCTGGGAGAACAGCAACATAAGGCACCTAACAAGGGTGAATATTATGCCAAATTTCTGATGCGAGCTAGAATAAATGAAATGTAATGGAAATAAACACAGAGATAGAAAAACATCACCGCAGCTTTAGATCAGGATCCAATGAAATGTGCTTATCATATTAAACATCAACACCAATCAGGTACAACATAGCCAATAGATTAGTCATTCAGTCTGAATACATCTTCCTCAGCCTATCTTACAACTATACACAGAGAGCCTATCTCAAGAGAAACTGCTTGCACTTCTCTGATATCTCATCAACAACCTTTACAACAATTTTCTCATAGTTTTTATAACTGAAAAAGAGCAGAGGAAGTAGGTAGAACATTAAATATAACATTAAACTCAGAAAAGAAGGAGAGGGCTGAAGCCCATTCTGTTTTAAACTCTGAGCATTAATTTTTGGCACTCTTTGGAGAAAAGAATGGTCTTCATCAAGCTTCATTAATTCCAGGTATGTCTCTGATGCATTCTGGTTTGTTGTACTTTGTAGTACATTTGGTGAATAAACAAAATGGAAATAAAAATGGAATAATCCGCCATACTTGAGCAACAAATTCTCTGATATCCTTGGACTACGTTCTGAGCGGAGATCTCCTCTGGAGCACAGTATGGAATAAAAATCGCATGGGCAACTCGTCCTTTCTGGGAGGAAAACATTCTGCTGATGTAGAGAAACCTGTCGTATATTAATTTCCATGCCTCTGTCAATAAAAACCTTGTCGCCGTGTCCATACTGTGTGTTTTTGGAGGCGTGTCCACCTTTTGTACCCTGCGGAACACGCAACTGGACTGAGAAGAACAATGCAATGGAAGGGTGGATGAAATGGTAGTGCGGCGGCGGAATGGTGGTTTATCACTAAAAATTGGTGACAAAATGCAATGAAATGGAGGAAACTATGAATAATAGGGTTTGGTGGTGGAATGCAGCACCGACCGTTAGATCATGGTCAGGGGACAAAGATCGACGACAGAGATCGAGCAGCGGAGTGATATATGAAATTGGGTGGAACAGCAGTGAAATATAAGACTTTAGTGTAAAGTATTGAACCTTGGATTTCCAGCAAAATACAAAGGAAAGCAAAGGAAATGTAATGAAATGCGTGGACGTAGACGTACGAGGTGGGACCCAGCTGGAGGAGGAGGGTGATTCGCTTTGAACCGTTAGATCATAAACCCAACGGTCGGTCAAGATTTAGTTGGAGAATCGCAATCGCGATGGATGAGAGGGACGCACACTTATAACTTCCGATTGCGATTGAGGAAGGAGAAGCGATTGGGAAGTGCGATGATGGTTGGATTCGCACGAGAATCGACGGTGGAGATGCGGATCGGGGGATCGTAATCGGTGAGGACACGAAGGAACGACACTAACAAAATTTCAATTGCGATGAGCGGGGACAAGCGATAGCCGTTGGATTAGACAAGGGGATCAACGGCTGGGATGATATCGAGAGATGGCATGATTGGGGATCGGAAGACAGGACTTGCGATTGATCGCATCGCAAACACTTGCGACGAACTAATTGGGGAACCAAAAGGAGTGTTGCGATTGCAAAGATTGTGATATTGCGTGGGTCGTCCGATCTATATGGTAGATCAACGGTGGATACCAAGTCGCGGGACTTGTTAACAAAACAATCGCATCGGAGTTTTCATGATGTTACAAAGGATTTTAATGCTCCACTTGGTCTTTTCCGATGCGATTAGCGCTTAAAGCTTAAGTGCTTGGCCTTTGGGTGATGAGCATATGTGGGGAAGTGGTTAGGGCTGACGGGAAAAGGGGCTAAGCCCTATTATAAGGTTTAAAGTGGGTTTTGAGCCCATTTCAATGGATTTAAAGCCATAAGAGGGTAACGATAGGGAGATAGAGAGGAAATTTGAGGAAATCGAGGGAAAAGGTGGGATTTCATGGGGATTTTGGGAAAAAGGGAAAAAAGATAAAGTGGGGGAATTCTGCAGAGATACAAGGGGAAAAATAAGGCCTTTTGAGAAAAATTTTATCGTTCAGCGAGGCTTATTGACCTCATTACAGTAGGGGGAAACAGAAAAAGGTAGGGAATTATGAAACAAGCTTCAAGGATGATGTGTTTCCAAAGGAAATTAATTCCTTGAAGGCTCAAAAACATTTAGCCCCCTATTTTCTTCTCAAAAATTTATAGGGGGGCTAACAGTGGCTCCACATGGGGATGGCTTCTTCTTGAAGGAGTCAAGAATTCAGAAATTGATCTTTGGTGTAGGCCAGATGCACGCTGCCCAGGCCACCTTTCTTCTTTGATTTTCAGCTGCCACAAATATGATAGATCAGCAGAAACATTCTCTAACAGTCTACCTACCCATCCTACAATCCTAGCATTTTTTCTTCTAGGGTGCATTTGAACTAGCAGACCCTTTACATCATTTATTTTTACAACAGAAAATAAACCTATTCTAAATCTACCCTTATTGCTCCATGAGACCAGATTAGACTGTTGGTCTCATATGTTTCTCTACCTAATCTAATACCTACTGGGATTAAACTGTCCAGCAACTTTCTTCTCTACATTCTAAGACAGAAATTGAAAAACAGTCAGGCCAGGATTAGACTGTCTAGCTTGCTGTGGACCATGACATGAAGACAAAACTGCTCATGGAATGAAACGTGTAGAAAATTTGAAGCAAAACTTTGAAGGCTCGAAATCTGAACTCTTGAAGCATCCTTCTTTCTTTGTGACTCAGATTTTTAAGCATATTAGAGTCACTTCCTTTTCTGTCTCAGCGCTGGTTTTGGGCATGTTAGAGCCGATTTCTTTTCTTCATGGCTGGTCCAGATTTTGAGCATGTTAGGGCCAGCTCCTTTGTGTCTCTGAGGTTCATGTTTTGGGCATGTCTGAACCTCTCCTTTTTTTTTTAAAAGAACGTAAACACTGCAATGGTATGTACAATGAAATGGAAACTGGACACTGAAATTTAGCAGAAGTAATGCTTGAGCATCCTGCCATTGATAGAACCCCCAAACAGCTCTGTACCATTAAGTTCTTGTAAGAAAAATGCATTAGGACCCACAGTGGCTTGGATAATATATGGACCTTGCCACAAACTATCAAACTTGCCATGTTTACGTTTGTCCTCTCTCCTTGAATCCCATTTCAGAACCTTGTCCCCAACTTTGAAATCTCAAGCTTTGGCTCTTTTGTCAAACAACCTCTCTATGTTTTCCTGAACTTTGACAGCTCTGCTATAAACCTGCTCCCTCGTTTGCTGAATATAGATTGTTTCATTAATTCTTCTCACCATACTGTCTTCCTCTGTCTGAATCTCCTAAACAAGCTTAATCACTGGCACTCCAAGGCTGGTAGGAAAAACTACTTCTGCTCCATAAATGAGCTGGAATGGTGACATACCAATGGAATTCTTCATTGTAAGCCTGTCATCCCAAAAGGTGTGCACCAACTTCTTATTCCATGACTTCTTGTTCTCTTCTAACAACTTCTTGATGATGTTCACTAGGCTTTTGTTTGAAGATTCAGCTAGTCCATTACCTTGAGGGTAATAGGCAGTTGAATGACCAAGTGCTATTCCATACCTGTGACAAAAATCAACCATGCTCTTGGATCCAAAAGCAGCAGCATTATCAGTGATTATTTTTCTTGGATAGCCAAACTGAGATAGGATGAAGTCTTCTAGAAACCTAATGATGACAGAATCAGTGGCATTCCTAGTGGGTATAGCCTCTATCCATTTGGTGAAGTAGTCTGTGGCTGTTAGGATCCATTTTTGTTGTCCAGAAGAAGAAGGGTGTATTTCTCCAATAAAGTCTAGGCCCCATTGCATGAAGGGACCTTATACAGTGATGGGTTGTAAAGGGAGGGGGAGGAGCTTTCTTCTGCCTTCAAATATTTGGCATTTGTGACAGACAGTTACCATTTTATGGACATCATTGAAGAGAGTGGGCCAATAATATCCAGCCCTGAGTATCTTGTTAGCAGTGGCTTTCCAACTCAAGTGGCCTCCACACTCCCCAGCATGGAATTATTGTTTAATTCTTTCAGCTTCAGGTTCAGGCAAACATTTCAGCAATAGGCCGTTCGGGTTTTTCCAATATAAGTTTTCATTCAAAATGCAGTAGTTTCTAGCTTTTAGTTTTATGAATCTGGCCTTATTTTTGGACAGTTCTAGAGGGGCATTGAGATTGGTGAGCACATAAAGGATATCGGAATACCAAGGAGAGTTTTGAAACTTCTCCTCAACAGTTGGGTGTGGCAATCCTTCCTGCTCATCTAAGGCATTTACCATGTTAATGTCAAGGGCCTGCAGGTTAGATTCAACCATTAATTGGGCCATGCCTTGACCTTTGATCAGTTTGGTGGGCTTTATATCAAGGTCATATTCTAAGATAGTAGCAATCCATTTGCCCCTTTTCCCATCAGGGTCTTGGGACAAGATATCTTTGACCACTATATTTGGCACATAAGCAACAGTGTGAGAATGCAGAATGTACACCCTAAAGTATTTTAAGGCCTTTACCAGGGCATAGGCCTACTTTTCCATAATTTTTTACTTCAAGGGTGCATCCCTTAAGGCCTTACTGAAAAAGGCAATTGGTTGTTCATTACCTTCTGAATTTTTCTGCAGTAAGACTGCAACCACAGTATGCTGGGAGGCGAATGAAAAGATCAGAAAATATTTTGAGAAATATGGGTTGATCAGGACAGGGGCTTGTGTGAGTGCAAGTTTTACTGACTCAAAAGGTTTCTTGTCTTCAACAGTCCACTTAATTCCTGCACCTTTCTTTAGCATGTTAGTCATTTTCCTAAGGTGCTCAGCTAGGTTGGGAATGAATCTCCTAAGGAAATTGATCTTCCCAATGAAGGACTGTAATTCTTTGATGTTTCTCGGGTGTGTGATTTGAAGTATCCCCTCAACGCTTTGTGGGTCTATCCTAATCCCTTTCTCAGATATAATGTGACCAAGAAGTTTACCTTCTTGCAGCCCAAAAACAGTTTTCTTAGGATTTAAGGAAAGACTGTACCTTCTACATTTTTCAAAAACTTTCCTCAGATGTTTGAGATGTTCTTCCTCAGTTTTGGAATATACTGTCAAGTCATCCAAGTGGATAACTATGAAGTTTCCTATCTCATCTGAGAACGCTATGTCCATTGCTCTTTGGAAGGTGGCTCCAGCATTCATCAATCCAAAAGGCATTTTCACATACATGAAGGTGCCCCATGGAGTGGTAAAAGTTGTTTTGAGTTGATCTTCTAGGAGTAACAACACTTGGTTATAACCCGAAAAGCCATCTAGCAGGGAGATTCTCTTTAAGCCCACTACCTTCTGTAGGATATGTTCCATTCTAGGCAAAGGATAATTGTCTTTTATTGAGGCTCTATTGAGATTTCGGAAATCTATACACAATCTGATCTCCCCTGTTTTCTTCCTCACAGCCACTAAGTTTGATACCCAATCAGAGAACCTTACAGGAACTATTATGCCTTCCTCATACATCTTTTTAATCTCCTTTTCAACTGCAGGCAATTGTTTTGGATTGATTCTGCGGAGTTTTTGTCTGAAAGGCTTCTGATTTTCCTTCAAGGGTATCGTGTGTTGTATGATGTTGGTGCCATAGGCCTTTAAGTCTTCATAGCTCCATTCAAACACATCAATGAATTCCTTAAACAGGTCAATGTATTTCTTCTTCATGTCTGTAGGCACAGACTTAGCCAGTTTAATCATTTTGGGCTTATCTTCAGTGCCAATGTTGCATTCTTCTATATCCGAGTCTGCATGTTCTATAGTGGGCTTTTTTGCTACATCATCAAAGTCAACAATGTCCTCCAAGGGTGCTAGGCCTCTAGGTATATTCTTGTCTTTGGCCTGCAACGCCTCTATCTCTTCGCTATCTACGTTTCCACATTTTTTGGTTGGATTTCTAGTTTCTTTGTTTAGGGTGTTTATCTCTATGTTACAGGGTGTTTCTTGTTCATCTGGGGGATCCTCACTTGGGCAGCTGTCATCAGATTTTGAGTCGGAATTAGAAAATTCAAACTCATTTCCGCCCACCAGAAAATCTTCAATCTGTTTGTCTCCTTCAACGTCCTGCCAATATTTTTCGTTGTCTGGCACTGCAGGTCTGAACTTGGTCTGAATGATGATTTGTTGGTCAGGGGGAGTCTTAGGATATGAACTAGCCAGGCAAGCTAATCCGTTAGCAATACCTTTTTGAATCCTGGGAACAAACACCAATTCATATTCCATGAAAGTTTTCAATATATCCATGGCATCGTTCCTATATTCCCTCAGTCTAGGTTGTTTTTCTGTGTATTCACCATTCACTTGTTTGATAACTAACTCAGAGTCTCCTAGCACAGTTACCCTACGGGCTCCTAACTTTTTCAACAGATTTAAGCCCAGGATAAGAGCCTCATACTCTGCAATATTATTTGTGCATTTGAAGTGCAGATTGACAGCGTGGCTCTCTGCATAATCACTCTCTACGTTACGTAACCACACCCCTGCTCCGGCAGTTTTCCTAGTACAGGATCCATCAAAATTCATTTCCCACAGGGGTTCGCCATTATATTGCGTTGTAGGATCTATACTAGGTTAGGGATTATTTCGCTCTTCAGATTGAGTGTGGAGATCAGAGAGTTGGCTGCTTTGTTGTTTGTGTTCTGTCCCTATTTTTGGCTCACTCAGAGTTTCATTTTTAGTGTTCTGTCCATGGTTTTCTTCATCATTTTCTTCAGAGTCTAGGGAAGCTATTATGTTAAAGTCCATGGGCTCCATATCATTGATTGTGTCTCTGTTTTCTGGTGCTGGCTCTCCTAAAGATTGGTCATTACAAAGGATGAAAGAGTCCAGATCTGTGTGTATAGAGTATAATGGTGAATTTTTAGGTTTCTCGAGGCTACTGACTAGGAATTTAAGCCTCCCTATATAGTCTTCTAAGCTGGCCAAATACAGGGACAGTGGCATATGAGCCATCCATCTGCATTGTGCCTTGCAGCTTGGCTCCCCATGATCTAGATAACAACATGCCATATTTGGGTGGTACATCTGCCACCACAATATCCATGACCATGCATTTAGCAGGAATCTGGGTAAGACTCACACATAAGTCTTTAATTAGGCCTAGGCATTTTACTCTGTTAGAGTCAAATGAATATAAGTCTTTGTAAGGTCTGGTGATTTCTAGGCCTAATTGTTCCATTACTACTTTAGGCATTAAATTGTGTGATGCTCCATAATCATACATGGCATTATGCAGAATCTTGTCATGAATGTTGAGACTGATATAAAAAGGGGGTACTACCCCCTCCTGAAATTTTCCCTCAATATTAGGACCAAACAGGAGGGCAAGTTGATCATCATTGAGATTTACAGTATCATTTCTTTCCTCTAAATTCAAGGCTTTCAAAATTTGGCCTCTATATACATCTTGAGTGGCCAGCTCAGAAAGTGGGACAGAGATTTTGACTTTTGCAATCTCACTCTCCAAATTGAAAGTGGACTGACTCTTTGGAATGTTTAACTCTGTTTTGTTAGCCACTGCCTTAGTGGCTGAATCAGTTTGTATTTTTTCACTATGTACAGGTTCAAGAACTATTTTATCAGGAGCACTAACTGTAGTGCTAGTGCTACTAGCTGGTTTACCTTGTGTATCAGTGTTTTGGTTGTCCTTTTCTTTACCTTTTCCAGAACTTTCAGTTGCTAATTTGCTACTTTCAGAGATTGCTTTAGAAGATCTGTCAGGCCTTTTCTTGATGGTGATCTCAGGAGCTTTGGTTTTGGAAGTATCTTGGCTCTTTTTGCTCCTAAGTTCATATTGTTCCCTGACTTGCATTATAGAATTTTCAAATCCAAGTTTGTAGGCTTCAGATTCTAATCCTTCCTCATCCCAATATGAGGGTGAGGGCTGATCTTATTCTGAATCATAGTTATGGATTGAGTCCTATGTTTCAAACATGTTTATTGTATTCTCTTCAGACTCTTCTATGATTCCCTCATCTTCATCTAAAATTTATTCTTGAAATGGGGGAATAACTTGTTGATCTGACTCTCTTTGTCTGTTGGGAGCAGCATTGTTTCTTCTAATGTTCTGGTTCTGGTTTTGGTTTCTGTTTTGGTTTCTAACTATGAAAACCATATTTTTTATCATTTGTTATAGCTCTTCCACGTTTTTAGACAATCTATCATATTTGGGATCAGATGTGGAAGCTACATTGTCATCCCTGTATGTTACCTTTTTCTCAGCTCTTAATTTAGCTCTTTTCTCAAGTAGATTGGCTTCTATATTTATTGCTCCTTTATGCATGTCCTCCAATGTGTTATACTCTTTATCTCTAAGCTCATAGGCCATGTTAGCATCAGATCCATCAGGATATTTGGCTAGAGCCATACCTTGAGGAGGTTTCATGTGTGGAGGGAGAGCATTGTAAATGCTGTTGAATCTAGTGGTGTAATCATGGACGCTCTCTCCCACGTTCCTCTTAAGGTTCATGTAGTCTGCTAGGAGCTGGCGAGGGTTTTCCCTAACTTCCCATTTGTTTATGAAGGTTTGATATAACATAGGGAGATCTTTGATACTGCCATGAGGTAAAATTTTAAACCATTTCTTTACATCACCCCCTAAGCTTTGGGCAAAGATTCTCATTTTTATTGTTTCATCATCAATTTCCATATAGTCAAAAGAATCCTCCATCTTATCTACATGTTGTTGGGCTGTGATGGATTCTTAAGCAGTGAAGTGTGGGATTTTTGACTGATAATAATTGGGTAAGGGTAACAAGGGTTGAGGTAGAACCAGAGGTGCATACCAGGCTGCCATGATAATGTTCTGATGGGGTACAGGGTTAACTTGAGCAACTTGTATATGGATGGAAGGGATATTAGGACCAGCAGAAGTTTGTTGAGCAGATCTAGGGTGGGAGAGCCCCAAGTTTTGAATGAAGTGGATATCAGGTGGTGTAGATGGAGGGGCTCCTCTGTCTCTAGTGTGTTGACCACTATGAGATGGTGAACTGTGAAACTTAGGGTCTGGCTGGTCTAGATGATTGAATGACCTAGTCCTTGGTAGTCTATTAGGTAGGTCTAGGTCAGGGAGAAAATGTGATAGAGCTGCTAGGTCTTCTGGTGCAGAGTTAGCTCTATGAATGTGACTAGAAATAGTTGGTCCTTCGAGTGCAGAAGATCCTTTGATGATTCTCCCAGGGTTATAAACTATTTCAGGTGGGTTTGGGTTAGGATATGCTCTTGTATAGACGTTTCTTGAAGCCAGAATGTTGCCTTTCAACCAAGAGCTAACCCTACTTGATTTTCCTATTGTGGTTGATGTTGTTTAAAAGGTTGGTCTCCTAGTGGAGTCTTATGTGAAACCAAGATAATCAGCAAGCCTAATGATCACCAGTGGAGTCTTTGAAATGTTTATGGAGCCTTAGAGTCGCCAGGTGGAAGGTTTGAGATGTTTTGGGAGGGTACACTGTCCACCACAGTGCTTGTGGGATGTCCTCTTTCAAGGATATCTTCACAACACAGAGAACTGTAACCATAGATTGACTGGGAGGGCATTTACCGGATATGTCACCTCAGAGAGAGTGTGAGATCCGGAGGCTACCTAGCCCTTTCCAGACTCTGTCCAAGAGTATGGGGAAGCACAAAAATGGTGTAGAGGTTGATGTGAGGATAGAATCTATTTAACTGCCAACCTAACCAAATATTGTAGGCCTTTTGAATTCTTAAGGATGCTTAAGGTGTAATGCACTCAATGCCCCCATCGGAGTTGCCATTATGTTGGGGTCCCCATGGTTTTGCCAGGTTGGTAGGACCAAAAGATGAGACAACATCAGAACCACTTTCAGACCTTAGGATCTAGCCCTCCTAGGTCCAGAGAGGGATCTCTCTATGGGAGTCAAAGGTATATGTCTTTGAAGCTCAAAATTTCAAGATGTTGGGCTAGTTATATGCACGGTGTTCGTTTGTTTGATTATGAGCTTGGTTGTTGGGAATCAATAAGGGAGGGTTCAACATGAGACAAGGCTGGGCAAAGGGGAATTTACGCAAAGGAGAAACAATCCAGCGAATACCAAATCCATTGGGTAATGGAGTCAAGAAAGGATTTACTTGCTAATCAACATGCAAGCTTTCAGTTGGGCTAGTCATCTAAAGCCTTGGATCCTAAAGTGAGAGGGTGGTATGGGACATTAAGGGCTGAAGGTGAGAGAAGGGGAACCATCCAATTCTGTCTATAGATCAGGTCAGAGGTCATTTAACTCTAGACCAGCTTGGACACAATCAGAGGCAGAACAAGGGAACTTGGATAGGCTTAATAGGAATGGAAAGATCATAGTGAGGTAGAGGTAGGGTTCTAAACCTCCCAGTGTTCTTAACACATTTAATTAAATCCTAACAAGTACTTCTAAGAATAGATTTCATCAATCCATACATCAGCTAGCAGGCAATATCATCCACTACACTGGTTAAATTAACTGAAATCAACTCTTAGATAAACACTTTAAGCAGAAAACATAAATGGCTGGGAGAGCAGCAACATAAGGCACCTAACAAGGGTGAATCTTATGCCAAATTTCTGATGCGAGCCAGAAGAAATGCAATGTAATGGAAATAAACACAGAGATAGAAAAACATCACCACAGCTTTAGATCAAGATCCAATGAAATGTGCTTATCATATTAAACATCATCACCAATCAGGTACAACATAGCCAATAGCTTGGTAATTCAGTCTAAACACATCTTCCTCAGCCTATCTTACAACTATACACAGAGAACCTATCTCAAGAGAAACTGCTTGCACTTCTCTGATATCTCATCAACAACCTTTACAACAATTTTCTCATAGTTTTTATAACTGAAAAAGAGCAGAGGAAGTAGGTATAACACTAAATATAACATTAAACTGAGAAAATAAGGAGAGGGTTGAAGCCCATTATGTTTTAAACTCTGAGCATTAATTTTTGGCACTCTTTGGAGAAAAGAATGGTCTTCGTCAGGCTTCATTAATTCCAGGTATGTCTTTGATGCATTCTGGTTTGCGGTACTTTGTAGTACCTTTGGTGAATAAAAAAAATGGCAATAAAAAGCGGAATGATCCGCCATACTTGAGCAACAAATGCTCTGATATCCTTGGACTGCGTTCTGAGCATAGATCTCCTCTGGAGCATGGTATGGAATAAAAACCGTATGGGCAACCCGTCCTTTCTGGGAGGAAAACATTCTGCTGATGTAGAGAAACCTGTCATATATTAATTTCCATGCCTCTATCAATAAAAACCTTGCCGCTGTATCCATACTGCGTATTTTTGGAGGCATGTCCGCCTTCTGTACCCTGCGGAACACGCAACTGGACTGAGAATAAAAATGCAATGGAAGGGTGGATGAAATGGTAGCGCGGCGGTAGAATGGTGGTTTTTCACTAAAAATTGGTGACAAAATGCAATGAAATGGAGGAAAATATGAATAATATGGTTTGGTGGTGGAATGCAGCGCCGACCGTTAGATCATGGTTAGGGGACAAAGATCGACGGCAGAGATCGAGCGGCGGAGCGATATATGAAATTGGGCGGAACAACAGTGAAATATAAGACTTTAGTGTAAAGTCTTGAACCTTGGATTTCGAACAAAATACAAAGGAAAGCGAAGGAAACGTAACAAAATGTGTGGACGTAGACGTATGAGGTGGGACCCAGCTGGAGGCGGAGGGCGATTCGCTTTGAACCGTTAGATCTTAAACCTAACGGTTGGTCAAGATTTAGTCGGAGAATCGCAATCGCGATGGACGAGAGGGACGTACACTTATAACTTCCGATTGCGATCGAGGAAGGAGAAGCGATTGGGAAGTGCAATGACGGTTGGATTCGCACGGGAATCGATAGTGGAGATGCGGATCGGGGGATCGCAATCGGCGAGGACACGAAGGAACGACACTAACAAAATTCTGATTGCGATGAGCGGGGACAAGTGATAGCCGTTGGATTAGACAATGGGATCAACGGCTAGGATGATATCGGGAGATGGCGTGATCGGGGATCGAAAGATAGGACTTTCGATTGCTCGCATCACAAACACTTGCGACGAACCGATCAGGGAACTAAACTTGAGTGCTGCGATTGCAAAGATTGTGATATTGCGCGGGCCGTCCGATCTATATGGTATATCAACGGTGGATTCCAAGTCACGGGACTTGTTAAAAAAACAATCACATCGGAGTTTTCATGATGTTACAAAGGATTTTAACGCTTCGCTTGGTATTTTCCGATGCGATTAACGCTTAAAGCTTAAGTGCTTGGCCTTTGGGTGACGGGCATATGTGGGGAAGTGGTTAGGGCTGATAGGAAAAGGGTCTAAGCCCTATTATAAGGTTTAAAGTGGGTTTTGAGCCCATTTCAATGGATTTAAAGCCATAAGAGGGTAACGATAGGGAGATAGAGAGGAAATTTGAGGAAACCGAGGGAAAAGGTGGGATTTCATGGGGATTTTGGGAAAAAGGGAAAAAGGATAAAGTGGGGGAATTCTGCAGAGATACAAGGGGCGAAATAAGGCCTTTTGAGCAAAATTTTATCGTTCAACGAGGCTTATTGACCTCATGACAGCAGGGGGAAACATACAAAGGCAGGGAATTATGAAACAGGCTTCAAGGATGATGCGTTTCCAAAGGAAATGCATTCCTTGAAGGCTCAAAAAAATTTAGCCCCCTGTTTTCTTGTCAAAAATTTATAGGGGGCTAACACACAAGAAGGATGGATCATGGTGCATGTTTCCGGATTATAGGGAGCTCAATAAGCTCACCATTAAAGATAAATTTCCCATTCCTGTGATTGATGAATTATTGGATGAATTACATGGAGCAATTTATTTTACCAAGTTGGATCTTCGTTCAGGACATCATCAAATTAGAATGAAGACTGAAGATATTCCAAAAACAACATTTCGAACTCATGAGGGTCATTATGAATTTTTGGTCATGCCTTTTGGCCTTACCAATGCACCTTCTACATTTCAAGGGTTGATGAATTCCATTTGCAAACCCTTCCTTAGAAAATTTGTGCTAGTATTTTTTGATGATATACTAATCTACAGCAGGTCTTGGAAGGATCATGTTGAACATGTTGACAGGGTGCTCAAAATATTGCAAGAGAAACAATTATATGCAAAAAAATCCAAATGTTTCTTTGGAGTACAAGAGGTGGAATATCTGGGTCATATTGTATCTCACGAGGGTGTTAAAGTAGACCCTAACAAAATTAAAGCCATTAAGGAATGGAAAGTCGCCACAACCATAAAGAAGTTGCGAGGATTTCTTGGGTTAACAGGGTATTATCGCAAGTTTGTTAAGAATTATGGGAGAATAGCAGCACCTCTAACAACATTATTGAAGAAAGATGCATTTTCATGGACTCCTGAAGCAACTAAGGCCTTTGAACATCTTAAAAAGGCAATGTGCCTAGCACCGGTCTTAGCTACGCCAGACTTCACAAAAACCTTTATTGTGGAATGTGATGCCTCAGGAAATGGAATTGGTGCAGTTTTAATGCAGGAAGGAAGAGCCATTGCTTTTGAAAGTCGTCCAATCAAAGGAAAGTATTTACAGAAACCTATTTATGAGAAGGAAATGTTAGCAATACTGCATGCACTAAAGAAATTGAGAACTTACCTAATGGGAAGACACTTCAAGGTAAAAATTGATCATGATAGTCTTAAACACTTTTTGGAACAAAGACTATCTTCAGAAGAGCAGCAAAAATGGGTCACAAAGATGTTGGGTTATGACTTTGAAATAATATACAAAAAAGGGAAGCTAAATGTTGTTGGAGATGCACTCTCAAGAAAGAATGAAGAGGTGGAAGCATTTCTTTGTGCCATTTCTATTATCCAACCAGATTGGATAACCGAAGCAAGGGATGAATGGAAGAAGGACGAAGAAATGTGGACACTCATTCAAAAGTTGCAGCAAGATCCTAGTACATCTGATACATTTAGTTGGAAAAATGATTCCTTATGGTACAAAGATCGCTTATAGCTTTGTAAGAATTCCCAACTAAAACAAAATATTCTTTTGGAATTGCACACTTCTCCTTTAGGAGGACACTTAGGATTTTTAAAAACTTACCACAGGGTGAAGAAATATTTTTTTTGGGATGGCCTTAAATCCGATATTCAAAAGTTTGTGGCAAAATATTTGGTTTGCCAGCAGAAAAAGTTGAGACAATTAAGACCCCGGGTCTTCTACAATATTTATCCAGTCCAAGTCAACGTTGGGAGGAGATTTCAATGAATTTTATCACAGGTTTACCTAAGTCCGAAGGAAAGAGTGTCATCATGGTGGTAGTTGGTAGACTTATCAAGCATGCACACTTTTGTGCATTATCTCATCCATTTAAAGCAAGTAAAATTGCTACTTCATTTATGGAAACTATTCAAAAGCTACACGGAAACCCAAAGATTATTGTAAGCGTGTAGATCCCATTTTTACTGGAAATTTTTGGACGGAGTTGTTTTCTTGTTTGGGTACGCAATTAGCTCATAGCTCATCTTATCATCCTCAATCTGATGGTCAAACTGAGATAGTAAATAAATTTTTGGAAGGATATCTTCGTTGTTTTGTATCTGATAAACAAACACAATGGGTCAAGTGGTTACCTCTAGCTAAATGGTGGTATAACACTTCCTCCCATACTGTAGCAAAAATGACCCCATTTATGGAACTTTATGGATATCATCCATCATCCATCACATCATCTTTAAGTGAAAATTTGAATGTTCAAGCAGTGGAAGATCACATCGAGCATCAACAAGAAGTTCTCCAACTCTTAAAGGACAATTTGAATTTGGCACAAAATCGAATGAAACAATAGGCGGATCAACATTGCAGCGAGAGAAATTTTGATGTAGGAGACTAGGTATTTTTATGGCTACAACCATACAAACAAATGTCCCTCAAGAAAGCTAAGAAGGATAATAAATTATCGCCAAATTAATATGGTCCTTACAAGGTGTTGCAAAAGATTGGTACTATGGCATAAAAATTGGAGCTTCTTGCTTCTTCACGAGTGCATCCAAATTTCCATGTTTCATGCTTAAAGAAGGTTATAGATGAAAATATTCCAGTTCAAACAATATTGCCAGAACTTGATGAGTAAGTAAAAATCATATTGGAACCTGAAGTGGTCACGGAAACAAGAACTTGACAAATACGGAATCGATCAATTTCAGAGTATCTCATCAAGTGGAAGAACTTACCCACTGAAGATTCTACATGGGAGGATGAGATTTTTATACATAAGCACCAAGATCTACTCAAAAATTGAGGACAACACTTTTTTG
The DNA here is from genome assembly GCA_034641835.2 of Pinus albicaulis. Lineage (NCBI taxonomy): Eukaryota > Viridiplantae > Streptophyta > Pinopsida > Pinales > Pinaceae > Pinus > Pinus albicaulis. The sequence continues at coordinate 171,866,934 of CM076576.1, read as the reverse complement.
AAGGAGAGGGGCATGTTAGGTCCCTATATTACTATTATAGTCCCTTATTGTTGCTAGTGTAACCCCCTTATTTTTATTATTGTACCCTTGTAACCCTCATATTGTTATTATTGTGCCCTTAAATTATTATTTTTAGGTCGGCTAGGATTACATTGTGGCCCCATGGACTCCTATACATAGAAAGGAGTTTTTGTAATTTGAATCATCCAAGAATTGTTCATTCATGTAATGTATTGGAGGTTGCCCCCTCAAAGTGGCTTATTTCTAAGGCGTTGATATCTCTTTTCTTCTCTTTTTGGAGCTCGTTTCACAACACACCATTGATGGAAGAGGATGATGTAGTAGAAAAGGAGAAGCAAGAATCCAAAGAGAAGACACCAAACATAGTTACACCAGCAAGGACTCCAAGATTTTCAGAGCAGCATGGATCTTCAAGCAGATCAATAGACCAGAATTATCCAAACAACCAATCAGGTAATGAATCAAGAAATGGTAAGAAAAATGTGAGAATTTTAAAATAAATTTATGATGATATGGATGCTAGTTCAAATTTTGCATTGTTGGCATTCCAACCTTCTTCGTTTGAAGAAGAAATCAGAGATGAAAATTGGGTGCAAGACATGGATGAAGAGATAGATTCTATTGAAAATAATGATACATGGGATTTGGTTAATTTACCAAACGATAAAAACCTCATTAGTGTTAAGTGGGTGTACAAGACAAATTTGAATTAGAAAGGTGAAATTGATAGATTTAAAGCAATACTTGTAGCAAAAGGATTCTCACAGAACTCGGGAATAGACTTTGGAGAAATGTTTTCTCTGGTAAGCAGATTTGATACTGTAAGAGAATTTCTAGCCAAAGAAGCTCAGAAGAAGTTGAAAGTATATCAGATGGATGTCAAATTAGCCTTCTTGAATGGATTTCTAGAAGACGAAATTTATGTGCAGCAGCCTCCAGATTATGAAGTTGAAGGTAAAGAAGATAAATTTTACAGGTTGAAGAAAGCACTCTATGGACTAAAGCAAGCACCTAGAGCATGGTATAGCAGAATCGAGAGTTACATGATTAAGAATGGATTTTGTAGAAGCAACATTGAGCCTACCTTATACACAAAGGTAAATGAGCATGGACATATTTTGATTGTTTTCTCATATGTTGATGATATGATTTTTACAGGTGATATTGAGTTAGATGAATTTAAAGTAGCCATGATGAAATAATTTTAGATGACAGATCTTGGTACCATGAAATATTTTTTTTGGCATTGAAGTTGAGAAATCTAAAAGAGGAATTTTTATTTGTCAAAATAAATATTCAAGAGATTTGTTGAAAATATTTAGGATGGACAATTGCAAACATGTACCTACACCAGTTGCAACAGGTACAAAGTTGGATGGTATTTACCCATCCATGGTATGTCTTATCTCTAAATTGGTACTGATAGGCAACTCCACCAGACAACTTAGAGTAGCTCTTTCAAACTAGATTTTGACTGAGGATTAGCCTCTTCAGCCTGAGAAGGATCTCTCACTTTAACTAATGATTTTCTCAATTAGGTTTTAAATCAGATGGCTACCTATGTGATTAGTGTCTTAGTGTATTTTATTGTAGGTGGAAAATAGAATAGGTTTCACTACCATTGGACTCATGGAGTCAGCAAGAAGGAATTCAATGAAAATTGTATCATCTTGTGGAAATTGAGGCTTTTTCTATTTCAATGAAAGGACAATACTAACACACACAAATAATAAATATCTTAATGCTAAAAGGAAGTCATAGAATGCATAACATAAATTCTGAGTAATTTAACATCAAGATACTAGATGCAAGATAAAGGGAAAACTAATACATAAACTCATTAAAACATCCCAATAATCTCAAGTGAAGTAGAAACATATTCATTGTCTATTACTGATCATAAAAAATTACAATAGTGGTAGTGTCAAATAGCATTATCCAACCTCTATTAAATCTAAAAATCCCTAATTTATAGAGTGAGGACTCATACAAATGATTTTCCACCTTTCTAGCGTCGAATACCCACCTCAGAGACCTATTTCAAATAGGATTACATCACTTGGAGACTTCCTAGGGATATTTCTGTTTTGCATAGTTTGAATACAAAAAGGACTCTTCTTTCATTAAATAATTCAAAAAATCCATTTAATAACCCTTATAAACTACAACCAACTAATATTATGAGTGTACTAGAGTGTTGATGTGTCATTATGCCATGTGGATGCTGAGTTTGATCTCCCCTAAGTCGAATTTTACATTTTTTTCAGAAATCTGGTTAGTGAAAATTATGAAAAATAGGCTTCAAAGATGAGTGCATAATTTCCAAACCTTGATGGATTTACAGAAACTGTAAGAGGTTGTTGTATATGAGCCTGTTTTGAAGAAAAAACTCTTTCATATTTCGAAAATCATTTTTAATTTGGTCATAAATTAAACTAGAAGTTGACTTCTAAAACAGTCATGTACAGAAAATTTCATAGCCCTCATTTCGTAGCGAACTCCAAAATCCACCTTTGCATAACCTTTGACCTTTCTGACTGTTGGAGGGCTTTCCTTGGGGCTCATAAGCTAAATAATTTTTTTTTTCCACTTTGTTTTTCACCATAGCTATTATTTTAAGAAAAAAGTCACCTACTGCTATTTCGTAGCGAAATATGGCCTTCAAGCCTAGGCTTCCCTATGAAATTGCTGTAGGTGACTTTTTCCTTAAAATAATAGCTAATTTTCTAAAACAATCCAAAACCATATCTTTTCTTCAAAATTTCACTGTATGGGTCTGCAAGATGATATGATGAAGTATTTCAAGGCAAATTAGGTTCAAACTACCTCTTATCCTCCTTAAGAAACAACATTTTCACCTTTAGCAAGTTCCTTTATTAATAAAAACAGAGTTGTTTTTTTTGAAATTTAGGGCTCAGAAATGATCTCATATCGCCAGATCTTTGATCGTTGTTGAAAAACTGGAGGCATTTTTTGTAGATTTGTTCTTTCTGAAGAAAAATATGTCCTTGTTTTTGGAAAAACATCTCCAGCTGTCCAGGAATGACATTTCAAAAACATGTCTCAAATAGGAAAAAAACACATTCTGAAAATAGAGCTCAAAGACATCTCCAAATCTCCCAATTTGTAGCACCTTCGAGAAAAATGAAAGAGGTTAATTTTCTTTGATCTGTTCTTGACAATAATATCTCTCAATTTCTTATAATTCTCCTCTTTTTCCTAGAAACGTCTCTTGAAGTTGACTGCTCAAAAATTCAAAAAACATTGAAATCCTCATATTCGCTATGAAATGGTAAGGTGATTTCATAGTGAAATATGCCTATTTTTCATAGAATTTGCTATGGAATTGTGAAAAATAAGATGTGGCTAAAAAATGAAATTTAAACCAATGCATGTGAACCTAAGGTGGATTTGATAGATATGACTAAGATGACATGACTAATGAAGTGTTTTGGACTTAGGATAAAGACTTATTTCATGAATTTTTTTTCAATTTCATTGACCAACCTTATGAGATAGAATGAAACCTAGGTGAGTGACCCTGATGAAAACTAAAAATTTATGTGTGATAACAATATTCATTCACCCATGGTATTTACCCACCCATGGAATTTACCTGTGGTATTCTAACTAAAAAAGGCTAAAAGTAAAAAGTCGCATTTTTCAAAAGAACATATTTTCCACCACAATGTAGATTTTCCCATTATTCTATATTTTAATAAAAAGTTTCTTTGTGGTTTTATTTTCTTTGTCTCCTCTTTTTCTTGTATTACAATTTTTCAGATCTTGGGGGTCTTCCCCCTCCACAAGATCCAGATCACCATGCCTTTCCAAAAATATGATGTCACTAAATTTTCCACCTTGCACAAACTCTCGGATCACTCAGACCCCTAATACCTTTCCAAACAAATTAATATCTCGCCTGCACAATTATTCCACCATGTCGAGCCCACCCCAAATACATCTACCAATCCTTTAATTATCTTTCCATTTTATATGTGCATATGAGCTAGACGAAAAAGTGTAAAAACATATTTTACCCTAGATATATTATCTTCCCAAAAATATATCCAACCTTGGATATAAATTCTAAACTCTGCAATTCTTAGCCTTATAAAATCTTAGAACTATAAGGGACTTTTCCAAGGTTCTCCTTGAAGCATGGAAATTTTCATAACATCCATTTTATAATGATAAAGCCATAATACCACCATAGAGTAATCTACTCACTATACTTAGCTATCATATATTCCATATATCTATCCATTCTATAAATTTAGATACAACAACACCATACAAGATCACAAGGACTACCCCAAGGAAATACTATCATATCTATTTATTTATCATGCATTTCACCAATCATAGCCCTTTATTAGGAAACATAATCACAATATTTAATAAAATACACAACCATGTTACTCACAACTTATTATAAAACAGAAATCAAAATTTATAACAATTTATTTAGGCATACTAAGCATTAATATATGACCGTCTGAATAGTTCTGCACCTGATGAAAATACCAAGAAACATAAGGATTTGTAAGTCCCTCATAACCATGAATACACTCACATACAACATTTCATCATAGTAAAATAGGAATACAACATTCCTCCATTAGTAGTTCATAATAGGTTAGTTGAAGTAGATTAAGCATCCATTCATATTAATGTAAATAACTATGCATCATGAGGACACTAGCAATAACATTTATCCATAAGTTAAATCATGACCATGAAAGAATATAAATTAAAGCATTCACCGTGATTATAGAGATATCTCAAGATCCTTCTTGAAGTAGCGCTATTCCATATAAACAACACATAAATTTAACTACCAATGATATCACCCACAAATATGGTCGCAAAACTAAGCTGCCCAAACTTATAAATATATAAAGATAACTCGAATTGATGAAGCCATAATTAGTCATGAGTGATTTTAGATCACCAATTAGATACATATCAGATAACTTGAAAATTACTAAGAAGGTTGTAACCATATAACTCAAAAAACTCATAATCACCATAAATATACAAGTTATTTGGTAAACCATAACTAGATAGTGAATCATACATTATTACATAAATGGCATAGGGTTAATCATTAGTCATGAGAAAAATAAGGCATACCATAGCTTTTAGTATAATATGCATAACCAAGAATACTTATATATGTATATTGATTTATATAGAAACTGAAGGAGGGACTTCCACTCTCCACCCAACCATATGGCGGCTACTTTGCAACATTTATTGCAGCTAACCACCCCCAAGATAGATTCAGGTTCTAAGGAAATGCTTGCATAGGAAAAATATTCACACTGATGGAATGAAAATGATTTTAGGATATGGAGTCTATGATTACATTGCTTCGCCAACTCAACATCCAACACTTGGTGGCCCATTCACTTGCTGAAGCTCACATAAGCCACCCAAGATTAGACAAGAACTTAATGGTTATAAAACATATCCACATAGGTGATCACCCAGGTCATAGAGAGTAGGCCATTAGTTCAATGGAAAAGCATAAAAAAATAGAGGAATATGAGCCAAATAAGTTTGGCCACTTCCCATATTTAGGCATATAGTGAACCCTTTCTCTCTTTTCCTCTGGTTAACAGAACCTGCCTTATCTCTTCAATTCATCCCCTTTTCTCAATCTACGAGAGGGAGGTCATGATGAATGGGCACCACCTTCCCCTTTGTACTATCCTATCCAATTGTGTCCCTTCATCTATCAATAAGTGGTTCATTCTATTATGCCACCTTCTCACTTTTCAAGTGAGGGCACTATTTCCACTTCTTCACTTTGTAACACTCATCAGTGAGTCCTACCGGCTTTAGGTAAAACCTAGTCACATCACATAACACCTATGATTTAGGAACATTATATCAAAATCATGATGAGAAAATGGATGGGGCTTGGCAATGTCGTGGATTGACCACACGTTGATATGGAAAATCGATTTTTGTCAACTTTGATGAGATTTAAATACTTAATGTAAATACAAAATTTGAATAAGTTGAAGAGTCTAGGAATGTAAGCATCATTTTTTTTGGTTTATTTTAGACTTCCCTCAATGAGAGATAAAGGAAAGAAAATCAGTTGCAAATATTGTTCATCTAAGGGGGCTTTGATTGGAGAGGAGGAGAGATTATTCTCCTACCTTCAAGTCTGTACATGTGAAATAAATAAAATAAGTTGTGTAAAACACACTTATTCCATAAATATGTGGTATTTGAATTGTGTCTACATTTGGTTACATTCCAAAATTCATGTGACCAAAGCCCGTAGCATTGGGTGCTTGTAAACATTTTGATTTCTAAGTTATGGTTGTTATGTGTGCTTGTAAACGTGACCCAAAACTATATTTTCTAGCTACCCTATTCCTTTTCTATGTTGTAGGAAGAATTTATTTTCCCAACTGAGATATGGACCTTCGAATTAAGTAAAGGGAATGTTGTATGAAGATAGGTGGGAGGAGATCGTTTTTTGATAAGAAATTGTGGGAATTGAGAAAGTTTGAGTGTCAAAATAAAGCCTCTGGTTTGAATGATATCATGCCTTTTTGTTTGGACCGTGAGCCTAACCCTTTGTAAGTGAGATGAGGGATATCATTACCTAAGCGTGGGAGGCATGTTAAGATAGTGAGAGATCATTTTGCTAGAGAAAAGAGTTGCTTCACCTTCTCCAAAGCTAAAAATAGAGCTTCTGGGAGCGCTACGAAAATATTTCATAGCGCCTACAACCATTTTTCTTTTGGTTTCATTTGAGCCAATTTTGACTTTCAGTTTACCATGTTCCATCAAGTTATTAGAAAATTGACACACTAGGTACACAAGACACCTCCACATTTAATTCGATTGGTATGGGTCATGGATTTTCAAGCAGGACAAGAAGGAAAGCAAGCTTCAAGCACTAAAGTGGCTTCAGATAAAATAGGTGAGAAAGCAATTTCCCTCAGGCCAAGGATCCAGAAGGTTGTCTAACCTTCAGTTGTGTTAATTAATTAATTAGTTTCATGTAATAGTTATTATAAACTTAATCAAAGGTCTAGCTAGAGTCATGGTCCTTTGACATTGGAATAAAAATCACAATCATAATTACAATAAGCAGGGGTAGAAAAGGGGGGTGTTAGAAACCCTACCACCTTATAGGAAAATTATCCTTGGTGTTTTGAAGAAAAGAGGACATTAAAAACAATCAAGCTTTATATTTACATCTCTTTATCTCATCAACATTTCCCATGTACTAAATTGTCATGTCCATCCATTCCATTCATTATTATTAGGGATCCTTCAAGGAAAAAATCATCTCAATGCTTCCTAGGACACACCCAGTGCATTATGATCCCCATGAGCATGCACATGATTCTTTGAGAACCACAAAACTTCAAATTTCAACATCCCCTTCTCTACTTCATAAATCCACTGGAAAATTGTTTCCTCTTCTATGTAATCACACATATTCCAATTCAGGAATCCCATTCTTTGCTTCATTAATCCATTGGGAAATCCATTCCTTTGCTAATATTCCTCACACATGAATAGTCTTAATATTCAAGGAATCCCTCTACCTTACTTTAATAAGACAACACATTTTTCATAGCATACCTCATGGTGAGCAGTGCATATCACAAGGTTACATTGTCACCACAATGGCCTATTACCAAAGGTATTTAGCTCCATTATGGTGTTTCCACACACTGATATTATTAAGTTGATGCAATTTTCATTGTGGTCAGCCTCATATATTTATGTTGGAAAATTTATTAATTCACCTACATCATAAGCACATGAGTTTTATGAGATTAATAATAAAAAATTTAAGTAAATTAAACCATTTCATCAATAGATTCCTTATGAGGTTAACCATAAAATTTTAAATCAATTCAAACCACAACTTTAATAGAGAAATTATTCAAAATAGTAATTGATACTTACATCTATAGTTACTCTTTTTTCTCACTCATAAGCATTGAATGATTTCATAGAAAAATCCAATACTCATTGTATCATAGATCCACACAATATTCGGTCAACTTTATCTTTAAATCTAGATCACTAAGTATTTTTTCCACCAAGGGACGCACTCAATTGTAGATATAATACTCTATGTAGTTTTCTCTTACATCTCCATCCTTAAGTCCAACTCACTGAGTATTTTCACCACCAAGGAAGGCACTCATTGACATATATACTTCTCTACACAATATTTTCATACAACTCCATCCTCAAGTCCAATTCACTGATTAGTTTCACCACCAAGGGAAGTACTTACTAGCAGATATATTGTGCCACACAATATTTTTTTATAGCCCCACACAAGCCCCCCACTCCCATCTCACTCACCACCCAATGAATGTGGGCATATCATCTACCACTTGGGTAGTCATTTCGATAGGCTCCCATCAACTACTCACCTTTATAGGCCAATGCAACCCCCATCCAAGGCAATCTACTTAACCAAGGATTTCCTGCATGGGGAAATCATTATATTCTTATAGCCAAGTACCACTCTAGCATTCTCTAATGACATATGCATGGAGTCTTATGGCTAAGTCACGGTCGAGCATTATCCTTTGCACTACTCATGGAATGTTATAGTCAATGTACCTATTATGAATTTCTCCCATGAGATAAATAAGGTGCCACGGGGCCGCAATTCCACGATGAAAATATTCTCCCTGAACTACATGCTCCATCATTTAACTTTTGTCACAATATTTACTTTTCCATGTGATGTACTCAAAAATTTCAAAGCAAAAATTTCAATTTCGAGACAACTTTTCTTCATTTAGAAACTTAATCTCATAGGCATGAGATCTTGTTTTGGTCAAGTTGTTGGGATAATTTTTAGGTGGTGTTAATTTCTCATGGTGGCTTTGATATCACACTCCATTCCAATACTCTACTTGAAATCTAATCCTTTAATTATCCAACACTTTTCAACGCTTATGTGTGTGTGGTCTACTTATTGCAAAAATTGAAAACAATTCAAAGTGACCTCAGAATTATTATACTCATAATTATTTTATCGCTCCATGTAAATTCAAATAAATTGAAATGACATTGTCATCCATTTCACATGTGCATCATATTTATTCCAAAATTTTCATATTATAATCAAACATTTACTCCATTAGAGCAATTAGTTAGAAATGAGAAATGCAGATATCTAAATTGATTGGAATTTTAGTTGTCCATTTCACTCAACACACATTACAAGAGTCATTGCAATATTTTCAGGTTGAAATATTATTGCCTTAACCATATCATTTCTTACAATTCATGCAAGAATACATTCATTTGGGACAATAGTTCTCAAATCCAGCTAAAGGAAATCTTACCTAATTCTTTTCCTCCACCCTTTTGACCTTCTATTTTTTCTTGTCTTATTCACTTATTTTTTATTACCAATGATTTCAGCAAAATAATTTTAAGGGATTCAGTTTCCTAGTAGCATACCTTCAATTGCAATACTTAGCAGTTCCTAAAATAGTATTGGCATCACACAGTAGTTATAAGTTCATCAATTTGGATATTTATAGATTTACATGAAAACTTCATAAAATAATCTTCATTTTTATCCAGTTCTAGCATATCCTCATCCATGCTCTCGAGCTCATGCACATTCATCTTGACAAGCATGTGTCACACATGCAAACATCCCTTATTATACATATATTGTTAATTTATATCCTTTATCATTTTCATTCATGCATAAAAGAAAGGCCAAAAGCATAAGTACATTATTAATGGTAGTTTACAGCAATAGGTCATTCTTTCACACTTTCCCAATGGTTCCTCCACATGATGTGGAGTCCACTAAATAAACTCATTGTGTTACTCAAAACATCGTAAGTACAAATTTTGTTTTCATACTATTTACATAGTGATCATATTTTAAATATTAATTGCTTAACTAAATATTGTTATGGTTCTCAACAATTAACCTTTCAAACTAAATAGCATCATTATATACCTTGAGTTCATTTTCTCATCTTCTCGTATGCATAAAAGAAAAGACATATATCATCCATGCATAAATTTTTAGTTAAGGAAACTTCCTTATTATGTTATTTTCATAGTTATCACATTCTTATCCATTTCATTCAAGTGGACCTGGTCAAGTCCACTTATTTTTTATGTCATGTTCTTCTACCCTCTACTGTTATTTATCTTATGCATAGGGTCTAGTCAGGATCTTACACTTCTGGTTTGGTTTTAGTTAGCTCTTCTCCACGAGCCCCTTCTCTTTCTTTTACCACACCCAAAAAAAAAACTAATACCAAACCATAAAAGGAAGTAATAAAGAATGAAAAACAAGGAAAAACCACAATAGAAACACATGAAAAAACAACTCAATATCAACAAACAAACAAAAAAGAACGAGAAAATTGTATCCGACAATAAAAATTAAAGTGAAGAAAAAAAATCCCCTCTACACCTCATAAATTAGTCATCATAAATCTCAATCCTTTGCATTATGGTTTTCAATGTGTCCATCACCAACATATCTACAAAATTTTAGTGAGAGTCCTTCCCAAGGTCTATAATAACCTCCAAATTCCAATATCCCTCTAAATAGTTTAAAAAGGAACTTTTTATCATTTTAGAGACCCTGAGGGGATTTTCCCTCATCCCTTTCTGCATTGCAAGTTATTGGTTCTAGTTATTTCCTCCAGGACTCCATGTACTCCCACAGAAAAAACACTTTTCCCTACACTCCTCCCTCCAGGGCACCAACCTTCCATGAGGAAACCCAAGGAGAAGTGCACTCACCACATTATCACAACATGCATAGGTTCAACATGTACCATTATCTCATCAGCACCTTATCTTCCATATCCTTGATTATACAATACTACATGCAACACTTTCATTGGTTTCACAGTCATTTTGTCAACTTGTTCTTTTTTACATGTTCACCATTAACCTCTATTAGGCATCTAAATCATGTTATGGCAAAAAATTACTTGAATTCTTTATGCATGCATGTCCATTACTATATGCACCTATCTTATATTCATGCATCTGACATAAAATTATCTAATATATATTCATTGGAGATGTATCTGTAAATTATTTCATCTCTTGCATTTTTATGATGCTTATGCTATTATTCAATAACATATTACAACTTGTCAAAAAATTAAATAATGTATTAAACTATCAAGAGGTAAGTTAAGAGATTCTCCCTCATAGTTATGGCTACATCACTTAGCCATAAACTTTTGCAATTCTATGGGGTTGCTCTAGGGAATCTAGTCAGCATCCTGCATGTTTATTCTATTTCATCAAACTCAAACCAATATTCAAGTAACATAATTGTATTCATATATAAAACGAAGTAATTTCACATAAGTACACATGCATGCATAGATATTAGATTTAAAACTTAAAATAATTCCTATACTCGAGCCTACCCAGGTTCAGTGTTAAACCATGCTTTGATACCAATATGTAACTCTCCCTTCCACCCCCTTGTACTATCTCAGGTTCTGGAAGTTCTTAATTTATAATTAACGTGACCCTAAAGGTATGATATGAATATGGGGATGAAAAAATGGTCTTTTTCCAACTTTTTCAAAACCCAAAATAAATATCACCATCACATTCAACTCATGGAGATATTTTCGAAAACATAAATTTTATCTCAATATGAACCACGGATTGAATTTCATTCATTTTTAAATTTTTTCCAATCAACTCTGTCACATCAGCAGGACAATACCACATGGCACCCACGTGGCTCTACCATGTCAACCATAATAATCCACATCATTGGGAATCTGACACATGGAAACTACATATGTGCCACATGGAACCACCACATCATCATGGATCCTATGTGGCATCCACATGGTCCCTTATCATAATCTAGTGGCACTACCACATCAACTCAACGTGTGGGTCCCATAGGTTCCAACCCCTTTGTGTTTTGTGATGTTTCTAGATTATATCCGATTCTGAGGGGAAATTCATGTACAAATAATTTTTCACTTTGGCATGCCCCCCCAAACCCCCATACTTTTGGATTTCCACAACTCCAAAGGATATTTTATCCTATCCCACCATTCATATTTTTTGTAAGGTTCCACCATGCATTACCCTAGATGATATGGATACAAAATTCACTCCCAAGTTAATCCAACCTTGCACCAATAATTCACTAAATGGGACCACTCTGAATAAGTTTCACTCTCTCTAAAACTTGGATCATCACATATTTAGTCCTAACAATATTTTTGTAGGAATCAAGGCCTCTCCAAAAATCTAGTGTCACCAATTTTTCCACCTTGTGTAAAATCCCGGATCACTCAAATCATGTATATTTTCCCAAATTACTTAACATTTGTCCCATACAATTATTCCACTACTCTAGGACCACCTCAAATACATCTTCCATTAATTTGATCATTTAGCCATTTTGTATATCGGGATGAGCTAGATGACAAAGTCTAAAAACATGTCTGGCCCTGGATACATTATCTTCCCCAAAATCTATCTTGCCGTAGATACAAAATATAATCTCTATAATACTTGGCCTTATCAAATTTTCAAAATAAAAGGCACTTTTCCAGGGTTCTCCTTTAAGTATGGCGTTGGTAAAAAAACCTTTTTGCAGAGATAAAACCCTTATACAACCACAAATTCTCTACTCACTATATTTATCTATCATACACTCCATAGATCTATCCATTATATGAATTCAAATACAACAACACCATACAAGATCAGATGAATTATACTAAGAAAATAATATCAAATCTACTTATTTATCACACATTACACCAATCATAGCCCTTTCTTAGGAAATACAACCATGGTCATTCGGAAAACAAAAACCTGTGTTATTTAAAATTTATTAGACAATGGAAATTGCACTCTATAATAGTTTAGTTAGGTACACCTAGGATTCGTACATGACCATGTGAATAGTTTTGCATCTTATGAAAATATGAGCAAACATAATGATCTACAAGTCCCTAATAACCATGAAGAAACTCATATACAACATTTCATCATAAAAAAATAGGAATACCACATTCCTCTATTAGCATTGCATCACAGGGTAGCTAAAGCATATCAAGCATCGTTGCATACTCATGTAAATAACTTTACAAATTATGAGGACACCAACAAGAAAATAGATCCATAAGTTAAATCATGACCATGAAGGCATCTAAAGGAAAAAATTAACCATGATCATAAAAAATATCTCAACAACCTTCCTCAAGTAGATATATACCATATATATAACACATAAATTGAACTACTAATGAGATCGCCTAGAAACATGGTCACATCAATGAGCTACCCAAACTTATAACTATATAAAGATAACTAGAATTGATGAAACCATAGTTAATCCTAAGTAATTTTAAATCTCCAATTCATGACATATTATACAAATTTAAAATTACTAATAAGGCTACAACCACATAACTCAAACAAATCATAATCACCATATATATACAAGTTAACCACTCAACCATAATTTGATAGTAAATTAGGAATTGTTACATAAATGACACAAGATTAATCATTAGTCATAAGCAGAATAAGGCATACCATAGCTTGTAGTCTAACATGCATGAGAAAAAATACTAATATGTGTATATTGATTTAGTTGGAAACTGAAGGAGGGACTTACATTCTCCACCCAACCATAGGCCAACTACACTACAAAAATTCTTACAACTAACCATCCTTGAGCTAAATCCAAGGTCTGAGGAAACGCTTGCACAAGAAAATGGTTCACAACAATGGGATGAACATGATTTTAGGAGATGGAATACACTATTATAGTGCTTTAATAACTTAATAGCTATCACTTAATGATCCATTCACTCATTGAAGTTCACAGAGGCCACCCACGGTTAGGAAAGAACTCAATTGTTATAAAACATAGCCACAAAGATGATCACCCACATCATAGAGAGAACATTATTAGTTCAATGGAAAAAGAATAAAAAAAATGGGAAGATAAGCCATTCAAGGCCAACCACTTCCCATCTTTAAGCGTCCAATGTGATTAGCACCATCATTAGGTACATTTTGAGGGGTTATTTGTCATCTTTTTAGCCTAATTAATCTCTCTTTCTCACATTTAATTGCATTATGGTCATGTGTTTCTTAGTGTATATGGTGCATATTTAAGGGTTCTCATACTTTGAAGGGCTAATGTGGTTTAAATGCAAGAAAATAAGGAGAATATACCATTTTTTAGGAAGATTTCACAATCATGGCTCATAGTAGACAACAAGGAGTGATTGTAGGGGGTTAACCACCTCCTTAATTCATAAAGGCATCCAAGATATTCTCAAGATCCTCCTCCAAGAACTCGAAATAAAATGCAGCCAAGAAAGTGGAAGATCAAGGGAGCCAAGCTCCACTTCTCTCGAGTTCCAAAGAGACAAACCACCTATTTTTTAGGGAATTTTTGGTAGCTACCCTTTAGGATAAATAGGGAAGAGAAAGAGCTCATTAGGATCCAATTTTTAGAAATATATAGAGAACTCTTAGCTCTTGTAATAGAAATTTGTGAATTTCATATGTATTGTAATAGACTGGTTATGAAATAAAATGGGTATTCAGTTTCTTCTTCACTGAGTTAGTTACAGAGACCTTGGCTTGTGGGCTAGGGCTCAATCCATTGGCCTAAGTATCCCTTATGTATTTTTTTAATTTCATGTTGTTGTATTTAATGTGTCCACATTTCATAGTATTTTTGTAGTTATTTTCCTTACATTTCATGGTTGTTGTATTTAGTTTCTTTACATTTCATGTTGTAGTAGTTTATAAAACCTCAAAACTGTGTGTTAAAGCCTCCCTCTCTCATTGCTTACATTGGAGTTTGAGCAGGGTAGATCTTAACCATAGACCCAAACTTTCTTTTAGTTTAGGATTTCTTGGAGAATTTAGATAGGTTTCTTTGTTTATCATGAACATGTTGTAGATGCAGGGTTAGTTTTCTATTTCAAGTGCATAGGTAGGTTTTCTTAAATTCAACTCATCCTTTCCACCATTTTCATGATATATTTGTCAATGATGAATTAATGAACATGTATCTTTCTTGCAGTTTTGAGTAGAAAAATAGAGGAGGACTTCCACAACACCATTAGCTTCAGTTTCCACCCTTCTTCGACCAGCTTCCAACAAAATCCGTTTAGCCTTGTTTTTGGAAAACTCCACCTCAACACTGAGAGCCACCTTGGAGGTGCAAGACAGGCTTTGAGAGAAGTTATGATATTTACCATGGGGTTGGCTACCCTTCATCCACCTATATCCACCTTCATTCCACCTCTCCTACCCCTTTCCTCACCATTTCTAGCCTCAAACTACCCTCGGCCTATTTCTTGTAGCATTTCAAGACATCCTATAACACTACAGGAAATATTGTAGCATATCTTGTAGCAGTGCCAACGAATCACTCCTTCAGCCCAAAACCTCTCTTTCACCTCATCTATACCTGGAATAGCCTCCAATACACCCTCAATTCTAAAATAATGAGTCCAAGACCCTATTAGGTCACCTCAACGCCTCCTTTTGATGCAAAACCAAGTTATTTGAAAGAATAGTTAGTTAATTGATAGATCCATTGTTAAGCATAATAGTTAAGTATGAGATAGATAGAGTTCCATCAGTAATTTGGTTAAACATGTGTGCCTAGATTAGTTCCCTTTTCTCCAATTTCAATTCATCAATTTAAATCACGAATGCCACTGAGTTTAACTTATTTCTCACTTTAGCTTAATTGTGAATTTATCTTTATTGTTGATAGCTAGATGAGCCATTATGAACTATAATAGTTTCTTTCCTTGCTACTATAATAATGGTCATGAGTTTTTTTCAGTATTAGCTTTCATTCAGAAGTGTGATAGACTTCATTTCCTAGAAGTAACCCTAGCAGTAGCGCATCATCGTAGAATTGAGAAGAGGATGACATGAGTAGAATTCATCTGTTGTGTTTATATAACTATCACCTCCAAGTTTGTACAAACCCAGGGATGATAAATTAAAGTTGAGTAGCCTCTAGGACATACAACACTCTTGGTGCAATACCGGGGCTCACCACTTTTTGGCGACGTTTCCGAGGAGGTGTCTAAGTAGATGATTTGATTCTGATTTAGCATTATTTTATTCTTTTCTTTTATTTAGTTCCAAAATATTGAAAATTACAAAAACAATTTGAATTTCATGCCTCTTAGGAGTAGGGATCACCAAGGAAATTTTTTACCCAAAACCACCACATCCCCACACAGCCACCCTTCACTCTTCTTGAGTGATCGTGAGGCTGAACACACCATAGGTGAGTCACTTGAAAAATTTGAAGAACCTATTGGAGAATAAGAAGAACTTACGTCACCTGAAGAAGCTGCTTCACAAATTCAAGCTATGGTTGAGACTGGGACCCAAGAAGTCTTTCACATTAGAGAAACATATGGGGAAACTAGAATGAGTAGCATCAGTCCCTCAGCCCTTCAAAATTTCCATGGAATTAATTCAGAGGATATTGACACCTTCATCTTCAAATGCTTTGTTTTCTATGGGACCTATGCCTATGCCTCAAATGAATAGAAGTTAAAATTATTCCCATTCGCCCTCAAGGATGTAGCCTTTCGCTGGTTCATGGGTTTTCTTGGGAACAACGTCACTACCTAGGCACAGATGCAATATTTATTTAACAAAAAATATAGATACTATTGTAGGTCCAAGCAAACCAAAGAGTAGATATTTGTGATGACTGTCAGACCTAATGAATCCCTGGAGGATTATGAAGAAAGATTTGATCTAAACTATAAAAGAGCCAACTACACCCTTGATCCTAGATCACTTAAATTGGTACTTCTTCAAGGGATCAGGGAAGAGGTGATAGAAACCCTTAAAATTTTATCTGAAGAATACATCTAACAACTTCCTTATGAGGACATCAAAATTTTCCTTAGAAACCACTCTAGGACAACTAGGAAGAAAGGTAGAGCTAGCCAAAGCATGACCAACACCCCTTCGTCTTCCACCTCCATCATGCATGAAATTGGAAAAATGTTGGAAGACTTCAAAAGTGATATATTGGACACATTTTCTTTTCAAATGGACACAATGCAGATTAAGAGGAAGCAAGAGGAAGAAAATAGGTCCTTAGCTATCTTTTTCCCCAAATGTACTAGAAATCACCCTTGAAATCAATGTCAATTAAATGTCAAAGAGTTTTGCTTAGTCTTTGAAGAGAATTACGCCACAGATAAGTGTCCCTCCTTAACTAGGCTCAAATATGTATATCAAGGTGGGGAAGGAGGACCTGAGTAAATCTCTTTCATAAATGAGAGGAAGCCTTAATGGCCTTGGTCATATCAACATGGCATGCAAGGTGCACCTTAATCCTACTAGCATACAAAATAGAGTGCACCTATGTAGTCTTGATACACATCCACTCCTCCATCATTTCCTACACCTCATACTTAGACTTACACCCCTCCATATCACCCTCAGCCTGTGAACCAACCATTCTAGCAATATGTTCCTCAACAACCTTAGTGGAGTAACACATCACAAGGGTGGAGACCCCAACACAATCAACCACCTGCTCTACTATCTCCACCCTAACCTAAACCTCATCTCACCCATTTTTCTCCACCTAAGTTTCCTTATATGCCTACCAAGCCGAATCTGAACACAAACAACAAGCATGAAGAGCAGGTTTATGGTGGAAAATGTCTTATCCAAATTATATTGTGGAGAAACATGAGATCAACCTCAGGTCAGGAAGAGTACTCCCAAAAAATAATCCTCCATCTCCACGTGTAGAGGTTGAAGAGGAAAAGGAATAAATCAATACTCATATTAAATAACCTCATTTTCTTGAGTGCCTGATCCACTCTAATCAGCACACCCCAGAAGAAACTGAAATTCTGGGAGAACTAAAAAAATTGTGTGTGAAAATACCCCTTCTCTAGGCCATTAAGGATGTTCCTATTTACAATAGGCTCAGCAAAGAAAAATTCCTTAATAAACCTGGGAGAAAGAAGAAAGATACCCCCACCATCAATTTTGTGGGACAGTTGTATGACTTAACGTTGGGAAGGGTGATCTGCCTCAAGTGCCTGGACCCTCGAATTACAATAGTAGATGTACACATCGATGGTGTCATAGTCCCCAATACTCTGATTCACCTTGGGGCTCCCATCAATGTGATGACCAAGGAAAATATTCTTAAAGTCAACCTTCAAGGAGCTTTGAGAAAGACAACCACTATTCTGCAACTTGCAGACATATCTAAAGTACCTCTGAAAGGAATTGTTGAGGATGTGATGGTCTCAATAGACTCTTGGGAGTACCCTAAAGATTTCCTAGTCCTCCATCCAAGAACCAAGTTTAATGGATATCCTCTCATTTTAGGAAGACCTTGGTTAGCCATTTCTTATGCTTATATCAGCTATAGGGTTGGAAACATGACTATAAAGAATCGGCCTTTGTCTAAATAGCTTGTATTATGTCCTCCTTCCCGACCTTCCATTGACCTTGACGTACGTTTTTGGTTCGAGGATGAAGAAGAAGAATTTTAAGTATATAGTATCACACCCTTCCCCATTTGTACCATATATATAGTTCTTAGAGGGGGTCAACCCGATGAGGATGATCTCATCAACCACATCAATCAAAACCAACCCCCCACTAACATTCCACTTGATGACCTAGTCAAAGAATCTAAAAAAAACCTTGGATGGAAGTGTACTTAGTTGAGTCAACCTATGAAACCACCAAGGCTATGGAATTTGGCCCATAAAAATCTCTAAAGATTAACTCATCCCTCTCAACCAAAGAAGAAGAGAAGTTATGCCATCTCTTGAAGGAAAACCTTGATGCATTTTACTGGGACTAAAAATATATGGAATGGGTGCATCCCTCGATGTGCACACATCATATTTATATTAAATAAGGATGCAAGCCTATGCACAAAAACCAAAGGAGGACGAACCCTGATCTAAAGGACACAGTGAAGGATGAGATGAAAAATTTGTTCGTTGTAGGCTTCATCTATCCCATATCATACAATTAGTGGGTCTCTCCTCTTGTTCTAGTCCCAAAGAATAATGGAAAGTGTGTAATATTTGTTGACTACCAGGAACTAAAAAAATCCAATAAGAAGGATCATTTCCCCTTGCCCTTCATAGATCAAGTCCTGTATGGACTTGTAGGGAAGAAGTTTTTCTCTTTCCTAGATGGGTTCAATGGGTATAACTAGATCCAAATTATCCCTGAGGACCATCACAATACCACTTTCACATGTCCCTGGGGAATTTTCGCTTACATATTCCTTCCCTTTGGGTTGTGCAATGCTACTGCTACTTTCTAGAGAGAAGTCCTCATGTAATATCCCAAAATGGAATAATGCATTGATACACAAATGCAATATTTGTAACACAGAAAATGTACATGTAAAGATTGAATAATCATAGAATATAAAGAATAGGCAAGCCTTTTATTATCATTGGAGATGGATAAATAGTACAATAGTTCTCAAATAGATGCACTTAAGCCAAATACATAGGCTAGAATGACCCTAGAAACATGCCAAACTAAGTACTACGTAACTGGAGAGTTACTGGAAATAACACTGTGTTGTTCCTTCAGAAAATGATGTAAATATGACTACTGGTTGAAAAGGGAAATGCAAATATATGGAAATATAGAGCTGTGATGATGCCAATATTCTAGATTTGGGCTCTACTATGGCAACCAAAGATAACCCAGAAAGGAAATTCCAGATTTATAAGATTGTAAATTTACCCTCTTGGGGTTTGATCCCTGGTCTGCGGGGTTATTCAGATCTGAAGTTGGATCTAACAAATATATGGCTGCAATATGTCACAAGATCAGATCTAATATTTAAGGGCTAATCTCTTCACTAGATCCTCAAGCTATAAGCTCAAGATCTAGCTCCTCAATCCTCCTCTAATGATTGCAGTTTTTGCTACACAATTGCTCACAAAAACTGAGCTATCAAGGATGGAGGCTCTCTAGCCTGCTGCTAAGATATGAAAATCAGCTACATAATGATGGAAATAATGAATACAATGTGAATGAATGGTCCTCCACTAGATTACTAGCTGAAATGCTAGCAACTTCCCTTCGCCCTTGGATCTACGGGAATTGACTGCGCAATTCCTGATGAAAATGTTGTTGCTGGGAGATTAATAATAGATGGCATGATTCTTGATATAGATATGAAGCACTGGAAGGCTTATCTTGAAGCTCAAGGTGATAGGATGAATCCTCCACCAGTTCCTAAGCTGAAATATTGAAGGACAACCTCCTCCTCTCAAACCCTGATGTAGAAATGCATTATTCCTCAAGATGTATGGGCTTTAGAAAGTAGGAAAAATATGGAACCAATTCCTGATGATGAAGAAATCTCAATAGAGAACCTTCCCAGAGTAGGCACTCAAAGTCCCCCATGGGTAAGGGTGGGATTTCCACTCGAAAACACCCTATGCTAAACAACACTGCAAACTTAGCTAAACAGCTTAAGCTTGCTTGGAATGTCAAATGACAAATCCAGATCTAAAAAAATCACAAATCAATAATCCAAAATCCTACCTCTAATGTTTCCCTCATATTCATTATATAGTTTTTGAACCTTCCCATGCCTTGGCTCACCTCATAACTGTGTTGTACATGTGGACATAGGTCTCCATGTTTACTGCATTGTCTCTCCATTATGTCCATCATGTATGCATGTAATGATCACCCTATCCATCATGTGTGCATTAATGCACCACTTCCTCCATCATATCATCATGAATGATCTATGATATTACATTTGATTCCTTCCATGATCTTAGTTGACCGCTTCAACCTCCGTGATCTATCTCATTAATGAGACATGATCTCCACTCCTTTCACATTAAGAAGCTGCTCCACTACTCCATAACATAGATCTAGATCTAAAATATCCAAGTACACACATCAAAAGTGGATTTTATTCATATATGGGTTTTTTGGATCCCTCCACCCTCTTATTTACTTAGTTAATTATGAAAATTAAGAACTCTAATATTCCAATTATCTTGTGGAAAATTGGGAATATTATAGTCCTCCCCAGAAAAATGCTGCTTGTCCTCAAGAAACTGCAAAATTGGATGCTACAACAAACATCCTCCCTCCAAATGGCATCCTCATGTGGAAGGCCTCCCCATCTATCAAAATGTGTCATGCATGTCCAACTCCAAAGCTACCTCTCTAGAATGTCTAGAATGGCCTCCAACTGGAAAGTTAGATACCCATCCTCATCAATGAATCTCCAAGTGGCAACCATATGATGACCAAATATCTCCTCTACACATGAGATACATAAAATGAAGTGGTTCATTCCCAAATTGGAAATTCCCAACTATCTCTCCAACCCATGATGCATAGACTAGATTGCATCTATCAAGGTTCTCATCATTAGCCCTATTGGCCATGTAGGAATCAAACATCACATCAACATAGTGAAAAGAAAGAAGTAGAGACATATGGGAAAACATGAAAAATGTCAAACCATATTCTCCTAATAACAACCAATGCAAAAAAGCCTTCTGTTTCCATGCTAGATCATCATGAAAACAAACAAGAGAGCCATACTCTCTCAAAAGAAGCCACCGCAACAATGCTTCTTATTTCCATGCCAAATCTGCATCAATATAAATGTGAGAGCCATACTCTCTCAACAGAAGCCACCTTAACAAGGCATCTTGCTGCCCCATCACATCATCATTATACCATGTGCAATTACCATAATCCCTCAATAGAAGCCAATGTCGTAAGGCCTCCTATTTCCATCCTCCATCAATGTTATGCAATGTATGGGAATAATTCATTCCAAACTCTCCCAATAGTAACCATAGTAACAAGGATTTTTTTTGCCTCCTTACATCATCATGATGCAAGTCACGGAGCAACAATATAGTAATGGACATGTGAAATGTCTCATCAACATAATACAAACAAGATCCCTTATGCCACATCATGTGAGAGTTATACTTTCTCCCAAACGCAAGTACATACATGAACATGAGATGAATCCAAAATAGAAATAAATGTAAAAACATGAGACATATCCCAAACAAGAGTAAATAAAAGGACATAAGATATATCATGTGATGTCAAACTCTCTCATTAACAACCAAAGCAACCATGCCTTTTTTTTTCTGCATTCTTCTAGTGATGTGTAAGGCCTTAATAAAAAAAATATGAACTGTGGGTGGTAACCATACTCACCCAAGAGCAACTAGTGCAGTCATGCTTCTTGTTGCCATGTATCATAGATCTCCAAGTGGTTTGGCAACCCCTTGGTCCATATCATCAACCATTCATCCCAATGTGGATAATGGATCTCATTCTACAAAAACATGGTATCCTCCCATTGTAGTACACCAACCTCCTCAAAATGTTAAATAAATTTGCACTCCATGATATGTTTAAGTGCACCTCCATTGAGGTCTTCCCATGAGACTTCCTTCTCATGAATGGCCCTCGAAAACCAATAAGGCTCTAGCTCTATTGTAGGTAGAATTTTCTCTTTGATCTGTGAGATGCTCAGTGAGAAAGAGTCTTCTTGAAAGGGGAAATTTTTTCCCATCTTAATATGTCTACCATCTACCATCTTCTTCTCCATTTCTTCATGAAAGAAGATGTCATTTGATTTCTACCATAAGGAATGGGTCCTTTTCTTCTCACTGCTGCTCATTAACAACGTTGTAGATCGCAAGGTGATATATGTGTTGTCTCAAAGCAAGGCACTCATCCGGATTTATGCAGGAACGTGACAGAATAAAAATATAACCATAAATACAAATATACAAGGGAAAAATCACTTCATTTCATTAATATCAAAGAACTAAAATTTTCTTACAGACAAAATGGAAAAAAAACTAGCTAGGGCACTGGTAGCTATCTCTGAGAAGAGATGTGGCAGCTACAGGCCTCTCAACTGAGTTACAATGAGGCTTGATGGCCTATTTATTATTTAGAAACAATGGAAAACCCTAAACATCCAAAACCCTAACCCTAGGAGATGAAGCGCCAAAACTATGGGCCACGTTTGGGTAAATTGGTGTTTCAACTTCCCAGGGACATAGATTTGGCATACGATCTCCGTTTGATGCGAACCATACCTCGTTAGAAATATCTATCTGAGGACTACAAATTTTGAGTGAGAAAAATCAGTCCATGGACCCATGTTTCTCTCTGTTTTCCCAAAAAACGTTGTTTAGGGTCTCAAAATGGCTTCGGAAGTTCAGGACCCGAAAAATTGCCAAAAATAGTAAGTTGTGCCGAAACTGAAAAAATAAAAGAGACAATGGTGGGGCCCCAAGTAGAATAGGTGGGTGACCACCAATATCCACCTAGATCATTCTTCCCCCCTTAGGAATCAATGGTCCCCATTGCGTTAAGTTCCTTCATGAGATGAGGAAACTTCTGCTGAACTTGGTCCCTGGTGAACCACTTTCCTTGGAGTAGGAGTTGGCCAACTTTGACAACCTGATACAATTGGATCTTCTATTGGCGAGTGTTATTGATTTGCATGTCCATGATACAATCTGTGGTGGCCTCTTCCATGAAGTCTGGGTTTAACTCTATTGGTGTGAGTTGTTTTGCAATGTTAGAGATGTCTAGTAGAGGTGGGAAGTAAGGACGAAGGTGGTCCACATTGAATACTGGGTGCAGACCAAGGAATGGTGGAATACTGAGCTCGAAGTAATTATTCCATATAGCCTTGGTGATGGTGTACAACCCATATTGGAGCGGGTGAAGCTTGCGGTGGGGTCCAATGAGGCACTTTTTCTGCAAATGTAGCCACACTTTGTCACCCACCTGGAAGTTGTGTGGTACCCGATGTTGATCATGGCATTGCTTGTACTTAGCATTAGCTCTATCCAATATGTCATGAAACTATTGGTGGATGTTTTGAATGTGCTCGATGAAGCTATTTTCTTTGTCAAATTCCAATTGGACATGAGCCTAATCACCCTGAGTAGCCGCAAATGGCATGGCTACGTCAATGGGACATAGTGGCTGGAATCCCAAGCCCACCTGAAATGGGCTGTGGCCGATTGAGCTGTGGAGAGCCCGGTTATAACTATGTTGTACATAGGGAAGGCTCTCATCCCATGTGCATGGATGCTTGGTGTTAGCCATCAGTATTTTTTTACATGTTAGTGATGACTATATCTACAACTGAGTTTTCTAGAAACTGATTTCCTTATGTCAATATGTCATCCAGAAAACCCTCCTAAAACTTTTTTCGCCTTTCTACCTTTTCAGTTCGCCCATGTCAAAATCAGAACCTCATTATCACAATCCTATCTAGCTTCAGCCTTATTGGTCTGCCCATCAGCTTTAAAAGGCAAATCCACATCTGTTTCAAGAGTATCCCCTATGTTAGGAAGTGGCGCTTTAAGACATTTCACCCTTGGCAATCATCAAAAAGCCAAAAAGCCTCCATCTGCAACGGACCTACCATGGCTAACCTCTTGCTTTGCAAATGAAATTGACAAACAGCCCTAAGTCGCGCCACTCACATCCCCTAGATCTCAGCACTACATAAGCCCCAATCTCAAGCTAACTATTAGGTTTTTCACAGTGTTCCATGGTTTCTACAAAGGCAGGAAATATAACTTCATCTCAGGAGGAAATGCTTGAATTTATAGTTAGAGGAACAGCTGCTTCTAAATGTAACTTGAGCCTGAGACATGCATGCAAAACAAAAAGCTACTCATCCAGACTTTACAGTTCTTTCCATCATGAAAATCACAGAAAGACACCACTGTCACAGAAAACTGGAAAATGGTCATGGCCCAGAACCTCCTTCATTTACAAGCAGAGGGTTGGAGCGCCTCCTTCATCCACAAGCAGAGGGCGCTGGCAAGTATTGACTTTGAAGGTTGCAAAAGTCCAGGTTTGACTTGAACTGAAACAAATGAAACAGGGACTCCAAGTTTTATGAGTGTGACTGATGATCATAACAGGAATGTAGTTAAAATATGCTAGCTCAAAGGAAAGGAGAGTCTGGTTTGATAAAGAAGGATCAAATGGAATAGATGCTGTTAACCAATGCCATTACACAGGCAGAAGGAAAGTTCTTGTTTTCTCAAAAGACACTGACCTCCATAATTACATAGATTATCCTTCAAATGGTTTGTCATGAGATGACCAAAACACATGATGATATTTTAGTCACCCTTAGAGCAGTACAGAGGAACGATTATCACTATGCGTAGTTTTCTTCTGACATACGATGATGCTTGCAAGTAAAGATCTTTAAGATTGATGTTAATCAAAACGGTTTACTTACCATACCTTCGAGAGAAGAGTGCAGTCAAACGAGTTGTCAAAAAGCCTTCGGATACATGCACAGTGAAGAGCCTCCTCCATATATGAGCAGATGGCCAAAGCCATTGCAAGTTGTTGAAAACTGATGGGTCTAAAAAGTGCTGAGAAAGGACACAAAGAAATTGAATAGAAGTCATTACACAGAGAATTATAGTGTGAAAGCATGCAACCACAAGAGGGCGCTTACAGTCCAGGGAGAAAACTTATAAATCACCTGACAGCAGCGATTATCAAATACATTGGAAGAACACAGGCCATCTCATGTTAACTGACAAAACAGTCGCCAAGGTTTGTCAAAGTGCTCTTTAAATACATTCTGATTGATTTTCCCTAGATTGTCACTAAGAGGGTAAAACAGTGGACAAAGTTGACCTTTGCAAATGGTTCTGTTACAAAAAGGTAAAATACCCTGGTCAAGTCAAACAACAACTAGGTTTGAAAAACCACTAACATTCTGCTACACAGGTTATCCTTTCGGACATACATTACAAACAGTCCAAGGTTATTCAGTTTGGCCCATCGAAGGACTTGGTAAATAGGTGTACAATGTCATAAATAGACAAAGAGAGTGGTTTCTTGCTGAGCCGTTCCAGTTTTGGAATAAATGCATCTTTGTAATTAAAGAAGTGAGATATATCATGAGTAATGTACCTTCAGGCAGGGATTATTTTAAAAAAAGGGGGGGCGCCTTTTTGAAATTGAGAAATCATAACCAAATCCAGGTTATATCAGTAAACTTGGCACCTGTTGTATTTAAAGATTGGAGAAGCTGTCAAAAGGCCAAAGACTACAAAGACAGATTTACAAAACCAGCCCTGTCCTTCAAAGAAGAAAGCGATGTTCAGGTATTTCATTGGCAGTTTTATAACTCAGTGGCAGAGGTGATGAAGAATTTGTTGAGTTGTTTAGGTATAAAAGCTCGGGGTCAGAGCCAATGTTCGGGTTTATATATTAAAATGACAAACCCACTGTTTTAAAACAAAACAGATTCAAAAACCAACATTCATTTTCCAAAGTTTAAGGCTGGTCAGACTTGTTTTGAATTGATATAAAGAATAAGGTTGAGGAGATATTTTCAATTTCAAAGCCCAAACAGGATCGTGCCTCCTTACTGCTTAATTGGGTCAATTTGCAAAGTGAGCATGTTGGTGACAGCCAGCACTTTGAGTTTCTGGCAGCCTTTGAAAGCGCGATTACCTGTCATCTCACTTTGTTGGCGCGGCGTGCACTGTGCGATTGTTGCTTGTGCTTTGTGCGACCTTCGATCACAAACCAGGCCGACCCGACAAGTACTTTCTGCGCGACGTGTTTTCTTCATAGGGTGCCGCGCAAGTGTCCAAAGTCTTCAGCGATTCTTCAGCCCTTCAAACAGGTGTTCATCAAAATTCGAGGTATTTTCATATGTTCCCCATCAATTTCAAGGTTTTGATAAAGGACAAGAAGGTTTAAAACCCCGGACCTTGTCATTATAGTTAAAAGCAAAAGCAGTCATTTCTACACAGTGAGCTGAAGTTTTGCAATATGATAAAAGGACGAATTTGTCATTCAAAGAGCACATATAGAGATACGGGGTTTTGAGGTTGAGGGCCAGTTTGTTTCATCTTCAAATCAATCGAAGGGCAGAGGTTTTCCTGTAAAAAGCAGTGTTTTGATTAAAAGGAGCTTTTCGTTGCAGAAATACAGACCTAATTTTGAAGAGGAACCTTTCACACTGTCATCCAAACATTTCCACACTACTAAAACAGTGAAGTGCACTCAGTAAGGGGGTTTTGACATTCTTGTTGTTTGGAAGAGAAAACTCATATAATCTCTGTCTAACAGCTTGATAGTCTTCTAAAGCTCTGTCATTTTACCCCTGCCCTGTGTTTTTACTGTCTAGACATATGTAGGATGGTTTGCTAGAGATACAAATTGTTGAAGGGTGGCACACTTATACAGGGTAAGGTTTTAATGGTTGAAAGCCTCCTTGAGCAAGGAGTTTTGGTGTGTTGGTTGACATCAAGGATTTCAAGAACAGAGTGATTGTTGGCATTTTCTCACAAGCACACCTTTTAGCAAACTGCCCCCCTTTTTCACTGTATTTTGTCACTACTGTGAAGAGTTGTTGACAGAGAATTTCAAAGGTGAACAGAACACTGAGGGGCAGAGGTTGTTGATGGTTTAACTCTAACATTGGAGACAGAGGTATAGATGTATTGGTAGATCTCTTGAACTCACAAGCAAAGGGTGTGTTTCCTAAAAAGCATGGTGCACTGATATGTCACCTAACCTAGTTCTGCCTTTCTTTCACTATATGGTGTCATTTTGAAGAGCTGTTGTTGTGATATTTTTCAAGAAGAAGGTCATTTCTGAAGAACAGGGTTATCAAAACACTTATCACAACAAGCCCCTTCTAGCAATCTGCCCCTATTTCACTGTATTTTTCACTACTGTAAGTTTGTTGGCAAAGAGTTTCCAAAGGTGAACAGTACACTGAAGGGTAGAGTTCGTTGATGGGAATTTAACTTTGGAGGCAGAGATACAAAAGTGGTGTTTGATTTCTTAAACTTCACAAGTGAAAGGGTGTGTTTCCTAAAGCACTGTGCATTGATTTTACACCTAACTTGGGTCTGCCTTTTCTAGAAACCATATTTTATCAGGCAGAGAAATTGTTGACAGAGATACTCTAAAGGTGAATAGGGCTACTTCTAAAGGATAGGTGGTTGATGATTGCAGTTTTACATTGAAGACAGAGATGTGGCTGTGATTGCTTAACACTCTATACAGGAAATTGACACAAGAGTTTGTCCCATCTTCACACAGGGTACCATATTAGAAAGTTTGCCTGGCTGAAGTGCATCCAGAGGTGAAGGGCTGTTTTTTAAAGAGTGCAGAGGTGGTTTATTCAAAGAAAAATTGTTGCATTTCATCCAAACCACATTGTCTAAACTGTCCAAACAGTCTAGTGACTAGTTTCAATCCAGCAGAACATTTTTCATACAGTGAAGGCAGTTTGCCTCTTCCAAAGTTTGGTCAAAGTCTGAATGCCTCCAAAGCGAGATCACAGGAGCGGTCCACATAAGAGATATGAGCCTATCTCCATAGAAGAAATCAATGCTCACCCATCAGTGCTTTTCAATTTCCATGAAGTAGGCTGTCTTGATTTCTGCCAGAAGATAGAAGAAGTCAAGAGTTTTTCGCCACTTACACATTTGTGCACTTTGAGATTCAAGGACAAACACTTCCAGTTAGCAGGTCTTGATTTCAAAATCTCCCCAAGGTATGTATCCAAGGCTACCAAGATCCCGTATCATGGTGAAAAGTGGTTTAAACAAGCTCATCTTGATCTAGAGGATTATAAACCTTTCATCAAACCTGAACATAGGGAAACCATCACTGTTATTTTCCCTTTTTCCTATCTTCTTGACAGTTATGCTCCACTGATGAAAGCCATAATGAGATATTTCACTTGTGAAGGGAGGTTTAACCAAATTTATGCCTATCATGTCCGCTTGTTGATCCATTTTACCAGAAGCAGGCAGCTAAACCTTCCATACTTTTTGTCCAAAAGCATAGAGAAAATGGCTTCTACTGTCCAGAAGAAAGCTCCACCTCAGCAAATCCCTTCTCTCTTTCATCATTCCTTGATCAAAATTATCTTCTTACACCAGCTGGAGAAAAAAGGGGTTTCATGGGATTCATTCATTAGCCATGCAGATTTCGCCACTGTCCCTCCTGTTCATGTGTCTCCTACTCAGCCTGTCCATCGCCCAGTGCCTTTGTCTAGTAGGCCTACCCCTAAAAAACTCAAGATGAACACTGGGCAGCCAAGTGAACAGGGAGAAGGAGAGGGCAGTGAACCACAGGGAGAAAAAGAAGGCAGTGAACAGCAGCAGTTGGAGATTAGTGAACAGCAGCAGCCAGATATTGAGGGACAGCAGCAGTTGGAGATTGATGAACAACAACAACTAGAGTTTGAAGATCAGCAGCAGCTACAGGTTGATGAACAGCAGCAGGTACAAGAAGAGGGACAACAACAGACAGAAATTGAAGAGCAGCAAGTTGAGCAAACAATTGAAGCGCCTTTTGAGCCACAAACTGGATAGGATGCTGAGGAAGGACAGCAAGTTGAAGCTGCCTCCTTGACAGTGACCAAAACTGTTCCTAAAGAGAGGAAATTGACCAAAAGGACAACTTCTAGCTTGCCAAGGAGAAAAAGCGCCAGATTAGCTTTCAAAGGCAAAAGCATAGTTGGGGAAAGTTCCAAGCATGGAGGTAAATCAGCTGTCATCCCTATCCCAAGCGATGACAGTGATAACGAGGCCCGCATCCTCGAAAACCTCCTCATTCACAAAGAAGGGAAAATTGAGGTGTTACAAGAAGACCTTCAAAGGGCGAGGAATTTCAACCATTTCTTGGAGGTTGAAAACAAACAAATGAAGTTTCATGCAGCCATCCATGAAGCAAGGGCAATCAAGTATAAGAAAGAGGCAGAAAAGGCGCAAGCAAGAATTGAAGAGCTCATTGGCGAGTTTGATGATGAAGAGGAGGAAGACCAGCCTAGGCAGAAGAGGCCTAGGACCATCAGGCCTAGAAGAGCCTTGGAAAAACAGAGAGCAGAAGAACAAGCTCATTTCGAAGCCTTTCCTCTCACTGCCCTCCTTGAGCAGGAAATCGAGGAAAACAAGGAAGCATGGCTTGAAAGAGCTAACCAGCATTTGGAAATGAAACTTGAGAAGGAAAATAGGGATCTTGAGCTGCAGAGGAAGAAGACACACCACTTCCAAAAGCTAAATCAGTTCGCCAGGCGAAAATTAAAGGTAGCACAAGAGAAATTGAAGAAGTTGAAGGGGAAGCGCCTAGCACGGAAAGAAGGGAAAAGCATATCAGCCCTTGATATTTTGGCCTCAGCTTCGGAGCATGTTGCTATGGACCCTTGAGGGTCATGCATGCCAATTTTGGGCCTGTTTCAGCAACTTTTTGTTTTTTGGCATTTTTTGGGTTTTTGGCCAAAAACTCATAAATTCGCCATTTCAGTTTGATGAGTTTTCAAGAGAGGAGGATGATACCGATGGATGCCATAATTCCATGAGTAGGTCTCCAGCGATTTTCAGGGCATCTGAAGATCATTCGCCCCCTCAAATTGGCGAAAAACACCCTCATTTTGCACATTCTGCCCGCCATATCAGCAGTCTGCTATTTTCTGGGTTTTTGCACACAGGTACAGTTTTGAGGGACTTTCAGAGATCAGATTGAGGTGATTTCACTTGCGTCGGAAAGAAGACACAGAAAGCTTTCCAACAAGCCATCATGAGCCTCATTTAGACACCGGGAGGCTGCCATTTGCCTTCAGCAAGTCAGGGGACCTTTTTCAGGCATAAATATGAAGTATTTTTGTAATTTTTGAACTCCAAAAATCTGCTTTTCCCAAATGTGCGTTAAGCTATTTTTATCATTGGGAAATCATGTAAAGTCAATATAATTTCCGTTTTTAGCAGTTTTTAGATATTTTATGGGATATTTTGTGCCTTGGGCTTTGCAAAGCCTCAAGGACAAATTTAGATATTTTGACTTGGCCAATGGGATAGCTAGTTGCTCCATGAGGTTTTCCTTCCTCAAGCCTATTTATTCCATGGATTTCATTGTAAAAAAGAGAGGCTGAACTTGAGAGAAGAATTAATACATTGGTCATATGAGCTTTGAAGAATACCCTTGAGTTATGATTTTTGGACTGCCTCTTGGATGCTTTTGAGGAATGATGAAGGATTGTTGATGGATTCCTTGACATGGTAGAATGGTATAGTGCTTCTTAATGTGTTTTGTCTTCTAGTTTTTCATTCACACTACATATTTCTTGCTGCTATAGATCAGTAAAGATTGATTTTGAGATATGCCCATGGAGGAACCTCAAAATCCCTGAATCTTCATAGCTTGATGTTTTCTTCTCCCTTAGTTATGCTAAAGAATTCTTAGCTGCTCTTTAGTAACTTAAGGTATTGTTGCTAAGTTTTGTTCATAAGTTCTATGTATGTTGAGTAGGATGTATGGTTTGCCCTACCTACCTATCAGCTGCCCATAGTTCTGTCCATAAAACTTTCTCTTTGACTGATTCGTTGATCATTTTGTTGAACCAAGGAGGCCTAGTCCCGATCTAGCCCTTTGCCTAAAACTATGAAAACTTGTTTGTCCAAGTGCCCAATGACTTAGAGACTGTGTTTAGGCGTTCCGGCGTAGTTTATGAGTTGTTAGTTTGTCTTATATGTTTTCCCCAAAGTCTGATAGCCATTTCCCGAAGTTAGAGGGTCTTATACCTCTATGTATGGCTGGAAAGTTTGATTTCTATGTGTTAATTAGCTTATAGTTATACTTAGCATGATTAATGGCTTGCTATTACATGTTTATTGTCTGCTATTAACTAGTTACACTTGAAATCCCTTGTCTTTCACCAACTTGTTTTCCATTCAATCCATTTTGCCCAAAGATCCCTTCTACCGTGAATCAAATCGGCCCTACAGCAGCTTTACATCATCACCTCATAGCTTCCTTGACCTGTTTGACCCCATAGCCCAATTTATCTACATCTTGTTATCCAGTTTATGTATTTGATCAGTTTATCCCTCACAAACTTAAAAAACTAAAAAACCAAAAAACTCACTTCATAACTAGCCTAATATCAGAATACCATAAGCAAACACACCGATATCTTTTACACATATAGAGAGAGCCCTCTCTGAGTCCAGGAAGGCTAGGTTCTTGGGCTCCAAAGCTTGGTTTGATGTTACATCGTCATTTGGCTAGCCAATCGGCCAAATCACGGGACCCTAACATAATGGCGATCACGGTGGGACTTATTGAGTACATGACAGTCTAGCAAACTTTTATAGGCTCCTTAGTCCTTCAACTTTTAACTTAAACCATCAGCCTTTAGAATCATTTAGTGTAAACTCTCTGCTTCACCATCTTAGCAAAGTGATGAATCAGGTCTATAACACTCTTACATCCTAGGCTACACATAAAACTCAAAAAACCCCAAAAAACACTCCCTTAGATTGGCTTTTGACAGTATTGGTGGTGGACCATACACATATACTTCAAAACAATAGACATTCCACCTGGCGACTCCACTAACTTCTAGTGAGCCTTACTATTTTACCAAATTCTAGGCTACTATCTGATAGACCTATCCCATCACTCACTAACATAGCGGGAGATGGTAAGACACTGAGTACATAATAGTCCAGCAAACTCTTATAGAATTTTTGGTCCTTTAGGTACCATAAACAAGCTAGCAGTCCATAGACTCATTTTTTAGAGTAAACTCTTTTTGTTCTCATCACCCTAGCAAAGTGTTGAAACAAGTCTAGGATACTTTAACAAACCATAGGCTGCACATAAAAATCAGAAAATCCAAAAACATTCTCAGATTAGTTACTGGTGGTGGACCATAGCTATCTTCACAAAAACAACCCAGTTCCACCTGGCGACTCCACTAATCCATCCCTTTTATTTTGACCATCCTTCACCTTAGTAAGCTTTAGAAAAACCATTCACCCAAAACATTCACCAATACCATCCTTTCTAAGCTCTGGATCTAAAATCTGGCTTCACGAAGAATCAGTACCAGAGCCCATCCAGACCCAAATCCCCCTATCATAGCAGATGACCCAGAAAAGATTTTGTGGCAAGCTTCTGAAACTGATCATCTAGCTACTGGTAGACCCATCCGTAGAACAAGATCTGTGCCTAAGCATCACACTATCCTACTAGATTCATCTTTGGAACTAGAGTCATCACACACTCTTCCCAAAAGCAAATCATATAGTAAGATAAACTTCGATGATCTTGAAACCCTAGACTCACCACAGAGTCCTATTAGAGAAGCTTCACCTACCACTCCTCCTGATTTCCAGCTTCTTTATCAGTTTGGCTCCTATCATCCCAGATCTGCTCAAAACCAGATCACTAGTCCAAATTCATTCGCCACACCCGGTCAAACCACCACTGTTCAAACTGCTTCATTTCAGCCTACTAGTCCTCATCTTGTACATCATCCATTAGCTCCAGTCATGGCAGCCTGGTACGCACCTTTGGTGTTGCCACCGCCTTTAGCTCCTCTCCCAAAAAAATATCAAGACAAAATCCCACACTTTACTGGAGAAGACACCACCACACCTCAACAGCATATAAGTAGGATGACTGATGCTTATGAATACCTAGAGGTACAAGACGAGACTGTCAGAATGAGAATATTCGCCCAAATTCTTGGTGGTGAACCCAAAGCATGGTTCAAAAGCTTAGCTCCAAACAGTATCCATGATATCCCAGAACTACATCAAGTTTTCAGAAATAGGTGGGAAATCCGAAGAAACCCCATTCAAATCCTGTCAGAATATAACAATCTAAAACGGGAAAATGGGGAAAGTGTCCAAGCTTACTGTACTAGGTTCAACGGTGTATATAACTCCCTTCCACCTCATTTCAAACCTCCACTTGGTTTAGCTTTGGCAAAATTTCCTGAGGGTTTTGATCCGGACATGACATATCATCTGAGAGATAAGGATCCCCCTACCTTGGAGGAAATGCAACAAATAGCCATAAAAGCAGATGCCAACTTAGCTGAAAAAAGAGCTAGAACTAGATCGGAAAGAAAAGTCACATATAGAGATGAGGTCTCCACTTCATCACCTTCCCTAGATCCCAGAATAGATGACTTAGTCAAATCCATGGCTAAAATGTGGGAAAAGATCAATGAAAAAGCTCCTGTTAGGGACAACCAACCAAACCCTCCAATTAGAAACCGAAACCAAAGCTTTAGGAGGGAGCAGCCCCAAAACAGACCAAGGGATAATGACCAACAGATCAGGCCACCATTCAATGAAAACTATGTGGAAGAAGATGATAGGGACTCAGAACCTCTTGATGAACATCATTTAAACCTCATAGGGTCTGACAATGAGAGTGAGGTGTACCTCACCGAAGAAGAACAAGTGTTCTTTTCTCCTGATCAAGATGAGACCAATTATGAAGATCCCGATGACCCTGCCATAGAGTTTCAAAATGCTATCGTAGAAGCCCACAGGCGATATGACCTTAGAAGCAAAAGAAACCAAGATAATGTCAAGAAAGATAACTCTGATACTGCTAAAGCTCCAAATACCATCCTCAAAAAAGCATCAAGAAGTGACAAAATCAAGGGTGAGAAGACTGACCAAAACAAAGGTAAAACCATTCAGACAAGTACTAGCTCAGACACTCCTAGTACCTCTAAAGAAACCCCAAGGGTGACTGTATCAAAAGAAGTCCCAAGCCAAAGTCAGCAAATTAAGAACATAGAAAAGGTTATGTCTGAAAAAGCTGAAACAAATATGCCCAAGCTACCTACTCCTTTTAGCTTCGAAGGGGAAATTTCCAAAATAAAAGTTACCATACCCCTTACAGAGTTAATAACTATAGACAGGTATAGATATCAAATCTTCAAAGTTTTTGACCTAGAGAGTAGCGCAGATACCTTGAATCTAACTGACGACAAACCCGAGCTTTTATTTGGCCCTAAAGTAGAAGGTGAATATCAAGAAGGAACTATCTCTCCTTTCTATTTAAGCTTAAACATACGGGACAAAATATTACATAATGCCATGTTGGATTCAGGTGCTTCCCATAACCTCATGCCTAAAGCAGTCATGGAAAACCTAGGACTAGAAGTAACTCAACCTTACAAAAACCTGTATTCTTTCGACTCAAGTCAGGTAAAATGTTTAGGTCTGATAAAAAATCTAGATTTTTCCCTAACACAACTACCAGCCAAAAACTTAGTCATGGATGTAGTAGTGGCCGACATCACACCCAAGTATGGAATGTTATTATCAAGAGCATGGGCTGCCAAAATACAAGGTAGCCTTCAAATGGATATGTCATTCGCTACTATCCCAGTTTTCAACCAAACTAGGAGGTTATACCGAGAAACTCGCATGAAATACATGGTTAGCAACAGAGATAAGCCAAACAATACCCCCATCTATTCCATTCATTCCAATTTAGACTATTTTATCCTATACAATGAAGGTGGTATAAACAAGCTGATAAAAGAAAACGAAGACATGTCCAAACCATTACTGGATGAAGAAATTGATGACCAAAGTCCCAAGAAACCAGAAAAGCAGCTTAGTATCATGAATGAAAAGGAAACTCTTTGGAGTATAAGCTTTGATGGTTCTTGTGGCAAGACAGGTTCAGGAGCAGGCATCTGGATACACAATACTAAGGAAGGTCATTCTTTTAGATTAGAGTTCCAATGTACTAATAACATTGCGGAATATGAAGCCCTTCTCATCGGTCTGCATATGCTTAAAGACTTGGGCGCCAATAGAATATCAGCCCAAGGAGACTCTGAGCTTGTAATCAGGCAAATCAAAGGTGAATATTCAGCAAAGAACCCAAGACTGAGAGAATATAGGAATGCAACTTTGGATATCCTTAAAACTTTTGAAAAATATGAACTCACCTATATCCCTAGGATTCAAAACAGTCTGGCAAATGAGCTCGCCTTTGCTGCAAGCAATAGCCCAATACCATGTATGAGTGAGCAATATGACATCTAAGTGAAACACCGCCCTACTATACCAGATAATCTTGACCATTGGCAAGTATTCCAAGATAATGATCAAATTGATGATTTCCTCCAATCTAGAAATGAGTTTGAGATAACCAAAACAGACTCAGGAGATGAAGAGAGGAAACCCAACCTAAGTCAAGACCAAGAGCTAAACCCACCTTTATGGACCAATCTAAACCTGGTAGACCATCCATGTGACGGGGAGATAGAAGAAGACATTGACCAAAGAGAACTTGAAGTCTTACACTGCGAAAATGACACCATACCTAGAGGGCTCGCACCTTTAGAAGAATTGTTTGACTTTAATGATGTGGCCAAAAAGCCTAAAATGGAATCTACAGAGGATGACATAGAGGAATACAACATAGGAAATCCAGAAGAGCCTAAAAACATTAAACTATCCAAAACCCTCCCACCTAACATAAAACAAAGGTACATAAATCTATTCAAAGAATTTAAAGATTTGTTTGCATGGGGGTACCAGGATTTAAAATCATATGACACCAGCATCATCCAACATAAAATTCCCCTCAAAGAAAATCAAAAACCTTTTAAACAAAAGTTAAGAAGGATAAACCCAGTGTTATTACCATTGGTTGAAAAGGAAATTAAAAAGATGCATGATGCCGGGATAATAGTATCTCTCCGATACTCTGAGTGGGTCTCAAATTT
Organism: Pinus albicaulis; assembly: GCA_034641835.2. Classification (NCBI taxonomy): domain Eukaryota; kingdom Viridiplantae; phylum Streptophyta; class Pinopsida; order Pinales; family Pinaceae; genus Pinus; species Pinus albicaulis. Next base: position 171,830,261 of record CM076576.1, on the reverse strand, counting down.
AGTATCAGTTAGAAAAAAGACCGGTGAAATCAGACTCTGCATAGATTTCTGAAACTTGAATAGGGCATGTTTGAAAGATAACTACCCTCTGCCCAAAATGGACCACATACTTCAGAAGGTCGTAGGCGCCAAAAGAATCTCATTGCTTGATGGTTTTTCTGGTTATAACCAAGTATTAGTTTATCCTACCGATCAGCATAAAACAGCTTTCACCACCCCCTGGGGCACTTTTATGTACGTTAAAATGCCTTTCGGACTGATGAATGTTGGCGCCACATTTCAAAGAGCCATGGACATAGCCTTCTCAGAAGACATAGTTGTTTTCATAGTCATATATCTCGACGATATAACAGTATATTCTAAATCTGACGAAGAACACCTAGCACACTTAAGAAAGGTTTTCAACAAATGCAGAAAGTATGGTTTGTCCCTAAACCCCAAGAAAACACTTTTTGGTCTAGAGGAAGGGAAAATCCTAGGTCACATTATTTTAGAAGAAGGAATTAAAATAGACCCCCAAAGAATCGAAGGAATCCTACAGATAAGTCACCCCAGAAACATAAAGGAATTACAGTCCTTTATCGGCAAGATAAATTTCTTGAGAAGATTCATCCCAAACCTTGCCGAGCTCCTGAAAGAGATCACAAATATGTTAAGAAAGGAGGTCGGGGTTAAATGGACTATAGAAGCCAAAAAATCTTTTGAACTAATTAAAAGGGCTTTAACTGAAACACCAGTATTGATAAGCCCTGACTTCACCAAATATTTTTATATTTTCTCATTTGCCTCAAAACATACAATAGCTGCGGTGTTGTTGCAGAAAAATGTAGCTGGGCAGGAGCAACCCATTGCCTTTTTTAGCAAATCCCTGAGAGATGCTCCCTTGAAATATAACATCATGGAAAAACAGGCATTCGCATTGGTAAAGGCACTAAAGGATTTCCGAGTTTACATCTTGCATTCTCATGTCATAGCTTTCGTCCCTAATACTGTCATCAAGGACATTCTCAACCAAGATCCTGATGGTAAAAGGGGAAAGTGGATTGCTATCATCCTGGAGTATGACTTAGAAATCCGGCCTACTAAACTAGTTAAAGGAAAAGGACTTGCGAGACTATGGCTGAAACCAACCTCCAAGCTTTAGATATAAATTTTGTCGATGCCTTAGAAGAACAGGAAGAGTGCACACTCCCCCCTATCGATCAAACATTTTTGGATTCAGCTTGGTATGCAGACATTCTTTATGTATTAACTTATATGAATGCTCCTCCGACTTTATCAAAAACAAAAGCAAGATTCCTCAAACAAAAATCTTTAAAGTTTTGCATTATAGATAGTTCTCTATATTGGAAAAATCCTACTGGTATGCTGCTTAAATGTTTTCTTGAGTCTGATGCAGAGAAAATTATGCGGGAAATGCATGAAGGGGAATGTGGAGGTCATCTCTACTGGAAAACTACTGCAAAAAAAATCCTTAGAGCCGTTTATTATTGGCCCACCTTGTTCCCTGATACTCACAAATTGGTCATGACCTGCCATAAATGTCAAATTTTTGATGGCAAGAAAAAAATTCTACCTTTGCCCTTACATCCCATCATAGTTGAAGGACCTTTCCAACAATGGGGTCTAGATTTCATTGGGGAAATTCACCCCTCCTCATCCGCTCAACATAAATGGATCCTCACAGCCACTGATTACTTTACCAAATGGATAGAAGCCATACCATCTCGGAACGCCACTGATTCAGTCATCATCACGTTCCTAGAAACCAATATCCTATCCAGATTTGGCTGTCCCAGGAAAATCATTACAGATAACGCTGTTGCCTTCTCTTCCAAGAAAATGATATACTTCTGTCACAAGTATCATATTTCATTAGGGCATTCCACAGCCTATTACCCTCAAGGTAATGGTTTAGCCGAGTCTTCTAACAAAAGCTTAGTCAACATTATCAAAAAACTTCTTGAAAAAAATAAAAAAGCATGGCATGGGAAACTAGTACACGCCTTATGGGCTGATAGATTAACTACCAAGAAATCCATAGGTATGTCCCCTTACCAGCTAGTTTATGGTATAGATTCTATTTTCCCAACATCTTTAGGGGTTCCAGTAATGAAACTATTACAAGAAGTCCAAATAGAAGAAAATGACATACAAAGGAGAGTAAATCAGACTATCCATTTACAACAAACTAGAGAAGAAGTTTACTAGAGGGCTCAATTAGCACAAGACAAAATAAAACAGATTTTTGACAGAAGAACTAAGGAAAATGATTTTCAAATTGGAGATAAAGTTTTAAAATGGGATTCTAGAAGAGAAGACAAAGGTAAACATGGCAAGTTTGAAAATTTATGGAAAGGGCCTTACATCATCAGCTCAGTCAGTGGAAACAATGCTTTCTTCTTGCAAGAACCTGATGGGTCTGAAATTTTTGGGGGTCCTGTGAATGGCAGGACATTAAAACACTATTTTTGTCAGGAGCTCCATTTTTGAGTTTGAAGCACTTTCAGTCATTGTACATACCATTGTTTGAAATATTGAAAAAATAGAAAAGTCAAAAACAGTAAAAAACAGAAAAGAGGGCCAGTGAAGATAGAACAAAGGCCCCATGTTCCAAAAAATAGTCTTTCGGAAAGCGAGCAAGTCTAAATGCCGCTACTAGTACTTCAATGTCTTGTTCAGCTATCTAGCCTAATCATAGCTGAGCATGTTTAAATTTATTTGCTGATAAGTTAGTGAGTGCCAAGATAGTCAACATTGTGTAGGATTGACTTATCACAGAGCTTAGATTAGAGAGAGATTCTGGTTCCACATGCCTAAAACAGAACCAAAGAGAGAAGCGAGGGATGAAAAACATATTGTACATCTTAGCCCCGCTTGTCTAGTTTCCTTTTATTGCAGAATAACATTTGTGTGCGGCTTGTCTTTTATGCCGCAAATGCATGACAAATAAGACTGCCTAATCCTGATTTGATCATTTTTGAATTTCATGTTGTAGATTAGAGAATGAAATCCTGTCAAACTGCTTAATCTTGACAGTCGATCTAGTTTTAGGTAGAGAAATGAAGGAGTTCATCAGCTTAATCTGAACTCCCGGCAGATATAAGAGCAGAAATAGATAGTTTCATTTTGCAAAAAGAAAAATATGCATTGTCAAAAAGCTGCTAGTTCAAATGCGCCAAAGAGAAGAAAAAATGTTAGGAAAGATAGTGGGGTAGGTAGAAGTATCCTTGATGTTAACCATGCTGTCATTTTTCAGAAATAACATCAAGAGAAGGGTAAATTTTGCGCCAATGGATAAGGCACTGGTCTTCATAAGCCAAAAATCTGAATTCTGGACACCTCTTGACGAGGAGCTGCCCTCCCCAAATGGAGCCACTGTTAGCCATCAGTATTTTTACATGTTAGTGATGACTATATCTACAGCTGAGTTTTCTAGAAACTGATTTCCTTATGTCAATATGTCATCCAGAAAACCCTCCTAAAACTTTTTTTCGCCTTTCTACCTTTTCAGTTCGCCCATGTCAAAATCAGAACCTCATTATCACAATCCTATCTAGCTTCAGCCTTATTGGTCTGCCCATCAGCTTTAAAAGGCAAATCCACATCTGTTTCAAGAGTATCCCCTATGTTAGGAAGTGGCGCTTTAAGACATTTCACCCTTGGCAATCATCAAAAAGCCAAAAAGCCTCCATCTGCAACATAACTACCATGGCTGACCTCTTGCTTTGCAAATGAAATTGACAAACAGCCCTAAGTCGCGCCACTCACATCCCCTAGATCTCAGCACTACATAAGCCCCAATCTCAAGCTGACTATTAGGTTTTTCACAGTGTTCCATGGTTTCTACAAAGGCAGGAAATATAACTTCATCTCAGGAGGAAATGCTTGAATTTACAGTTAGAGGAACAGCTGCTTCTAAATGTAACTTGAGCCTGAGACATGCCTGCAAAACAGAAAGCTACTCAACCAGACTTTACAGTTCTTTCCATCATGAAAATCACAGAAAGACACCACTGTCACAGCAAACTGGCAAATGGTCATGGCCCAGAACCTCCTTCATTTACAAGCAGAGGGTTGGAGCGCCTCCTTCATCCACAAGCAGAGGGCGCTGGCCAGTATTGACTTTGAAGGTTGCAAAAGTCCAGGTTTGACTTGAACTGAAACAAATGAAACAGGGACTCCAAGTTTTATGAGTGTGACTGATGATCATAACAGGAATGTAGTTAAAATATGCTAGCTCAAAGGAAAGGAGAGTCTGGTTTGATAAAGAAGGATCAAATGGAATAGATGCTGTTAACCAATGCCATTACACAGGCAGAAGGAAAGTTCTTGTTTTCTCAAAATTCACTGACCTCCATAATTACAGAGATTATCCTTCAAATGGTTTTTCATGCGATGACCAAAACACATGATGATATTTTAGTCACCCTTAAAGCAGTACAAAGGAACAGTGTCACTGTGGCTAGTTTTTCTTCTGAAATACAGTGATGCTTGCAAGTAAAGATGCTAAGATTGATGTTTTTCAAGTGGTTTACTTACCATCACATTCAGAGAAAGGTTGTGTCAAACAGAGTTGTCAAAAAGCCTTCAGATACCTTACCTGATGAAGAGCCTCCTCCATATATGAGCAGATGGCCAAAGCCATTGCAGGTTGCTGAAAACTGATTGGTCTAAAAAGTGCAGAGAAAGGACACAAAGAAATTGAATAGAAGTCATTACACAGAGAAGTATAGTGTGAAAGCATGCAACCACAAGAGGACGCTTACAGTCCAGGGAGAAAACTTATAAATCACCTGGAAGCAGCAATTATCAAATACATTGGAAGAACACAGGCCATCTCCTGTTAAATGACAAAGCAGTCGCCAAGGTTTGTCAAAATGCTCTTTAATACATTCTGATTGATTTTCTTTAGATTGTCACTAAGAAGGTAAAACAGTGGACAAAGTTGACCTTTGCAAATGGTTCTATTACAAAAAGTCAAATACCCTGGTCAAAGTCAAACAATAACTAGGTTTCAAAGAAACCTGCTGTTCCTGCTACACCAGTTTATCCTTTCAGACATACATCACAAACAGTGGGAGGTTATTCAAGTTTAGCTCCCAAGATGGACTTGGTAAATAGGTGTACAGTGTCATAAATAGACAAAGAAGTGGTTTGATAGATTGCCAGTTTTGGAGTTTGGAATAAATGCATCTTTTTCATCATTCAAAAGAGACAGATATATCATGAGTAATGTACCTTCAGGCAGGGATTATTTTAAAAAAAGGGGGGGCGCCTTTTTGAAATTGAGAAATCATAACCAAATCCAGGTTATATCAGTAAACTTGGCACCTGTTGTATTTAAAGATTGGAGAAGCTGTCAAAAGGCCAAAGACTACAAAGACAGATTTACAAAACCAGCCCTGTCCTTCAAAGAAGAAAGCGATGTTCAGGTATTTCATTGGCAGTTTTATAACTCAGTGGCAGAGGTGATGAAGAATTTGTTGAGTTGTTTAGGTTTAAAAGCTCGGGGTCAGAGCCAATGTTCGGGTTTATATATTAAAATGACAAACCCATTGTTTTAAAACAAAATAGAGTCAAAAACCAACATTCATTTTCCAAAGTTTAAGACCGTTAAGACTTGTTTTGAATTGATATAAAAGAATAAGGTTGAGGGAGATATTTTCAATTTCAAAACTGAAAACCGGATCCCGTGCCTCCCTTGCACCAAAGCAGCAATTTTCGGGTCAATTTGCAAATTCGAGCATCGTTTGAAGCCGAGCGACGCGCCTGGGTTTTTGCGCGACGCGCCTGGCACGATTTTTACACTGTCTCCTTTGTTGGCGCGACATGCCTGTACGTTGGCGCGAGGCGCCTGTACAGGCCGCCCGACCACCCGACAGGCCGACCCGACAAGTACTTTCTGCGCGACATGTTTTCTTCAAAGGGTGCCGCGCAAGTGTCCAAAGTCTTCAGCGATTCTTCAGCCCTTCAAACAGGTGTTCATCAAAATTCGAGGTATTTTCATATGTTCCCCATCAATTTCAAGGTTTTGATAAAGGACAAGAAGGTTTAAAACCCCGGACCTTGTCATTATAGTTAAAAGCAAAAGCAGTCATTTCTACACAGTGAGCTGAAGTTTTGCAATATGATAAAAGGCCGAATTTGTCATTCAAAGAGCACATATAGAGATACGGGGTTTTGAGGTTGAGGGCCAGTTTTTTTCATCTTCAAATCAATCGAAGGGCAGAGGTTTTCCTGTAAAAAGCAGTGTTTTGATTAAAAGGAGATTTTCGTTGCAGAAATACAGACCTAATTCTGAAGAGGAACCTTTCACACTGTCATCCAAACATTTCCACACTACTAAAACAGTGAAGTGCACTCAGTAAGGGGGTTTTGACATTCTTGTTGTTTGGAAGAGAAAACTCATATAATCTCTGTCTAACAGCTTGATAGTCTTCTAAAGCTCTGTCATTTTACCCCTGCCCTGTGTTTTTACTGTCTAGACATATGTAGGATGGTTTGCTAGAGATACAAATTGTTGAAGGGTGGCACACTTATACAGGGTAAGGTTTTAATGGTTGAAAGCCTCCTTGAGCAAGGAGTTTTGGTGTGTTGGTTGACATCAAGGATTTCAAGAACAGAGTGATTGTTGGCATTTTCTCACAAGCACACCTTTTAGCAAACTGCCCCCCTTTTTCACTGTATTTTGTCACTACTATGAAGAGTTGTTGACAGAGATTTTCAAAGGTGAACAGAACACTGAGGGGCAGAGGTTGTTGATGGTTGAACTCTAACATTGGAGACAGAGGTATAGATGTATTGGTAGATCTCTTGAACTCACAAGCAAAGGGTGTGTTTCCTAAAAAGCATGGTGCACTGATATGTCACCTAACCTAGTTCTGCCTTTCTTTCACTATATGGTGTCATTTTGAAGAGATGTTGTTTGTGATATTTTTCAAGAGGAAGGTCATTTCTGAAGAACAGGGTTATCAAAACACTTATCACAACAAGCCCCTTCTAGCAATCTGCCCCTATTTCACTGTATTTTTCACTACTGTAAGTTTGTTGGCAAAGAGTTTCCAAAGGTGAACAACATATTGAAGGACAGAGTTGTGATGGTTAAATTTAAACATTGGAGGCAGAGATACAAAAGTGGTGTTTGATTTCTTAAACTTCACAAGTGAAAGGGTGTGTTTCCTAAAGCACTGTGCATTGTTTTTACACCTAACTTGGGTCTGCCTTTTCTAGAAACCATATTTTATCAGGCAGAGAAATTGTTGACAGAGATACTCTAAAGGTGAATAAGGCTACTTCTAAAAGACAGGTGGTTGATGATTACAGTTTTACATTGAAGACAGAGATGTGGCTATGATTTCTTAACACTCTCTACAGGAAATTGACACAGGAGTTTGTCCCATCTTCACACAGGGTACCATATTAGAAAGTTTGCCTGGCTGAAGTGCATTCAGAGGTGAAGGGCTGTTTTTTTTAAAGAGTGCAGAGGTGGTTTATTCAAAGAAAAATTGTTGCATTTCATCCAAACCACATTGTCTAAACTATCCAAACAGTCTAGTGACTAGTTTCAATCCAGCAGAACATTTTTCATACAGTGAAGGCAGTTTGCCTCTTCCAAAGTTTGGTCAAAGTCAGAATGCCTCCAAAGCGAGATCATAGGAGCGGTCCACATAAGAGATATGAGCCTATCTCCATAGAAAAAATCAATGCTCACCCATCAGTGCTTTTCAATTTCCATGAAGTAGGCTGTCTTGATTTCTGCCAGAGGATAGAAGAAGTCAAGAGTTTTTCGCCACTTACACATTTGTGCGCTTTGAGATTCAAGGACAAACACTTCCAATTAGCGGGTCTTGATTTCAAAATCTCCCCAAGGTATGTATCCAAGGCTACCAAGATCCCGTATCATGGTGAAAAGTGGTTTAAACAAGCTCATCTTGATCTAGAGGATTATAAACCTTTCATCAAGCCTGAACATAGGGAAACCATCACTGCTATTTTCCCTTTTTCCTATCTTCTTGACAGTTATGCTCCGCCGATGAAAGCCATAATGAGATATTTCACTTGTGAAGGGAGGTTTAACCAAATTTATGCCTATCATGTCCGCTTGTTGATGCATTTTACCAGAAGCAGGCAATTAAACCTTCCATACTTTTTGTCCAAAAGCATAGAGAAAATGGCAGCTACTGTCCAAAAGAAAGCTCCACCTCAGCAAATCCCTTCTCTCTTTCATCATTCCTTGATCAAAATTATCTTCTTACACCAGCTGGAGAAGAAAGGGGTTTCATGGGATTCATTCATTAGCCATGCAGATTTCGCCACTGTCCCTCCTGTTCATGTGTCTCCTACTCAGCCTGTCCATCGCCCAGCGCCTTTGTCTAGAAGGCCTACACTTAAAAAACTCAAAATGACCACTGGGCAGCCAAGTCAATAGGGAGAAGGAGAGGGCAGTGAACCACAGGCAGAAAAAGAAGGCAGTGAACAGCAGCAGCTAGATATTGAGGGACAGCAGCAGTTGGAGATTAGTGAACAGCAGCAACTAGAGTTTGAAGATCAGCAGCAGCTACAGGTTGATGAACAGCAGCAGGTACAAGAAGAGGGACAGCAACAGACAGAAATTGAAGAGCAGCAAGTTGAGCAAACAATTGAAGCGCCTTTTGAGCCACAAACCGGACATGATGTTGAGGAAGGACAGCAAGCTGAAGCTGCCTCCTTGACAGTGACAAAAACTGTTCCTAAAAAGAGGAAATTGACCAAAAGGACAACTTCTAGCTTGCCAAGGAGAAAAAGCGCCAGATTAGCTTTCAAAGGCAAAAGCATAGTTGGGGAAAGTGCCAAGCATGGAGGTAAATCAGCTGTCATCCCTATCCCAAGCGATGACAGTGATAACGAGGCCCGCATCCTCGAAAACCTCGTCATTCACAAAGAAGGGAAAATTGAGGTGTTACAAGAAGACCTTCAAAGGGCGAGGAATTTCAACCATTTCTTGGAGGTTGAAAACAAACAAATGAAGTTTCATGCAGCCATCCATGAAGCAAGGGCAATCAAGTATAAGAAAGAGGCAGAAAAGGCGCAAGCAAGAATTGAAGAGCTCATTGGCGAGTTTGATGATGAAGAGGAGGAAGACCAGCCTAGGCGGAAGAGGCCTAGGACCATCGGGCTTAGAAGAGCCTTGGAAAAATAGAGAGCAGAAGAACAAGCTCATTTCGAAGCCTTTCCTCTCACTGCCCTCCTTGAGCAGGAAATCGAGGAAAACAAGGAAGCATGGCTTGAAAGAGCTAACCAGCATTTGGAAATGAAACTTGAGAAGGAAAATAGGGATCTTGAGCTGCAGAGGAAGAAGACACACCACTTCCAAAAGCTAAATCAGTTCGCCAGGCGAAAATTAAAGGTAGCACAAGAGAAATTGAAGAAGTTGAAGGGGAAGCGCCTAGCACGGAAGGAAGGGAAAAGCATATCAGCCCTTGATATTTTGGCCTCAGCTTCGGAGCATGTTGCTATGGACCCTTGAGGGTCATGCATGCCAATTTTGGGTCTTTTTCGGCAACTTTTTGTTTTTTGGCATTTTTTGGGTTTTTGGCCGAAAACTCATAATTTCGCCATTTCAGTTTGATGAGTTGTCAAGGGAGGAGGATGATACCGATGGATGCCATAATTCCATGAGCAGGTCTCCAGCGATTTTTAGGGCATTTGAAGATCATTCGCCCCCTCAAATTGGCGAAAAACACCCTCATTTTGCACATTCTGCCCGCCATATCAGCAGTCTGCTATTTTCTGGGTTTTTGCACACAGGTACAGTTTTGAGGGACTTTCAGAGATCAGATTGAGGTGATTTCACTTGCGTCGGAAAGCAGACACAGATAGCTTTCCAACGAGCCATCATGAGCCTCATTTCGACACCGGGAAGGCTGCCATTTTCCTTCAGCAAGTCAGGGGACCTTTTTCAGGCATAAATATGAAGTATTTTTGTAATTTTTGAACTCCAAAAATCTGCTTTTCCCAAATGTGCGTTAAGCTATTTTTATCATGGGGAAATCATGTAAAGTCAATATAATTTCCGTTTTTAGCAGTTTTTTAGATATTTTATGGGATATCTTGTGCTTTGGGCTTTGCAAAGCCTCAAGGACAAGTTTAGATATTTTGACTTGGCCAATGGGATAGCTAGTTGCTCCATGAGGTTTTCCTTCCTCAAGCCTATTTATTCCATGGTTCTTATTGTAAATCAGAGGCTGAACTTGAGAGAAAAATTAATGCATTGGTCATATGAGCTTTGAAGAATACACTTGAGTTATGATTTTTGGACTGCCTCTTGGATGCTTTTGAGGAATGATGAAGGATTGTTGATGGATTCCTTGACATGGTAGAATGGTATAGTGCTTCTTAATGTGTTTTGTCTTCTAGTTTTTCATTCACACTACATATTTCTTGCTGCTATAGATCAGTAAAGATTGATTTTGAGATATTCCCATGGAGGCACCTCAAAATCCCTGAATCTTCATAGCTTGATGTTTTCTTCTCCCTTAGTCATGCTAAAGAATTCTTAGCTGCTCTTTAGTAACTTAAGGTATTGTTGCCAAGTTTTATTCATAAGTTCTATGTATGTTGAGTAGGATGTATGGTTTTCCCTACCTACCTATTAGCTGCCCATAGTTCTGTCCATAAAACTTTCTCTTTGACTGATTTGTTGATCATCTTGTTGAACCAAGGAGGCCTAGTCCCGATCTAGCCCTTTGCCTAAAACTATGAAAACTTGTTTGTCCAAGTGCCCAATGACTTAGAGACTATGTTTAGGCATTCCGGCATAGTTTATGAGTTGTTATTTTGTCTTATGTGTTTTCCCCAAAGTCTGATAGCCATTTCCCGAAGTTAGAGGGTCTTATACCTCTATGTATGGCTGGAATGTTTGATTTCTATGTATTAATTAGCTTATAGTTATACTTAGCATGATTAATGGCTTGCTATTACATGTTCATGTCTGCTATTAACTAGTTACGCTTGAAATCCCTTGTCTTTCACCAACTTATTGTCCATTTAATCCATTTTTCCCAGAGATCCCTTCTATCGTGAATCAAATCGGCCCTACAGCAGCTTTACATCATCACCTCATTAGCTTCCTTGACCTGTTTGACCCCATAGCCCAATTTATCTACATCTTGTTATCCAGTTTATGTATTTGATCAGTTTCACCCCTCACAAACTTAAAAACTAAAAAAACCAAAACACACTTCATAACTAGCCTAATATCAGAACATCGCAAGTAAACACACCGACATCTTTTGCACATATAGAGAGAGCCCTCTCTGAGTCCAGGAAGGCTAGGTCCTCGGGCTCCAAAGCTTGGTTTGATGTTACATCGTCATTTGGCTAGCCAATCGGCCAAATCACGGGACCCTAACACTTGGAATTGTACATGCACAGAATGTGTACAATCATTCTGTTGACGACCTCTGTATGGTCATCTGTTTGGGGATGGAAAGTTGTGGACTTGGTGATCCTGGTGTCTAGCATTGACCAGAGGCTGGACCAAAATGTGCTAAGGAACTTGCTATCCCGATCTGATATGATAGACTGTGGGATCCCAAAGTGCACCCAAACTCGTTCAAAGAAGAGTTTAACAGTGGCTCCTGCTGTGATATTCTTCTTGCAGGCTGCCATAATGGCCATCTTCAAGAATGTGTCGACGACCACGAAAACACAGTCATTTCCATGCTTAGTAGAAGGCAGGCTCGACATGTAATCCATGGAGATGGATTCCCAAGGTCGACTAGGGGTAGGTCGCAGAGTATATAGGCCTTGCTTCTTGATGGTCAGTTTGGCAGTGACACAAGAAGTGTAGGATCTGATGTGCTTTTTGACATCCTTTTGAAGGTTCGACCAATAGAAATACTTCTGTAGTACTGCTATTGTTTTCTCGACCCCGAAATTCCTCTTGACTCAACTATAGTGTGCTTCACATATCATCTTGGTGTGCTCGCTTGAAGGAACACAAAGGTGTCCCAGGTGACATAAAAGTGCATCTTGGAGGTGAAAATTTGGAACTTGCATACCCCCCAAGAGTGCCTTGTATGTGTGGCTGAATTCTGGGTCACTCTCATAGAGAAGCGGCCAACCGTAAGTCTCGTGCCCATAAGAGTTGAGAACAATGGTGAGTGCCACGATCGGTGGTCGGCTGAGACAATCTGCAACATTATTGGTGCTACCCTTCTTGTACTTTATGTTCAAATGAAATTGTTGCAAATATGGGGACCACTTCTGATGGCAATCATTCTGCAACTTCCATTGTGTTTGTATGAACTGCAGGGACTAGTAGTCTGTGTGGATGATTTTTTTCCTTCCCCAAAATGTAATGCTTCCATTGTCGACAAGATTGCAGAATGGAATACATTTCTTTGTCATAAGTGGGATACTTGAGAATTGTGTCAGACAATGTCTCACTGTGATATGCCACTGGATGTCCCTATTGAGTAAGAACCGCCCCAATAGCATAGTCAGAGGCATCTGTATCGATCTCAAATGGCTGTTGCAAGTCTGGTAATCTGAGCACTAGAGCAGAATGGAGGCAATTTTTCAATTTCGTAAACGCCTTCTGTTGAGATTCCAACCAAAAGATTTTTTCTCTCGCTCCTCCCTTGGTGACTTTACTCAAGGACCAAGTGATATGAGAGAATCCCAACACGAACCTACGGTAGAAATTAGCAAGACCGAGAAAGCTGTGAAGCTCTGTTATAGTGGTTGGGGCTGGCCAATCCCGAATGACTTGGATCTTGGTTGGATCCACATGCACCCCCATTTCATCAATAATGTATCCCAGATATTGAACATGGGTCATGCAAAAAGTGCACTTCTCCAAATTGGCACACAAATTGTGTTGCTCCAGTGTTTGGAGGACTTGTCGGATGTGGTGGAGGTGCTCTTCCCAAGTCTGGCTGAAGATCAGAATGTCATCCAAGTACACCACTAAAAATGAGTTGATGAATGGCCGCAAGATGTCATCCATCAAAATCATGAAGGTTGCAGGAGCATTCGTCAACCCAAAAGGCATGACCAGCCATTCGAAAAGGCCTTTCTTGGCTTTGAAGGCATTCTTCCACACATCGAAGGGTTCAATCGGTACCTGGTGATACCCAGACTTCAAGTCGATCTTGCTGAAATATTTTTCCCCTTTGAGTTGGTCCAGAAGTTCATCAATCCATGGGATCAGGTACCTATTCTGGACAGTGATCTTGTTCAGTGCTCGATAGTCAATACAGAGTCTCCACGTCCCATCCTTCTTTTGTACCAACATGATCAGGCTCCCACAGAGCAATGAACTTGGTCGGATGTGACCTTTCTATAGTAGCGCCCGAATCTACCTCTTGATTTCATCATTCTCCAGAACAGAGCACTGATATATCATTCCATTGGGTAGCAGTGCACCTGGGGTCAGATCAATCAGGTGATTGACCTGACAATGCAGAGGAACCCCTGTGGGTGAGGTGAAGATGTCCTCGTACTTGTCCACAACCTTTTCCATTTGTTGTTGTCATGCAGAGGAGCCCTGTATGGAGGTTGTGGCCACAGTCTTCTTCTTTCCCTAGGGGCGAATCATCAGGAAAATGAATTTCTTGGTTTGGGAAATGAGCTTACTACATTGTTTTGCAGTAACTAAAGGGATAGCGGCAGGAGGTGGTACCTCCGGTATCCTGTACAACTTATTTCCCAAAGCAACAATAACAGTGCGAGGTCGAGACTCATACACAGCATGACACTTCCACAAGTATGGTTGTCCTAATAATACATCAGAAACATCAATAGGAGCAACATCACATAATACGTCATCCGTGAAGGGCTTGATACCATAGGGAAGGCAGCACTGCTGGCTGACATGGAGATCTCGTCCTTGGTGAAGCCACCCGATGGTGTATGGATGTGGATGAGCTGTGGTTGGCAAGCCCAACCGCTTCATGGAATTTTCTAAAATGAGGTTCTTTTGGCTCCCATTGTCGATAATGAACTGTACCAGGGAGCCCTTTACCCACATCTGGGAGTGGAAGAGACGTTCCTCCTCCTCTGGATCTTCTGGCTCCTCCTTCTCGATCTTCATAGTGGCAACAGTGGCATTGGGCTCTGCATCAATAATCAGTTTCTCTTTTTCATTCCCTTTGTCAGGTTCTGATTCAGAGTTGGAGCATGCATCTGACTCAGAAGCCCTCATCTCGGCCACTAGCGATGACTTGGCCTGACACTCACTTGTGTTGTCAGTGGAACTCTTATGGAACTCACACCACTTTCTCGTGTCCTTCTTTGGCTTTGTGGTGTTGTTCTTTGCTTGTGGTTTTGACAGGTTGTCTTGAGCCGCCATGCCTTGGCTCTATCCTTTTTTCTACGGTTTGGGAGCACCTTTCCCTTGCTTTTGATACGCAGATCCAAAGTCTCGCTTCTTCTGTTTGAATTTATACTCAATATTGGCAACATACCAGTATGTCGTACCAAGCGAGAAGATATCGAGGAACTCCATTTCCTCCTGAATGTATCTATGCAGAAAACTATGATACTTTAGCACCAGATGTTTCTCTAAATCTTTGATACCCAACTTTGTGAGCAGGTTATGGAACAGATTCGTCAGCTCATGCACATCTTGATCCCTTTGTTGTCACAACATGGTCCAATGTATGTACTTTTACTCATACCTCCCGTACTGTTCCTTGATGGCATCTCGAAAAGAATTCCAGGTTGGTACAGCCGAGAATAGAGAGGGTTCTATCTAGTCCTTGTTCTCACAGTAGGTTTCCCACCAGTCCTTGACATGGGGGGTAGCTTTGAGGAGTGAAAAAATAATATTCTCCCGGTCGGAAAAGTCATGAACCAAGAAATATCCTTCTAATACATTCAACCATCTATCTACGGCATCTGCATATATTTGACCCTCAAATATGGGAATGTCAAAATTTACTTGTACCTTAAAAGGATTCGCACCTCCAGAGTGGTTGTTGGATGCTGATGCACCATCAGTGGGTCGTCTTTGAAGGATCTGGGCAAAGTATCCATCATCGCATTCCTTTATTTTTCGAGGGCCTCCTCAAGCAATATTTTGATAGGAACTCCTACTCCCTTATCTTTCTTTTCGTCCCCCATGGGCGTCCATCGGGGTTTGCGAGGCTAATCTTGCAAAGGTTCCACCAGATCAAGCCCTAACTCCTTATACCTTGACCTCGTTGGGGACATGCGAAGAAGGATCGAGAAAAAGTAGATTGCTTTGATACCACTGAACCATATTTATGCAGGAACGCAACAGAATAAACATATAACCATAAAAATCACTTCATTTCATTAATATCAAAGAAATGAAATTTTCTTACAGACAAAATGGAAAAAAAATTAGCTAGGGCACTGGTAGCCATCTATGAGAAGAGATGTGGTTGCTATAGCCCTCTTCAACTGAGTTACAATGAGGCTCGAGGGCCTATTTATTATTTATAAACAATGGAAAACCCTAAACATCCAAAACCCTAACCCTAGGAGATGAAGCGCCAAAACTATGGGCCCCGTTTGGGTAAATTGGTGTTTCAACTTCCTAGGGACGTAACTTTGGCATACGATCTCCATTTGACAGAAACCATACCTCGTTAGAAAGATCTATCCGATGATTAAAAATTTTGAGTGAGCAACATTGATTCATAGACCCATGTTGCTCCCGGGTTTCCCAAAAAACATCGTTTAGTGCCTTAAAATGGCTCCGGAAGTTCAGGACCCAAAAAAATTCTAAAAATAGTAAGTTGTGTCGAAACTGAAAAACTGAAAGAGAAAATTGTGGGGCCCCAAGTGGAATAGGCGAGTGACCACCAATATCCACCTGGATCAGGCACGATGCTGAACTCATAGCCAACCATTGTACATAGGATCATAATCATCCTATCTTCTAATACTCTACACTTCAACTCAAAGGGTTGAATGTAGTTCATCAATGAAAATTTGGGATAGATTTTCATCTCCTCCTTGATTAGATCAAGGGTCCTCTGTGCAGTGATATGACGTTGCTCCAAATCAGCATGTTGTTCTAACCCTTGGTCATGCATTAGCCCTGATGACATGTCCCCATAATTTTCAATAAGAGGTACTAAAACAATATGAGATGAAACTGGTTGCATACCTTCGATCAACTGATGTGTGGGAAACTATTGCAAGACCACAAGAGTTCCTCCAACTAGAACAACAATCCCTCCAACTGTTGGTAAGAGTGATGGATTCACTTCTACAAGTGTACTAGCGCTGGTATCTCTCTCCTCCTCATCATGCATCTCATCAATCATGCATGGGGCTCCAAAAGTCAAGCACTGAAGAACATCTTACAAATATGAAAGTGATCCTCCTCTTGTAGTAAGTGTTAGGGTCATATAATAATAGGGATCATAAATTTGGATCGACTATGTTAAGTCTTGTAATATTGTACATACCTTTTCTTTCTATAAATGTTTTCCATATTAAAAAATGAAAAGAGGGTATGTCCTAAAAGAATAATCAAAGGACCAAAAAAAAATAAAGATAAAAAAATATATAAAATGTGAACAACATAAAAGGAAACAAAATAAATTCTGAAAGTGTTGCACATTTAAATGCCACTACTCTAAGTTTAGTTTACTTTTGCAAATAAAATTGTGTGCAACTTGTACAAAATGCCACAATTCATGATGATCATTGTGTTAGTGTGTTTGGTGCACGCATGTATGAAATCACACCAACTTAAGGGGTGTGGTTTACCCACTTAATTTATTGGTCACATGCAGAAAAAGAAATGGAGTCAAGCAAGTTAGTGGAGCAATCTAGAATCATAAACATACTAGATAGAGAAATAACATGCATATATAAACTAAAACTTAACTAGAACTAAAAAAAAATAAACAAAAGCTTTGAATAGAGTCAAACAACTGTAATAATCCAAACGGTGGCTCTTCGGCCCCTTTTATTGAGTGTTGGTAGGAAATGAGGATGAAACCTTAAACCTC
Source organism: Pinus albicaulis (assembly GCA_034641835.2). Lineage (NCBI taxonomy): Eukaryota > Viridiplantae > Streptophyta > Pinopsida > Pinales > Pinaceae > Pinus > Pinus albicaulis. The sequence continues at coordinate 171,813,282 of CM076576.1, read as the reverse complement.
TTGCTAAAGGGCCCCTAGAACATGGACTCTATGTCCCGATGCAAGGATGTTGCTACTTCTAAGATTGCCTCGGTGAAAAGTATCCCTCTCTCTATTGTGGTGGATTGAACATGTTGGATGGCCAAAAATTGAGCCCCCTCTATCTTCAGCTCTAGATCACACACCACTGGTATTTCTTGGGAAATTATGGTCAGCATAACAATGTGTTCTCAAGTTCTTCATCTCATGGTGGCCTTATATAGGAGAATTCAAATCCTCCTTCCCTCTCTTGGTACATTGTGGATGGTGACCCAAGAGAGTGGGATGATTCCTTTGTGTGCCACAAATATTCCATTATGTGCTCCCTTGATGTCTAAGGAGGCTTTGGTGGCTGTCCTTAGGCAGCTTCAAGTGAGGAATCATTTTCCTAGAGTGTGCTTTTTTTGGTCCCAGAAAGTGACTTTTTCCACTCCCGGGATTGCGCACATTTTGTGTCAAAAGGTGAGAAAAGGCACTCTTCACATAGGATTATGCGCGAAAAATCATTTATGACTTTCTCAAATGTTATTTTTCCTCAGACCTTAGATATTTTTAAATACTTTCCAAATTCTCTAATGTCTTTCAGCCCTGTAAATCATTCTTCCTGAAATTAATAAATGTCGTCTTCTGCTTGTACAAATTTCTAGTGTTAACATTTCCCCCCTACGGTGTGAGGTCTAGGAAGAACTCTATAGCCGAAATAAATTATAGTTTCTTTTCTGTATATTGTGCATAGAGAGATAGAGACCTGCATGAAGCTCGTAATTGGAAACACCCTGCACCGGTTCGAAGAATGACCATGTCCTGTGGGACCCTTGTAAGAAAATATAATACATATACAAATTTTCTACGAGGTGGGAATGTCCTATGATCATGATGTTGTGGCTAGTTAAACAAGTATTTTTTACAGATACATGTTTTTTCTGTGTCACTAATATGGTAGTGATCTGGTGGTTGTTGACGATGACTGTTGATGCCCTCCAGGGAATTTTTTCTTTGACAATAGGTGGAATGTGGTACCCATATGTGTAAACTTGGTATGGCATATAGATGTGCATTGTACACATAGGTGCTGACTAGTACCTTCCTCTGGAAGCGTTGCTGAAAGAGATGCTTATGAAGGCATGGGTCTTCGACAAATTTGATCAAAGTGCAATGGTTGTAAGGTATGATACCATCTTGACATGAAAGCTTTTGTTGTAGTCGAATTTCAGGAGGTTCGATGACATCTGTGGGAAATGATGTCTCCCATAGTGCCACCCGAGGATGCCCCTTTTATCGAGAGGGGTAATCCAAGGTACCACTTCCTTTTTGGAAAATAGGTGTTGAAGTTGACAAAAAGGAAGCCTCAACTGAATGGGGGGTCGCTAACATGAGGGGTCAGGGACCTAGATGTGATGATTTTAACATAGTCATGTTAGCGAAGGGTGATTGAAAAATGTTGGTGGGGATTTAGTGGCCCAAGTTTGAAGAGTACTAAGCAACTTGGTGGCAGTCATACTTATTTATGATGGGCAAATCCCTGGAGTCTATAGGACTTCCAGGGTGGGTAAAAACTAGCTATGTATGTCATGGTGGCTTGTGCATGGGGGTGTGATACTCCGACGAAGGGTGTTTAGGGACTGCTGCCATGGGAGAAAATATGAATGAGAGGGTGGGGGACATAGTGCACCGCTTGTGGTCTTTGTACACTTACCAAAATAATAAAATAATGGGGTTTGGTTTGTACAAAACACAAACACGGGTGCCCAAAAACATGAAAATTTTCACTCACTGATGTTGTGAGGAAGGTGTTTTGCTGAGGGTGGGAGCCCCATTAGTTGGTCTCATGTGTGGGATTGATGAAGCAGATGAAAAATTATTGCAAATGGGATTATGCTGGTGGATGTATGGTGGGCCAAATCTAAGGCGCGGTAGTGTGCTTTTGATATGGTTATACAACCTGGTCATCCGGGAAGGGGGTTTTATTTTGTATGGTAAAACTTGACCTTTATGCATGGTGGATGGATGGGCATGAGGTGCTTCCAAGACTAAAGTGGTATGGCCATGGCGTCACTTTTGCTATGATATATGGTCTACTGTGGGTGATGAGTGCCATGGAGGGGAGGCTCTATCGACATACAAGGATGTTTATCATGTGTAGGGTGAGGTGATGATAAACATAGTCGGATATGTGGAACCTATGGCTGGTTTCTGATGTAGAAATGATGTCAAGATATGTAGAGTTTAATGGGATTCTATCATGCTGGGGGTAGAATGATACTTGCTCTAGAACTTTCAGTAGATGGTGTTGTGAATGGTTTGTGAGCTTTTCCTGCAAAAACAACTACCTCAAATGAAAGCATCTTCTTTATCAAATATTATTGAAAGTCATGAGCTTTAAAAAAGAAGATGAGAGAGGGCATACCTGTCGGCGTTGAAAATTTATTTTTTCAGGAGTGTGACTATGTGGCATCACCTCGGTTCATTATGAACTATTGAACACAGTGCAACTTACGGTTCAGAGAACGGACCTTCTGATATCTCGTTATGGTCCTCCAAAGTTTTTGAAAAGGGCGATATATAGGTGAATATGTCCCTAATTCAATTCCTTTGTACTCATTGAGTTCTTGAGAGGTCAGAGGCTTCTGCATAGTATTTATTTCCATTATGGTCAGCCTACGCACCAGGGATTAGCAATATCATACCCAGGTAACCTCCATGACATCCCACACTTTAATTTTTTCAGTCTGATGGTTTCAGGGTCCATACAGACTTGGTTTGTGTGGATTGTGAGTGTTTTTTTCCCTAGATTACGCGGGCGATTAGGGAAAAAGCACGCCCTCTGTGCACATTTTCCAAGGATAAGCATGCTTTAAGCACTCTGTTAACCTTCTTTGGTGCACCATAAGCATGCAAGCATGCCTATGTAAAATACAGGCACGCCCTAAGGACACCTGTCTGAGGGACAGGTGCGCAAAAGGCTGAGGCAAGAAAGTTTTTGAGTTTTGCATATTTTTGATGTTTTTTCTATTGCCGATGGGTACTTGTTTGGATGAAAGGTTGTTATAGAGGGAGTGGGATTGACCTGAGCTTTGAATTGCATTGGCTGCTGATGTAGAGGCACACTGTCAGCTGGTGCAATGGGGGCTCCTAAAGTTTACAGAGAATGAGCTTCTTCAGTCACAGGACCAATTGCTTCATTACTCGATCTGGCATTGGCGTAGGAGGTGCTACATGTTTGTGTTGTGTGGGACGAACCTGGTCATCCATCCTGAGACAGATGTATATTTTTTGACCGGGTTACTGCCTCATGGTGAGGCACTGAGGTATCTACTCCCTTCTGAGAGGGTGGATTTGGAGAGGTTATGAAGAAGTCATTGTGGTGGGGAACCTCTTACGGAGGGGTGCATCAACATTGCATCAGTGAAAAATATGGCAGAGAGATGTTCTCTATTAGTGATTGTGCGACTTGCAGGGTCATTGGCTTTGCATCGAGGATCAGGCCCGTAGGTTGGAGTCTTGCACCGGTTGAGGTCTAGGAACTTCTATGATTTTGGTCGTTTTTGCTATGACGGGATGCTGACATGGATCAACAAGGTCCAAAATGGATTGAAGTTGTTTGCGTATGCCAACAATCTATGTATAATTATGTACGAGAGGGTAGTGCTGCTGAGACCAGTGGTGGCGGTGCCTCTTGGGGGGCCATGGGAACCTTGTATGAGGAGGTGGGCTCCGATGATGCCGCGAGGTGGTGGGAGCATGGTGGGGCATTACTGGAACGCCACGACATAGGCCTGGTTTGAGGTGAACCCCCAGATGTTCTTGTCATTCCCATATGCGGGGATGGACTTTCGGGGCGGATCCAGATATGGGTCTCCCTCCTGGTTATTCTTGGGGGCCAACAGGTACATTTTTTATGTTTTCTGCATTTATTTGAGTATATATGTTCTTATGTGTTTTGATGGTGACACTGACATAGTTTTGGTTACTCTTTGCAGATTTTGGTGAGGTATGTCGCCCCATGGCTTGATTGGTTGGCAATGGTCCTCTTCGGAGACCTTGGGGTGGACAGGGAGGAGATGCTACTAGAGGACCTAGTGGTGGCGTTGGCCCTTTAGGGGAGGGTAGTAGCTCGACCACTGCCGAGGCTGTAGTCGAGCGAGCTTGTGCTGATGCAGAGGCAGCATGTGCAGATACAGCCGAGGCTCACATTGCGGAATTGACTTCTTGGGTGTCAATTCTAGAGGATGCTTTGGGTCGAGTGGACTAATTGACCCTGTGGATGCCTTCTTAAGATTCTATGGATGATCTCGAAGCGGTCTAGCTAGAGACAATAATGGCCCGAGAGAGGGAATATCAGCCCATTTTAGGTCAGGTGGCAGTCTTAGTTGTGACAGTGGCTCCAATGGTGGTACTAGAAGCACTTGTGCATCCAGGTTCCCCTATTGAGGGGGCATCACCCTAGAGTATACTTATACATGGGGAAAGAGCCCATTATGAGGATGCTTCCCCTATTTTTAATGATATTTTTTGTATATTTGGGCCGACCGATGGGTCAGCGACACTATTTTTCATACTCAGACATATACATCTTATATATGAGAGATATTTTTTTGCAGCTCTACATGTTGTGTCACCTGTTTTGGTGTATGGATGATGTTATGGCGATGGATATCTATGTTTTTGGTTTTTTATGTATGATGGTTTATTCGAGATACATTCTAGTTTAGGATATTGTTAGCTACGCGATCAACTGCTTGGTTTTGACTCCTTAGTGTTAGCCCCCTAATTTTCTCTCTTTTTTCCATTTCCCCCTTCCTAAATCATAACCATTTACCTCTGTTTTACCTCTTTTATGCACCCTCATCTTGCACTAGTCCAAGCATGGTGACATATTTCATATAAACTTTATTTTTCATATTTTTAATTCAACTTAGCATTAATTAATTATTTATTACATGATTTCTTAATTTTAATCACTCTTTGTAATTTATCGATATCTCCTATGTTTATTTGGTAGTTAGAGTACTTACCATGACCGCTGATCCTAGTGCAGGATCAAATCTTGCACCGTTTCTAGCACAAAAAATCCTTGCAGCAGATCCAAACCTCCCTGATCACCACCTCATTTTTAACATCTTTAGCCACGACAGCAAGATCGATCCAAAGGCAGCCGAGACCGATCCAAATGCAGCCAAGACCGAATCTGTGAAGGACAAAAGCTGGATATTGGCTACGGCCAGTTTTGCTAACTATATAATTTTGAAGGCCGAAAAGATAAATTCTACGTTTGGTTATGTAATTGGTTGAATGATCTATTTTGGCCTTTGGCCAAAGACCTATATAATGTAGAATGTAAATAGGACTATGAGGCTAATTTTTTGATAGCAGAAGAGAATAGAGACACAGCTAGAGAGGCGGTAATAGGTTGCTATATTTTTTTATTGCCTGAATCTGTCTGGATGATGTATCAATGTATGTACTTGCCTCAGTGAATTAATAAAAGGGAGCTCCACCTCATGTTTCACAAATTGCATTTCTGTATTTGAGTTGATGAATTGATTAAGGTACTGAGCAACATTTTTATTTAAAAGGGAAACACACTGGTTTGCTAGGGCCTAGCCAACCTAGCAAGTTTACCCCATTTTCTTTTTTCCTGTAATTTGTGTTTACATTGTCAAGTGTGATTTAATTTTAAGCACATGCATTCCTGTTTGAGTGAAAGTGGTTCCGTTGTGTGAAGTAGATAAATTTCCTTTTCCTGAAATTTCCTTTCCTATACTTGATTTCATATTGGTTTTCCTCTGCATGGTCCAAGAAGGAGAAATAACCCTGCACCAGTGCACATTGGTGTGATATCTCCCTTTATGCAATTCTATTTGATTGTTTTTCCCTGCCTGGTCCAAGCAAGAGAAATGAACCTACACCAGTACATATTGGTGTGATGCAGTAAGCCTTCTTAGTCTACTTCCCGCAATCTTCTTTCTTTCATTAAATGCTTATGACATGATAGATGTATATTGATTGTTTATTTGTTCCTAAACTTTGTTAAGATCAGAAAAATTCACTTTTTATGTGTGCAATTTTATTTAATAGTATAATCTCACTTGCAATAATTAAGCACTCATTTTAAGAATTAAATGCTAAGTTCAGGAAGCTCTGATCCAGTGCAAGAACTAGTTTCTTGCCATGGGATCTAATTTCTTTGAACCTGGAAAATTTCAAGCCCTTGCATGAAGTAAAATGCCTTTAGTAAAGACACCATCTATACCTTCTGCATAAATCTTTGTTCCTGCACTAGTGCAAGGAGACTGTGATAGTGCAGGACATATTAGCGCAAGAAGGAAATCTCTAAAGGAGCAGTTTTAAGGGCCCATATGATGAGACTGCTAATGTCTCTGCTAAAGAAAAACACACACGCAATAGTTAAATGATAATTAGCTAGAGTGATTTCCTTTTATCTTTAATTTCCTCTTGCAAATGCATTCTTCCTTGTTCCAGTCTTAGATTATTTTGATGGTTCAAGTTCCCTTTTTCTCTTTTTAATTTGATTTTGCAATCTTTCCTTTAAATAAAGTAGGGATTTATATTAGGAAGATTCATCCCATCTCTGGCATCTCTTGTGCTTCGTCTCTAAGTTTATGGATCCCTCGGGTTGACAAATTAAGTGTTGAGGAGTTTGCTTAAGTGTAATTCATGCACCCGACATTTTGGTGCCGTTGCCGGTGAGGCAATTTGATTTGGTAAGAATTTTCTGATTATACAATAGAGGTAATTTTTCCTTTATTTTTGTAGTATTGGTTGGAAAAGCTTCTTTGAAGGAATTTTACTGGTGTTAATTTATTTCTAACAACATTTTTTTGCTACAATTTGTTTGTTATTTTTCTTTCTTTTTTTTGAAATGAATGCCTAGAAAGGTAAGGGTACGAAGCCCACTAAGGGCCAAAAGAATTATGAAAAAAATTCTCATATTGGGTCTGCTTCTGTAAGCAAGAAGCCCAATCCAATTCAAACGCATCATGCATGAACAATCCACCTGGATTCTGGTGACAACAGCTCAGGTGTGATTCAGCCTGTTGAGAGCGGTACAAGTAAAAGGGAAACAATGGTGGACCATGAAGATCATTTGGAAGGAACTGGTGAAAACCAGGTAAGTAAAGAACAATCCACTTTTTTGTTTCCAATTGTGGATCCTGATACTGTGGCACAAATGAAGAATATTCCACCATCATCTCTCCCTCATTTCCATGGTAAAGTTCATGAAGATCCTAACTCTTTTCTATTCGAGTTTGATATTCACTGTAGAAGTTATGATTATTCAACTAATGCTCAAAAGTTAAGATTATATCATGTTACTCTTAAGGACTCATCTCTACATTGGTTTACGGGGTTAGGAGGAAACACTACAAACTCTTGGGATCAGACGAAGAGAGTGTTTTTGTCTAAATATCAAGAATATTGCAAAACTCGGGACATGAAGGATGAGATTTTTACAATAATACTGGATGATGATGAAACTCTTGAAGATTACCTAGAAATATTTCTATATATTTTACAAAGGTCGAAACTTAAGTTTGATCCTAGTACTATTAGAACCTTGTTCTTAAGAGGACTTACTAATAATGCTAGAAATAATTTAAATCTGTTAGGAAAGGGTGATGTTTCTCAGCAAACTTTTGAACAAATTTGTGAATTATGTAGCAAAATTTTCAAGAAATCAGTATAGATCCAGTAGAGGAACTCGAAATAGAAATAGAAAAACTGAATCTACTAATGCTATGATTATTGGACTAGAAAATAAAATGGAAAATGTTAGCCACCTATAAATTTTGTTATACCCAATGGTGACTAATTTTGTTTTTCAAACCTTCAAAGAGATAGTTCCTTTTGAAAAACTTATCATCATTTGAATTTTTGTCATTCTTTGAGTTAATCTTCACTTTTGTTTCCCTTTTATCCTAAAAACCTGCTATTTACCAAAGGAAAAAACTGCTCATGAATTTCCATTTTCCCTCATTTTCCCTTCTCCATTTTCGATCTCCATTTCATCCATAAACCCTTTCATTTACCTCTCATTCCCTCGAAATCTCCTTCAAAGACTTGTAAAATCATTTTATAAGGTTTAAAACACCTTTTTTACTCTTATCAAAACCTCCAAAATCCTCTGAAAATCCTTCAGAAATCCTAAAAAACCATCATTTTTCATAAGGCCTTAAGCCCCTTTTGGCCTTAGACCCAACCCATTTTTTCCGCATATGACCCAGAGCTATGACCGAGCGCCAATTGCAATCGCTAATCGCAATCGGCACATCACACTTTCTTTTTTTCTTCCCCTTTTCCACCTCCAATTCTGATCCTGCAATTAAATCACAGCCTTTGAAAACACAAGAACCAACGGCCTAGATTTAATCGCGCTCCACCTTTCACCCTTCGACATCATGCCTTGCAATTAAATCTCCACAGTCGATCTCCCATACCAATCTGATGGTCCACGCTCAATCGCTTCATTGCATCGCATAAATCCATTGCATCGCAAAATTTCATTCCATCGCAATCGCATCGCAAAGATTTATCACAATTGTAACTTTGTTCGTTTTTCCAATTGCGATCCCCTGATCTAAACTCTACCGTTGATTCTCTTTAATCCAACGACTCCTATTGATTCTCCATTTCCACCTCTTTCCTTTGTAAAATATTTTATGCCTGGTTATATCCCTGTAACACTATACAACCACGGCGTTCATTGACCCCTTTCACTACACGACAAAATAAGCTGGGTCCCACCACCAACACCACCGCTTTCTATCATTTTCACCTATTTTCCTATGTATTTATCCATTCGTAAAGTTTTGTATTTTAACATTTAAACCATATTTTTTTCGCATATTCAAGTTTTAACCTTGGTTTTTTATGGTTTTGCACCTTTCTCCACCATGGGCCCCACATTCTCTTTACCTCGCAGCTCTTCATCCATCACGCTATATCTGCTCCATTGGATCTGAATCCTCCCATCCAACATCCTAGAATCAATATCGTGTGATTTTTGAACTTTCCCACAGTGTGAAACTTTTGTTCGATATAAGAAGTTTTGAAAAGACACGTGTTGAACGCAGACCTATATTGCGTTTTTTGGGCCAAAATCTAAAACCGCGTCAGAGCTGCACAAAAACCACTGTCGATTTTCCACTATACCACTCCTCCCTCCACAATGTAACTCTAGATTAGATCCTAGTCGTCGATCTCTGAGATCGGATGGTCCCGATTTAACCTTACCACCAATTTTTTTGCCCTCCATCATTCCGCCAAACGACCTCATTGAATCATCTCAACTGTATATCTCCGTTCTTTGATCTAACCCAACAACCTTTATTCAATATCGTGCCCAAACTCCCTTTTACACTTGGTTAGCTTCTTTGCCAGGTTTTTCCTCCTTTTTCCACTACATCCACCTTTTTCCTCTACATCGCTTCGAAATGCTTCCACCAACCCTCCTAAGCAGTTTAAACAATGAATTCGCAGGATTTAAATAATGTTTTTGTGTTTTTATGCAAGTTTTAATGATATTAAATTTGAATCCTCCCGTAGATGATTACACTGTTATTGGCCAAGGATGACGATCCTTGCGGCTTTTTGATACATATTCAAGGGTTTTAAAAAGATAATTAAATATTTTTAGGGAATCGATAAGTCATGATTATCGGTTTTCTGAGCAAAACTCCCATAAACCCTCTGTGCACCTGCAAACAACAAAACACAGTCAGCATCAATTATAAAAGCGTATCAGTGTTAAAGATGAAGATTATGGCTTAATCAAGCCTAAACACAGATCCGAAGATAAATAACTATGTTTATAGAGAAATATCAGTCGAAGGACACCTCAGAGCCACATCAAAGGGGTGAATTGATTTCCCACCTACTATATTGCCACCTTGCAGCTCTTTTCCTCAAAGGAATACCTAGATCAAATCTCAATCCGAAACATTAAGGTCAAAGATAGCTAAACAGTTATTACAAGCAAAACAAATATCCCAGCTGTCAGTATAAGTTATTGAAAAGATAAGAAAGTGCCTTAAATTCAATATTTTTACCCATTGAGCCTTAAAAATCATAAAACAGAGTAGATGAAATAGAGTTTAAATTCGATGCATTCCTACCTTACGCCTTGCATGGTTTTCGAGACTAGGAGTTGCATTTAGTGTAGAATTTATTGCATTTCAAACCTAAAACTCTTCCACCTCCTCATTTCTTCTATAAATACTTCTGATGGAGATTAGAAGTTGTTGGTTGGTTGATTTTTCACTAGTTGTAATACTGAAACTCTCTGAAATAATACATAGTCTGTCTGAAGTTGAGGAAGAAATTGAAGTCTTGGAAGCTTGATGATGTTGTTGCATGCTTGTTCTTGAGAAGGCTCTATCATTGGATCCATGAGCTTGGCTGTTGGTGAAGTATTCTGAACTGTTTGATGTTTTCTCCTATTTTCATTTTGTTCCATAAATGATTAATACAGTAGGATGAAAGTTTTAGGCTAAGAAATGACTCCTCGAAGCACCTTAGACCTGTTTGTCCTTCATTGTTTTATGTTTTCTTCTGATGAGGTATTTTAGAGTCTTTAATCTCTCTCTTTAGTCCTCATGCTTGTTTATTTCTATAATATTTCAAATAGTTGGTTTCGGCATGATTTATGGTTTTCCCTGCTTGTTTGTTGCCACTTGAAAGTTGTTATTGAAGTCTCCCTTTGAAGTACCATCGTTTGAAGTTAGTTAAGGAGGTTTGTTTCGATCATGCCCTTTGTACTTGCTTGAACAATTGTTTTGAAGGTCTTTATAGTTGTGATCATAGATGTTTTTAGGTGTTCCCTCTTCTATGACTGCAATTATCAGTGAATCTTTTATGTTTTCTAAGTCATTTAAAATAAAATCTTTGAGGAAATAGGATGTGCTCCCAAATCTTAGATTTCATTTTAAAAGTTTTTTTGAAGTCATTATTTGATTAAAGTGTGGTTTGTAGAATTCATGGTTAGCCCTGTCTATCAAATATCTATTTATTGTTCAAGTTATGCTTTCAAATTCCCTTTGTTGAGAATTCAAATTCTCTTTCCAAATCATTAATGTCCATCTCATTCCAAAAAACCAAAAGATCCCGTGGCTAAGTTAGATTTTCCCTTTGATATCCCATATCCATTGATGATTTTTTCATGACCTCTTCTTGACTCCATTTCCCAATGAATCAGATATTTCTCCTTTCTACCTATCTTTCCTAGACCTTTCATGTTCTGCTATGTCTTTAAACCAAACAAACAAACAAACACTTGCACTTAATAACTAGTATAAAACCAATACTCAAAGCAAACAAGATAAAAATTTGCAAACAAGTAAATTTGAGAGATCCCTCTCTAAGAACAGGAGGACTAGATCCTAGAACTCTAAAGATTGGTTCTGATGTTGCCTTGTCTTTTTATTTTCCAATCTATCAAAACAGAGGACCCCAACATAAAACATGAAAATTGATATAATGAATATTGTTACCAAACAGTTAAACTCTTTAAAATTTCAGCAAAAACTCATGAAGGAACAAGATTCATAATGTATTTTCTATCCTAAATGTAGAGACAAGCATCCTCCTAAAGAGTGTCCTCTTAATTTGAAAGAAACTAATAAGTGTGCTATTTGTGCAGAAGACCATGTCACAGAAAAATGCCCCTCTATAACAGGACTTAAAGCTATATTTACAAGGGGACAGCCTGAAGCTGAATACTTGTATGCTATGGGAGAAAGAAGGAAGTGGCCTTAGGTAAGTACAGGTATGGCTCCTGAATTTTCTCCACACTATTTTGGTTATAATTCACATGCATATTATTATCCTAACACTAATCAACAGTGGCAGTATGGGAATCAATATAAGCATGGGAAACCTTCTCAACCATGGAAACAAGGTTGGAGAGGGCCAACGCATTCTCAATACTCCTACTAGTCACCTATGCAGTCATGTCCATCTACGCATACACCTTATTCAATGCCTCAACTTCCGAGTCAGTCTACTCCACCATTTCCTTTACCTCCACCCTTTCGACCTCCTTAGTTTCCTGCTCAACTTATGCCCAATCCTAACAATAATAAAGTAGTTAAAATGATCTATGTAGCAAACCCACCTTTACCATTTGAGTACCAGTCTATTCCAGTTGGGTTTCATGATATTCAATTAAGATCGGGAAGGACTGTAACATCAAAAAATTAGAAGAAACCTATAATGATTATTGAAGAGAAAGGAGAAGAGGAAACTCTTAACAATTCTCTAAAAGTTGTCACTAAGCAGCCCTTCCCCTATGAATCCTTGCCATCTTCTTCCAACCAGCCTCCCTTCCTAGAGAGGCTAGTAATGGAAAGAAGTGAGCCTATTTCTGAGACTAGTTTGGCATCTAAGCTTCGGAATATTTTCATTAAGATACCTTTGCTTCAATCCATTAAATATATCCCCATTTGTACCGAGATTATTAAGTAACTATGTGTCAAGAAACCCAGGAGGAAGAGATTGGAACCCCAAACCATTCAATTTTTTGGTAGGGCAGTAGAGCTGATGACGGGATGCATGTCTATGGAAAAATATATTCATCCCGGAAACCCTGTTCTCTCAGTTCATATTGGTAATGTCCTTGTCTCTAACATTCTTATAGACCTGGGGGCAGCCATTAATGTCATCACTAAGAAAACCATGGATGAAATTTGGTTATCTCATCTTCAACCTACTCCCACTATGCTTGAATTAGCAGATAGATCTAAAATTAAGCCAGAAGGATTATTGGATGATGTGATCATCTCATTATATTATTGGGAATATCCTGCTAATTTCGTTGTGCTTCATCCAAAGAACCCAGTAGGAGGACATCCCTTGATCTTGGGTCAACCATTGTTTGCTACGGCTGATGTGTATATTGGATGTTGTTCTGGTGATATGTATATGTCGCATGGATATTCTAGGAAGAAAGTTACCTTATACCCCCCTACCAGATCCATTCAGGACCTTCAAGATACTTTATGGTTGTATCAAAGCAATGATGAGAAGACTCAGCCCATTTCCCTTATCCATCATTATACTGGGTCTTCACAAGAATATGAGATTCAATATTTCCTGAATAATTTCGGCACTATGCCTAATTTTGAGCCATTGATCCATATTTTCAGCCTAGATTTTCAAGATAATCGTGATTCTCATTATTCTGTACCACTGCATTTGACCACTCCCTTGAGTACTTTGGAGCCTGACACTACTCTTGTTGATATTAGCCCTAGTAGATCCTTGTATATTTGTTCATATTTGGACTCATCTCAGTAGGAGCAACTTGTGAATTTGTTGCAAAACCATCTTAGTGCCTTTGCCTGGGGCTATTAATATATGAATGGTATTCCTCATGAAGCTTGTACACATCATATCTATATTTAGGAAGGAAACCGACCTTTCCGACAACCCGAAAGGCAAAAGAATGTAGCTATAAGAGATATTATGAAGGAATAAGTACATAAACTCTTGGATTTTGGTTTTATCTATCCTATTTCCGACAGTCAGTGGGTCTCTCCATTAGTGCTAGTACCTAAGAAAGATGGAAGATGGCATATTTGTATTGATTATAGAGAATTAAACAAAGCCACTCTCAAATTTTACTTCCCTCTCCCTTTCATTTACCAGGTGTTTGATACCCTTGCAGGAAAGAAATATTTTTCCTTTTTGGATGGCTTCAGTGGCTATAACCAAATACAGATTGCACCCGAATATTAGGATAAAACTACTTTTACTTGTCCATGGGGTACATTTTCTTATAAATTTATTCCCTTTGGTTTATGTAATGCCCCAACTACCTTTCAAAGGGCAATCCTAGCCATTTTTCCTGATCTATAATTTTTAGAAATTTATATGGATGACTTTTTTGTGTTTGGTGATTCTTTTCAGGAAGCTCTCAAAAATCCGGAGAAAGTAATTCTCCGTTGTCAAGAAGCCCATCTCACCTTGAGTGATAAGAAATGTAGATTAATGTGCAAAGAGGGAGTGGTACTTGGAAATTTTATTTCTGGTAAAGGTATCCAGGTTGATCCAACAAAAATTGAAATCATTTTGCATCTTCCTGCACCCAAACTCAAAGGGAAGTAAGAGGTTTTTTAGGACATGCTGGTTACTATAGAAGATTCATTGAAATTTTTTCTAAGATAGCTACCCCTCTTTTCCGACTTCTAGCTAAGGATAGTGAATTTTTCTTGGTCCACAGCTTGCTAACAGCCTTTTGAAACATTGAAGGAAAATTTAGTATAGGCACCAGTTTTGAGAGGTCCTAACTGGTCCCTGCCTTTTCACATTTCCTCTGATGCTTCAGATTTGGCTATTGGCACAGCTTTAGGACAAGAGGAAAATAAGAAATCCTATGCTATTTATTATATTAGTAAGAATTTGTCTTCTGATGAATTAAATTATACAGTTACAGAGAAAGAGTTTTTAGCTGTAATTTTTGTAATTAATAAGTTGAGGCACTATATTATAGGATATGAAGTATTTGTACATATTGATCATTCCGCGATTAAATATTTGATGAAGAAACCATTGACTAGCGGTAGAGTGACTAGGTGGTTGCTATTGTTGTAGGAATTTAATGTTACTATTTTTGATAGACCAGGAAAATCTAATGTTGTAGCAGATTTTCTTTCTAGATTAGATAATCCTGGTGAATCAACTCCTGTTAATGATGATTTTCTGGATGAAAATATTTTTTCTATGTCAATAGATTATTCGTGGTTTGCTAACATTGCTAATTACTTGGTTACTAGGAAAACACCACCCCACTTGTCTGCTCGTGAAAAGCGGAATATTATTCAGAAAAGTGTTGCATACTCTTGGATTCAAGGAGATACCTTTTACACTGGTCTAGATCTGATTATCTGTAGATGTGTAAGAGAGGATGAAGTGATTGACATATTGAAATCTGCTCACGATGAACCTTGTGGAAGCCACTTTGCTAATAACCGGACTGCATATAAATTATTGTGTGTTGGTTACTTTTAGCTTGTTGAGATTCAAAAAGATGATGAGCTTAGTGAAAAGAGTCGCCTTCACTAAGTGGGCCCACATGCTATTTTTGGCACAAGTCTATTTTTAGACTATGTCTATTTTTAGACATGATGATCATATTTCAGAGGTTGCAGGATGCCATTTGTGTATGGTTGATCAAGTTAGAAAAATATATGAAATTATATTTTTAGAATATTGGGCGAAGTCTATTTATAGATCGCTAATCTAAAAATAGATGCATGTCGATTATTATTAGGTCTTAATAATAATCAGACTCTAAACAACAACTTATTCTCTTGGAGCACTTCAGTTCAGTGCACATATGTGGCACATCAGCTGATTGAGGGAATTACAAAATTCCCAAGGGTTTACTGGAGCTAATGCATGGAGGACTCAGTTAGAACTCAAGTGGCAGAGTTATGACACAGTTGGAAGAAGTAGTTATGGAGTTGTATTCAATTTAACTCAGTTAGACTCAGTTGATATAGTTGTATCTAGTCTTACTGATTGATACATTAGTGAGAGTGGAGTGAATTAATTAGTTAATTAATTCAAAAATAGTAACTCATTAATCAACTGAATAATACAACAATTAACTACAGTGCATGGCAGTTTTAGTGGAGAGATAGGTGAAAGGGCAAGATGGACTATATGTTGTGACTATAGTGATGCATTGATTGCATCACACACACATTGGAGTTTCGAATGAGGATTGCGCAGTCAAGGAAAGATTAATTCGAACTCATTCAGAGCTATTCTTCAGTAGATATTGTGCAGTGGAGGCAGGCTAGTAGGACGCAAATATCGGTGCATGGATTTGCAAGATTGGTCCTAATTAGTGTATGACGATTGTACTGTACTGAGAGCTTGTGATAAGCTTTGTATGATTTGTATGAGATTGTCATATGATCTCCGTGTTACATAATATATAGTTGGAGTTTTCAGCTTCAGGCTTCCCCAGTTAAAAACTGTGTTATGTGCGATTGATTATTTTTCTTTATGCTTCACATGTTTGTGCAATTAATTTTTCCGCCAAAGATTAACAAGTGGAATAGATTCAGTATCTTGCATAAATTTAAATAGTGTGAGATCAGGTGGATCTAGGACATATTCATGATTAGTGCATATAATTTCTACATGGTATCATAGCATTGTTGTTTGAATATTGCAATTTTGAAGTGAGTTTGTGCTGGTGGACAATTCAAATTTGCTATAGAAGATTCTTGGTGCAGAAATCGAGTATACATCGAAATGTCTTTCAATGAGTTGAGATTGGAGTATGCCCTTGCTGGGAGCTCTAATTAAATAGTCTGGAAGGACAGGCTGGAGGTGGTGCTAGAGGATAATGGGCTGAAGGATTTAATCGATAGTGATGTTCATAAGTCAGGATCTAGCGATGCTGCATTACTTGATGCATGGCAAACAAAGACAGCAAAGACAAGAAGGATTCTGTTGGAAGATGTGAAGGACCATACTGTGTCTAGTCTTCATAGGAAAGCCACTCCATTCTTAATGTGGAAGGCTTTGACAAACTTGTTCCAAAGAAGAAGTGACTAGAGGAAGTTGGCACTTAAAGACAAGCTCAAAAAAATTAAAATGGAGAAAGGCGACAGTATTCCAAAATACGTCACGAAGTTTGTCCACTGCGAGGATTAATTGGGATGTGTGGGAATTATTGTTGATGATGAAGACTTAGTGAGCTTGGCTCTCCTTGGGCTTCTGAAGATTTGGCATAGCTATGAAGACTCTGTCAATGGATAGGAGAAACTACTGGGATGGGAGCGACTTGGTTGGATCTTGTGCAGGAGGAGATAAGGTAGGGTACCAGGAATGGATCGTCATCGAAGAATGAAGATGAAGAGAATTTTTCTTTGGCTACCAAAGAAAGGAAAGGGAAGGGGAATAAAAATCCTTCAAAATCCAGTGTTGAAGGCAAGAAGCAGGATTTGTCCAAATTGAAGTGTTTTCATTGTCACGAGCATGGAAATTTTGCCACTAACTGTCCACAGAAGAAAAAGAAAAATCAGGCTACTGGATTTGCAGCAAGAGAGGCCTTAGCCTCGCATTTTGAGCTTGATTTATCCTTAATCTATTTCTTGGTTTCAAGCTGCATGGGATCGGTGTGGTATCTTGACAGTGGTGCGTCTTTCCATATGACAGGAGACAAAGAGTTGTTTAGTGACTTGGAGAATAAGGACCTCCAGATGCATATAGAGATGGCCGATGATGGTCGGTATAGTGCGACTAGAATTGGGTCCATTACCTTTGAGAGGGAGTCCGGTAATCCATTCTTGTTGAAGAATGTCATGCATGTTCCAGGTCTGAATAAGAACTTGGTCTTAGTCGCAATGCTGGAAGACAAGGGTTATGATGTTGTTTTCAGTGAGGGAAAAGCCTTCCTTCGACATAAAACAATGGTTCAAACCAAGAAGATAGGGGTTTTAATTAAGAATCTCTACAAGCTATAGGTAGATGGATGTGCTTCAATGGTGGGCAAAGAAGAAGAAGTGGTGAGCCGGGATGAGGGCGAATTATGGCACAGGAGATTGGGCCATCTTCAACATGGTGCTTTGAATATTTTGCAGCAGATTTCTATTGGACTTCCCAAGGGTACTCTTTTGCAGTCAGATCAGTGAAATGGATTTACTATGGGTAAGTTTGTGAAGACCACCTTTCATGAGAAGGAGAACTATGCTTCGGTGATCCTGGAGAGAATTCACGCAGACGTATGTGGACCTTTCTCGGTTGCTTCAACAACAAAACACATGTATTATGTTATATTTTTTGATGACTATTCTTGTAGATGCTGGATCTTCTTCATGTAGAAGAAGAGTTAAACGTTCTCAAAGTTTTGTGAGTTCAAGGCATTGGTGGAGAAGGAGTCGGGGAAGCAAGTGAAAGCTCTACAAAGCAATAATGGTGGTGAATACATCTCAGGAAAATTAAAATAATTCTGTAGCAAAGAAGGAGTTCAAAGAGAACTCATAGTGCCTCATAACCCATAGCAGAATGGGGTTGCAGAGAGGAAGAATCGAACGATCTTTGGTGCTTCACAAGAGATGTTGCATGACTAGGGCCTACCGATGCACTTGTGGGCAGAAGCATGCAACACTATGGTTTATGTGCAAAATCGTTGTCCTCATAGAGTACTTGGAATGAGTACACCCAAAGAATATTTTATTGTTAAGAATCTTGATATTTCTCATTTGAAGATTTTTGGTTCACCTGTTTACATTCATGTGGCGAAGGATGCCAGGAAGAAGCTGGAGCCGACTGTAGAAGTTTGGATATTTTTGGGGTACCCAAAAACACCCCATAACTATTGTGTGTATTTTCCAAACAGTCGGATGACTGTTTTGCAACAGTATATAAAATT